>MU228248.1:2375701-2399353 GCA_018584345.1 Thuja plicata | reverse complement strand
ATTAAAACTATTTACTTTGAAGCATGAAATGATGTATATATGAATTAGTCATGAGCAATACTTACACCCATCTTCTGATTAGTTAAATACTCTAGTAGAAAACATCATTAAAATTATTTACTTTGAAGCATGAAATGAGGTATATATGAATTAGTCATGAACAATACTTACACCCATTTGGTAATTAGTTAAATACCTTAATAGAAAACATCATTAAAACTATTTACTTTAAAGCATGAAATGAGATATATATGAATTAGTCAGGAGCAATACTTACACCCATCTTTTGATTAATTAAATACCATACTAGACAACATCATTAAAACTATTTACTTTGAAGCATGAAATGGAGTATATATGATGATTAATTAAATACCCTAAATAAGGTATATATGAATTAGTCCTAGCAATACTTACACCCATCTCCTACATACCTAAATTTTCCATATTACCTTGTGTCTAGATGCCATTACACACAAAACTGTACAATTTTGCTTAAAATGTATAGTGGCCATAAATATCTATAATGGGACAGCCGTACGAAAGGAAGAATTAGTTGTGAACCTAAAAACTTTACAAGTATTTACAAACGATTTTGGCCATTGTTGCCCTACAAGGAGGAAGTGAGCATAAAAGAAGAAAATCCCCTTAAAGTGGTCAGAGGAATGGACAAGGAGATATCCCCAAAAAAAAGGTGGATAAGATGAGTTGTTTGAGTCCAATTTGACATTTTGGACTTAATAAATTGTGCATTTTTGGCCTTTTTTTAAGGTTATAAATAATAGTTAGATATGAGGTGGAGAAAGTTTGCTTGCATGTCAACTTCCAACATATGGGCAAGAAGACAAAGTCTTTATGATAAGAATAAATTTATAACTTTTTGGATATAAATGTTTTAGGTATGAAATTGTGTTTTTTTTTTAATAATTTATTTTTATTAAGACTAATTTTGTTAAATCTTATGAATATATACGGCAACATCTATGCAGTCTAAAATTTGCACTTGAAGTGACAAATTTTTATGTTTATTAATTAAATTAAAAAACTCTGACCCACTATCAGATATTTTTAATTTAATTAATAAACATAAAAATTTGTCACATCAAGTGCAAATTTTGTGCTGCATATCCATTTCCGAATATATACTAGTCTTTTATTTTTTATGTTCTAGGCTTTTAGGTTTAGTTTCAAATTTATTTTCTCTTTTTATATTATTTGCAATTGTCTGAATTTGTCTCATTATAAATGGAAGGTAGTTATCTTCTTTTGGGTTGTTTGACTCTATTCAATGTGATTATCTACTTATTCTTTATGTATTGGATGCAAATTTTATTGGCTATTTGTTTGATAATATTGTTGACCAAAATGTATAAGAAATATATCTTCACATTTCTTCCCAACACCAACCTAAATGTTGTTAATGGTAATTTTGTTAACAATTTTTTCTCACTGTTTTTTTAAAAAAGGGCGTACAATTTCAAATAGGCTTTGCAATGCTTTGAAAACTTGTATCTTGCTTCTAATTCAGACATATAGTATAAAGGAAGACCTAATATTATCGTCAATATTTCATACTCAAACATTACTAGTTCAATTATTTTATTGTAAATTTGGGTTTCTTGACAAATCTTTTATTTTTAAGCCTTTCTCTTCTAGACTTTAGTAATATATTCTTGCTTGTGTTGAGAAAAAACTGCACTACTGGGTTGTCAAACCTGTCTCTCATGTTGGAAATTTTGAAATTTTCTTCAAGGTTCTTGCTACCATACATACGTATGATTCTTCTTGCTAGAATTCTTCTAAGGCATCATACTATAAACTTAAAAAAAATCTTAAATTTTTTTATTTTGGACATTTCTAAGTAAAAAAATTAGCTTTCATAAATTTTCCAAGAAATTATGTTGTCCTTCTTATGAATCTATAGAATTTCATTGTATTGATACTCATCATTAATAATTGGCATTGTATGATTAATGGATAAACAAGGCTACTGAAAGGAATGTACACTAATTTTGTTTGCTAAGTTCACTATATTTCCTTTGGGGTGCCTCATGGTTAAAAAACTTGGAAAGGGCTTGGATTTATACTCTTCTCATTGTGAGGAAGTTAGTTCAAATTCAAGGCATTTTTATTACTAAGAGCATATTAAAAGCTTAAGATGTCATATAAACCTTGCTTAATTTATAATATAAATAAATTTATAGTTGGTGTTTCTATTAACCAATAGTTTATGTGATGGTCTTCAATGATTAGGTGTTATGATATAATTTTAGCTATTTAATTCTTCCATGCATGCCCTGTACTTTGCATGTAAGATTTTTTTTTCATTTTTATGCATAATTTAATACAATTTGGTTATTCATTCTAGAACTAAATATTGCTCATCTCATTTGATATCAAGATTAAACTAAAATGAAAATGCAAGATCAAAGCTAACTAAGATTGATTCCATTACCTAACTTGTAATCTCTAGATTCAACAATGCAAAGTGCTCAAAGAAATCTAAACTAGCATGAAGACTACAATGTACTCAAGTGCTCAAATGTGCAAGGTGTGCAAAGTGCTCTAAGTATGCAAAGGCATGTGATTGTTACCCAAAATGAGGAGTGAGGCCTCCTTTTTATAGATTTTTGAAGATGCAAAAGAAAAGGTTATGTAGGGTTAGGGATAGGGTTGAGATGGATGAGGTGGCATCCACATAAAATCCACATAAGAGCTACAAGGAAAAAGGACAAAATCATGCAAAATTCAACTACTCTTTAGAGAACCAATGTGATCCTGATTAGAAGAAGAAGTGGTGAGAGAGAAATGATTGGAGGGAATTTGAAATGATTGGAGAGAATTTAAGGAAGAATAGGTGGCTTTCTTGAGAAGAAAGAAGTCACATGTGTGAGCATCTCATTAAGATTAAAAGGGATGTAATCCCTTCTTAAGTGGAGTTAGAGGATAATTTAGCTAGAAAGAAAGTTTAGCAAGTGGGGTAAAGTTTAAATTAAGTTAAGTTTCATTTAAACAAGTTTAAAGGAATCTCAAAAATGGAGGGATTTGAATAAATAAAATTTATTTAAAAAGGGAATATGGAGGGAACATGTATTAAAGTAATTTTAACACATTAGGGATAGTATTTAAATTAATTTAAATGCTAAGGTGATGAATCTATTAATTAAATAAATAGTTGAATATAACAAATATAGTTAATTATTAAAATGAATTATATTATTACAAGAAATATTAATTAAATTAATATAAGAATGTGAAGGATAGCTTTGGGTGTCTACATTTTGCCCCTCTTTGATGCGATGTCAAAATTGATATTGTGTCAAAGAAAAGAAAAGGAAGATGCCCCAAAAGTCATGTCGAAGCGATGACATAGAGAGGGTGTGCCCCTTCGAGAAAATGACGCAAAAAATAAATTTGGTCAATTTTCTTGAAAGAAAGGACACAAGAGATGAAAGGAGAGAAATGACAAATTGTATGATTTTGTAGGAGACAAGAGGAAACAAGAAAAAAAAAGGGCCCCACAGGGTCTACAAATAGGGTCCAAGGGGACCAAAAGGGTTATTTTCCATCATAATCCTAGAAGAAACTAAGAGAGAGAGAGAGAGAGAAGAGAGAGAATGGCTAGCGAGAGGGAGAGCTGACATCTGGGGGAGCCAGTATGAACATATTAGAGGCTTGCAGACATGGGAGACCTGGTGAGTACAAAGAACCTATCTTGTACTTGTGTTTTATGCATTTAATTTTAGCATTTATTGTAGGGTAGGGCCATTAAATGGGGAAAAAGGTATCGGGGTAGAGAGGTCGATTGACTGATTAGCATCTCTGTGGATACCAATCGACCAATTGGTGTATGCGCAGATATTGATCAACACCTGTGAAGACGCAGTGATCAGTGCAGAGATACCGATTGGTCAAGTCAGGGGGATTGGGGGGTTGACTTGGTCAGCCCATGGACCGGGGTCGGTCCACATGGACCAACATCTCGACCAATCAATGAATATGTCGATCGGTGTCTATGCGGGCAAAAGGTCGTATGTACAAATTGGCCAAACTAGTAAGAGAGGAAGAAAGAAAGCACCTCCCAAGGGGAACGAGAACTAGCTAGAGGGTGATAGGGGGACTATGCACCAATCCAGACTAGGTTGGGAAGGGAGATTAGCTTAGAAGAAACCTGAATGATGCATGAAAAACCTTGTCTATGTGAAACAAGCTAAGCCATGCAAATGTTAAGAACAAAAAGCATTCAAACTACACTGAGCATGTTAAAATAAAACTTGGAAACACACAATGGCCTTTCAACACAACTTTCAATGAGCTAAAACAAGATCATCCAAGAAGCTTGTTTGATTTTCTCTGAGATAAATTGTGGGTGTACTCTCCCAACACAATACAAAAATCCCACTATAAATCTTGCATGAAAATGGAAATGGAATTTACAAGGAAAGCTAATGGATGAGTAAAATATTTGAGAACAAGTATGAAGAACTTTCCCCAAATCTTCACCAAATGGAGATGAAAATGAAAAATTAAACTAAAATGAAATTGCAAGATCAAAACTAACTAAGATTGATTCCATTACCTAACATGTAATCTCTAGATTCAACAATGCAAAGTGCTCAAAGAAATCTAAACTAGCATGAAGACTACAATGTACTCATGTGCTCAAATGTGAAAGATGTGCAAAGTGCTCTAATTATGAAAAGGCATGCGATTTTTCCCCAAAATGAGGAGCAAGGCCTCCTTTTTATAGATTTTTGAAGAGGAAAAATAAAAGGCTAGGAAGGGTTAGGTTTAGGGTTGAGATGGATGAGGTGGCATCCATGTGGCATCAACATAAGAGCCATAAAGGAAAACAAACAAAATCATGCAAAAGTCAACTACTCTTTAGAGAACCAATGTGATCCTCATTGGGAGAAGAGGTGGTGAGAGACAAATGATTGGAGAGAATTTAAGGAAGAATATGTCTCTTTCTTGAGAAGAGAGAAGTCACATGTGTGAGCATCTCATTAAGATTAAAAGGGATGTAATCCCTTTTAAAGTGGTATTAAAGGATAATTTAGCTAGAAAGAAAGTTTAGCAAGTGGGCAAGGTTTAAATTAAGTTAAATTTAATTTAAACAAGTTTAGAAGCATTTTAGCAAATGGAGGGATTTAAATAAAAATTTATTTAAAAAGGGGATATGAAGGGAACATGTAAATTAAAGTAATTTTAACACATTCAGGGTAGTATTTAAATTAAATTTAAATACCAAGGTGATGAATCTACTTAATTAAATAGATTAAATTAAATAAATAGTTGAATATAAAAAATATAGTTGATTTATTAAAATGAAATTTATTGGTACATGAAATATTAATTAAATTAATATAGGCATGTGAAGGACAATTTTGAGTGTCTACACATTCAATCACTCAATCAAAGTGAACATATCTATCTTGCAATTTTGGAGAAATCTTGCCATATTGCTATAATCTTGCTATCATTATCATATTCATACTACTACTATCTTTGCATCAATCAACTAAGATCCATTCTTTCATAGCCTCAGATGCATGTGCTTACAAATCAAAGAGAACCAACATTTCATTACAAGATCTTGAAAGATAGGAGGACAATGGAATCAAGCATTTTGTGGTAGTTTCATGAAGCCATTTTGGTATATTTGTGTTTACTTTTATTGGTATGCTTTTATGAAGAAGTTTTCCATTGATATGATGTTGGTTAGACTTTTTCTACCTAGGGTGTATGGTTGGGCTTAGTGGGTTCACATGTTAGGTTGTATAGTTCCATCATCATCATTTTGACACACCTAGAGGGACTCTTGTCCCTATTAGATTCATATTTTTAGATGTTTTTCCAACCTTTTATTGCTATTTTGTTCACATTTTTCAAGGCTAACCTTGTGCAGGTATATTAGAAGAGAAAACCCAAGGATTTTCAAAGATTCAATCATATCTTTCAAATGGATCAAAATATTTCCATAAAACTTTTACTGCAGGTCGGGGATGGTATGAAGAGCTCTTAGTCCAAAAATTTGTTTTTTCTCATTTGTTTTAGTGAGTTATAATATTTTTAGATTTTTTCATAAAAATTAGATTCTAGTCACAAACCAATGATTTTTTTAGAAAAAACATTTCTAGAAAGCTCTCAAAATTCTAGAGGGGGTTTGTTCTTTGAGGTTTTAATTGTGACAAAAATAATTATGAAAAAAAAGATCTTTGAAAACTGGCCAATTTTGATAAATTGGTCTCCTAAGAGTCAAATTAAATAATTTTTTTAAAATTCTTATATTTTTGGAAAGGTCGCTAAATTTCAGTAGGGGCATATTCTTTATATTTTCTTTTTAGGGAAAAAATAGCAAAAAAATCAGATCTTGTTGACTAAATAAAAAAAAAAATTAAAAAAATTATAATTTTGTAATGAGCTTGCATTTTATTTGCATATATTTCAATGCATCATAATATTATTTTATCATTATTGAAAGGGGTCTATTATGAGTTTTAATATCATGTGGAATTAATTTGTGCAATTTATTTTCTTTGAATTATCATATTTGTCATGATTTCACGCACTTGATTTGAGTTTGTGAAGTTAACTCGAAGCTCAGCATAGTGGATCAAAGGATCATAAAAAATAAAAATAGAAAGCATCAAATCAAGGTGCATTTGTTCCAAACCCTCTTATGTATATTCGAAAACTTAATCACTAGTATTTTTCATTTATCATAGAATAAATCTTTCTTTTGATCAACTTTCTTGGTGTGTCTTACACACTTGGCTTTGGGCTTAAAATAAACCCCTTTGTCTTTTAATCCCCAATATTTCCTTATCTATGCCCTCTTTGTGCATCCTTGATAAGGAGCTTTGAGTGGACCATAAATAAGGGAATCTTTCCTTTTCCTTTTACAGGGCCTACCTAGAGAAGTGACCAGTCTAGGGGATGACCTCAACTCCTATGTTCCAGTGGAGTATAAATAGCAGTGGGTGAATTGAAAGACACGCCTTTTAGAAGTAGAATTTTTGAAATATTGGCTAAGTCCCAAATAACTTTATGCCTTTGGGAAGTGAAGGTGGAGATTTGGGTTACCATCTCCTCCTAGTTGTTTGGCATTATTCTCTTTTATCTATAGATCTAAGCATCAATATACCCTTGTAGTATATAGAGGATATCCCCTAGTTGAGATTGCAAAGCCTATAGTTGAACTTTTTGGTCATCATTTCTTGTGTATGCAAGGATTGATGATCTCACTTGAGTAGGCTTGTTAATGTATCTAATGTGCTTGAATGTTCAGATCACCGTCCCCATTTCAATCCAAACAAGGGACACGTTATCTAAAAATATCCTTAGGACTTTGTCTTCTTTTTTATTTTTGTTGCGTGTCATTTTATAATTGTTTTAAAATAAAAAAGTCAAAAAACCAAAATCCAAAATCCAATTGCACTTGTCACTTCTAGACCCCAAACAAGGGAAGAACAAATGGCCACCTTAGCTCAACAAATTTAGTATTTTAAGAGGAAAATGTGTCATACAATCCCAACAAAAGGAACCAATGACTCCTCTTGAGAGGCAACTTCAAGACCTAGAGAACACCAAACTTCATGAGATGCTAGAATTATTACATAAGGTAGAAAAATAAGTGGTTGAGAATTTAAAAAAAAACCTCAAACCAAGCACTTCCTCCACAAATGCACATGAACCCAAATATCCCTTAGATAGATAATTTTCACCTTTGGGAAAATCTATTGAGTTGGCTTTGAAATATCTTCTTTAGTATAATATTTTCACATTTCATAAAGAGACCACATGGGGATGTAAATTTTTGACTAAATATTATGAGTATCATAGACACAACAAGCACAAAACTTTAGATTTCATGGAATTAAAACATCTTATCCAAGACCTCATTGAAAATAGTGACATTGAAATTGAATATCCTAATGATTTTCCTAAAGATAAACAAGACACTATTTCCAAGTATGATAAAATCATATACCTATTCCTAGCAAGGCCCCACAAGTTGCCTCCATTTATCCCACCATTCTTTCATCTCATAAAGCTTCCCAAAAGAAAGCCACACCATCTCCCTCAAATAATTATGATACCTCTCATGTTTACCCTCAAGGGCTACCTATAATAAAAATCCAATCTAATCCAAATCTTGATACAAATCCTTTCTATGATTCAAAAGTTCTAGATTATATCCCATTATGCACTTACATCCCAATCATACCTACTCCCAAGGTTCATATTAAAGACCCATCCCTATAATTCCAAAGCATGGACTCCATCCAAGAATCCCCCATGCATATCCAAACTCCTACCCCATCCTTATAAGTTGCTCCATGTCAAGTGGAGAATCCAAAGTATGAAGAAAAAATTTGTAAAGTAAATCAAGCTCTAGATACCTAGAGTTTCCAATCCACTCTATCTTTTCATTAAGATATTATTTCCTTATAATCCCATGATGATCCCCTCGTACATTTTTATTTCTTCTCTGGTGATCCCCTTCCATCCCAAGAACCAAGTATCCTTCAAAGTCATATTCCTAATCTACCTCCTAATAAAAATCATGATATCCCTTCCACTCCATCCAATGAACCTCTTCCATGTCAAGATCAAATTGTCCCTTAAAATCCTTTTCACAATCCTCCTAATCCCCTTCATGAAACTATTATTTCTCAAGATCCCATCCCTCTTATAAAAGTTCATAATGAGTCCCTTACATATCAACTTGGTTCATCTACTTTCATTTTCTTCAGTCTACTTTGTGATCCTATCATTCCTTACATACCTCATCCACCTCAAAATGGACTTGCATCTTTCCTTCAAAGCAATAAGTATCCCATTTCTGATAAGATCTTCGAAAACATGAATTATCAAGGAAAAGGGTTGGGCATCCATTAACAAGGTATATTGGAACTAACACATCACCAAGGATGGAGGGTCTAAAAATATACTATCCAACCAAGCAGCGAACACCCACACAACAAAAACACAATGCAAACACAAGATATGAACAAAAAATAATAGTTTTATTTAATAATCGAGCATTAAAAGAAACATGTTGGGCTGTAAGGCCTTCCCAGTTACGGCCAATACAACATAAAATTCAACAAGATCTCGCTGGATCCAACTACACCAATCAATCCTACATCTAAGTGGAAGAACTAAAAGGCAAGATCTAAACTTGTGCTCGCAAGCCACCGGGAAATCTTCCTTAGTTTTCCTTCTTACCCACTTACTACTGTCTTCACTCTACTTTTTTTCTTGTTCTTAAATGCTACCTACACACTTCTTTTATACACTAGGCCATAAGTCAACTTTACAAACAATATTAAATATCATTTGGCCCATTACAATCCATGATGAAATATGTAAATGAACGAGTCGACATCAAACAATTAAGAACTACATAGAAGAATGAACCAATCCAGATTTAGGTCCACACAAGATCCAATGCTTCATGCCTTGGAACTTTGCACTATCCAAACGACCCCTTCCAATTGCAGATGCAATCTCCAATGTCTGCCAAATCCATAAAAGCCAGTCGGTAAAATCCATCAACCAAGACTCCAAGTTGGTATTGAGCACTAACAAAGCCACCAAGCCCATTCAGTAAAGCAAAGCACACCTTCCACCAAGCACTAAGCATTGAAATGATCAAAAACATCTAGACTTCCACCGAGCTCTACCAACCCACCTATTGAGCACCAAAACCTAGCTCAAACATATTTTGGTTGAGATAGGATTGCTAAATTCCCCAGGATGCTCCTACATTAGACACACCATGTGCAAAAAGATGTTCTAGCCACTCCACAAACATCTTCTAGGATTCAGCACATAAATCCCAAACCGTTTCTTGATATACATGTCTTTCGAGTCCTTAGTTGGTACACTCGTATCTGTGTTCAATCTCTGCAAATTATTTCCTACAACAGACAATTGATTTCCTTACCTTTTCACATCCTTCCTCAGTTTATTAGAATTCTATTTTCCACTCTGATCTCTAACCCTCAGAATTTCCTTCAGCTCAACTCTACCACCAATGCTCAGATTCCTCCTACCAAGCTTTGTATCCCACAAAGGAATCAAGGAAAAATTCCTCCCACCCTTCTCAATGGTAAATATATTCTTGACATAGTCATGCAAAACCTTACAATCATACTGCCAAGGTCTACTGAGTAACACATGACAAGTACTCATGTCTATAATATCACACAACACTTGATCCTTATACTGCCCAATTTGAAAGTCAACAAGGCACTTCTCCCTTACCTCCAAAGCATTTTCATTTTGTACCCAATGTATCCTATAAGGAAAAGGATTTTTCATTCTCTTCAAACCAATTTTATCTACCATCTCTTCAACAACTAGATTGTCAGTACTACCACTATCCATAATCACATTGCAGCACTTACCTTCTGATTTACATATGGTTCTGAAAAAATTTCACCTCTGAAAGGTTCCACCATCTTCTTACCAATAAATGCCCTTCAAAAAATCAAATTATCTCCATCTTTGGGTTCAACAACATTAACATTTGGTTCCTCTTGTACCATAACATTCCTACTATTCTCGGTCTTCTTACGGGGACATTCAAATGACCTATGTCCTTCTTCTCAACAACCATAACAAGTACCTCTGAATCCACCTCTACATGTTCTTCACCTTGGTTCAACAAGCTTAGGTCCATCTTTAGCAATTTGTTT
The DNA here is from genome assembly GCA_018584345.1 of Thuja plicata. Lineage (NCBI taxonomy): Eukaryota > Viridiplantae > Streptophyta > Pinopsida > Cupressales > Cupressaceae > Thuja > Thuja plicata. The sequence continues at coordinate 2,388,644 of MU228248.1, read as the reverse complement.
GTCTTTTCCAAGGTTCTCCTTCTTTTCCTTCTCTCAGAAGTTACCTTGATGTTTCCTTTTCAACTTATCCTCTGCCTTCAGTGCATATTGATAAGAATCCTCAATGGACCCTATATTCAACATGACAATCTCATCCTGGATACTGAAGTTGAGATCATTAATATATTTGGCCACCTTTTCCTTAGATAGATCCCTATGTCCAGATCTAATAGTCAGCTTGTAAAACTCCTATGTATAGACCTTCACATTGAGATCTTTATGCTTGAGATTCTGCAACTTCTTAAACAACTCAAGTTAATATTTGGTAGGTATGAAATTATCTTTCAATCTTGTCACCATTAATCTCCACCGAGTGATTTTCATCTCACCTTCTTCCTCCCTATCCATTTGAAACTCTTTCCACCATAAGGCAACATGTCCCTTCAACTTAGTTTGTGCTAACCTCACTCTAAGAGGATCTCCAATATCTTCCAGCTCAAAGTAGTCTTCTAATTCACCAATCCAATCAATTTGGTCATTGGGGTTCAATGTACCTAAAAGATTAGGTACCTCCATTTGATAACTTGTACTCAACCGAGCACTAGATCTCTATAACCAATTAGTTTTGTCTTCCCTAGATATCTCCATCTGATAGATTCTTTCATCTCCACTAGATCCAACAGTTTCAAAGACTTCAACAACTTCCTCATAACCATTATCTATTCTAGAACCTCTTTATAATCTAGTAACAGTTCTCAAAATTTCAGCTACCATCTCATATCTAACCTTTCTATCACTTTTGATTCCACCTCATTAGAGAGATTTGCAATCTCCCTAGGATCCAATCTTCTCAGAGGAATCTTAAAATACTCTGCAAAAAATCCACTCCCGACCACCTTGTGACAACCTCCAAGTTGTTGTAAGTGAAAAAATTAATTTTCCACCTCATGAACAACCAAGCCATGACTCACAATTTCAGGAACACAGGTTTGCAACCAATCTCCATGAAGGAACAAACCAGATCAACCTCACTCTAATACCACTTGATGCAGTGCTAAGGATGGAGGGTCTCAAAATAGACTGTCTAGCCAAGCAAAAAACACACACACAATGGAAACACAATTCAAACACAAGATATGAAAAACAAATAATAGTTTTATTCAATAACTGAGCATTACAAGCAACATGTTGGGTCGTAAGGCCTTCCCAGTTATGACCAATACAACATAAATTTCAACAAGATCTTGCAGGATCCAACTACACCAATCAATCCTACAGCTAAGCGGAAGAAATACAAGACAAGATCTAAACTTGTGCTCACAAGCCACCAAGAAATCTTCCTTAGTTTTTCTTCTTACCCACTTACTACTGTTTTCACTCTAGTTTTTTTTCCTGTTCTTAAATGCTACCTACACACTCCTTTTATACACCAGGTCATAAGTCGACTTTACAAAAGTATTAAATATCATTCGACCCATTACAATCCATGATGAAATGTGTAAATGATCGAGTCAGGCTCAAATAATTAAGAAGTACATAGAAGAATGCACCAATTTAGATTTAGTTCTACACAAGATCCAATGCATCATGCCTCAGAACTCTCCATGACCCAAACGACACCCTCTAATCGTGGATGCACTCTCCAATGTCTGCCCAATCCATAAAATCCAGTCAGTAAACTCCATCAACCAAGACTCCAAGTCAGTATTAAGGATGAAAAAAAGCCACCGAGCCCATTCGGTAAAGCAAAGCACACCTTTCACTAAGCATTGAGCATCAAAATGACTGAAAACATTCAGAATTCCATCGAGCTTTGCCAACCCACCTACTAAGCACCAAAAACTAACTTGAACATCTTTTGGTTGACATAGGATTGCTAACTTCCCTAGGATTGTCCTAAATTAGGAACCCCTTTATAAAATACCAAGAGCCAATTATCATTTCCTTGGCTACATATTTCACACTTAAGATGTGGTATCCCTCATAAATCCTACATTCCTCCATCTAATTCCAAACTTACACCTTTTCCATACTCTAAATCCAATTTGAGTCCCTATATCCCAAAACTAAAGCCTTCAAACCTTCCATCCATCTTAGGTCCTTACATCCCTTTATAAACTATTCTCATCACTTCTACTTCACCGTCCACTTACCCAACCATAAATCAAGATCAGAAAATGAATGCATCCTTGATAACCTTCCAACCACCTATCTACATGAACTCATCCAAAATTCCTCCTTATCATTCCCATCCATCCATAAATCCCAATTCTCTTAGAAGCAATTTGGATTCCAAGCATAAATTCCATAATTCCAAAAATCCACATACATCCAAGGATCAACATGTCACATTTAAGAGACATGTACAAACAAAGTGATTTGATACAAAATAAAAAATAAATATCCAAAAAGACACAAAGGTCCATAAAGAAAAAAATAAAATAAAAAACTACGTGAGTTCCCAAAGCCCTCATTGAAGAAATACATTCTAAAGAACCATAAATAAAGGAAAAATTAAAAAACATGGGGATTACCAAGTCGCTTATAGAAGGCTTGAATATTAAATAAAAATCAAAATTGGCATCCAAGCTTGCTAATCCAACATATTCCTCTACTCGACCTAAATATATTCCATTATCCAAATCTATTTTGGGTCCCTTTGTCCCAAAATCCACTATCTTAAATCCTCCATCACCTCCTTCAACTATATTGGATCCTTATGTCCCCAAATCCACATCCTTTTCTCCATCAAAATATCAAACTCCAAAAACCACTTTTCCTCCATCACTCTACAACCCTTCAAGGTGTGTGCCAACATTGATCTTGCCAACCTTTCCATCTACTCCTACACAAATTTCCAAGGTCCATCCATTATCCAACACCTATTTTCTATCCTTCTACCCCTCTTATCCAATCCTTTTCATAGAGCCTTACCACTTTCCATTTTATCATCCTTATCACTCCCCTTTACCATCACCCTATCAACATCTTTGAGCATACCTTCAGTAGTTATAATTTATTGTAGTACATATTTAAATGGTACTATCCAAAGAATAATATTCTTGAGCCCTTCTTTCACCTACTATCATGTATCCATTATCTTTCAAAAATTCAAAAAAAAGTAAAAGAAATCAAAAATCAAAAATCAAAGGAGAAAATGAAAAAATAAAGAAAATAAAAAAAATATTCAAAAAAGTAAACAAAAATAATCCATCCTATGGTGAAAACCACTTCTTTTGGTGCCTAGAAAGTACCATGCTGAAAATATAGCAAATATGCATCATGTGTAATCCACCATCCTCTTGTTTTTTACACTTGGGGGTAAGTTTCATCCATGCTATCATATCCACTACATCATTTTATATCACTTATCCTCCATTATCCTTCATTCATCCTATCTACATCCATATCCCTTTTCCATATTTTATTTTGACAAGGTTAAGGATCTCCATGAGCACCATGCATCCTATCTATTTTTTTGGCTAATTTTTTTGTAAGTCACAATGACTACAACTTACTAATTTGTGACTTTAGACAACGTTGAATGAGATTTCTCTCTCCTTTTAGAAATAAGGGAGACTTGCTTCTTACCGTAGGTGGCTTCAAAAAATACCTAACTTAAATTAACAAAAGGATATTTCTTCTTAATCAATTCCTCTTTTTTCAAGAATGATTCATACACAACTACAACTTTTTAACTTAATAAAAGGTATCTATTTCTACGATAATACCTGTGGCTTAGGAGCCGACGTAAGAACAAAACCAAAGACATTAGTCTACTTATGTATTTTGTGAAACAAATAAATGAACCCAAAGTCTCATGCGCTTATCTCAGATAAGGATTCAATAATCAGAATAACCAGTAAGGCACAAATTCTCTTACTAGATACCCTCAAACTTAGTAAATATACTTACAACTGAAGCCCAAAGTATTTCAAATCTAAGTAATTACAGCCACTATTAACTATAGCAATTTGATCTCCTATAGCACAAATTATTCAAAAGCTAAAATTGAATCATCACTCTGAATACAATAAGCAGCTCAAATTTTGCATGATTGAATTCAAATCCCTCTTGAGAAAAGCACCAAAACTCACGATCAAATCAAGAAAATGTTGTCACATAATAGTTTGCATTGGCACAAAGTCTCAAAACAACCCGCTTCTTTTATTGAAATAAATTTAATCTAAATCCAAGCACAAAGTCTTAGAGTGCATATACAAACTGGCAGAGTTTTCTTGCATTGCCAAAAGATGAAAATCACAATGAGCACCCTCCTTTATTTATACCTGAGGGGCACAAAAAAATGTGGGAGAAACCCAAACAACTTTTACCTATTCCCTAACTAACTTTGACTTATTCAAATTTTAGGTCCTAACCAACTAGACCTATAGTTGGATTACATGTTATAGCTTTGCAGGTGATACTATCACATGCAATTATAACTTGTTTCCCAATTACCTGTAATTTTTATTTACAAAATGCATGATGAAAATAAACTAAGTGTCTAAAAAGAAATGACCCCTATTACATCATCCTTTATTGGTCTGCATATTTCTATAGGATGCCCGATGATTGATGTATTCTAGTTTGGTGAAAGCATGTCAAATTGGAATATGAACCTACATCCTTGATTTTTCTATATTGATGCCATTGACAAATCACCTACTTGAAATTAGTCTTGAAAAATTTCTATACTCTCAATCAATTTCACTTTTTGTACTCCTTGCACAAGCATAAGTGGGGTTTTTAGGTCCCATTACAAGTCATTTTGGAAAGTACTTGCCCATAAATATGTTTTTGGAAGTCTATTTACAACCTTTAGGAAAGCGTAAAAAATTATGTAGAAAACACTTGAAGATGGTCTTGTTTGCTTGCACTACATATAGGGAAAAACCTTTCTCTTTTTGGGTAAATCAAATTTATGGATGGGGTTTTTAACCCCGATTGCACATGCAATAAAAATGAGTACCTTGCAATGAAAATTTGGAAGAATTTAATTGAATTTGGGGAAGATCAACACTTAAAAGAAATTTACATTTGCAAATGAGGGGAATAAATTTCATTGTTTAAAAGAAAACAATACTTAAAACAAGAACTACAAATCTGAAAATAATTTGTAATGACAAAAACATATATACCGAACAAGAACAAAAACAAAACAAAACAACCCCTAGATTTCACCAAAAATATTTCAAAAAAGAAAGCATACTTCTTGTTGAGAATCAAAAACACAATGAGGAAGAAGTTTTAAAAATTTAAAGAAAATCTCCCAAATCTTTGATGATTTTGAATATAGGAAAGATCTCCAATTTTCAATTATATAAACAAAAGATATTTGACCAAATCCCTTGCCATAATGAATGCATTCTTAGTCCATAAACTTTCAATGAAAAATGGCCATGATGGAGGATCAAAATGTAAAATAATAGCAACCGAAAGACTCATTCAAACTTGTGAATCAGAGTTCTTGCTTGAGATTGCAATAAAAAATGCAATATGATCCAAAAATGGCACCCTAGTATAAGAGACACGATTTAGTGAGAAAGAACGAGCTGCAAATGACATTTTTTTTTCCCTTGGACGGGTTTCTTGAATGGAGTTGCAAGTTTTAATGTGTTGTATTGGTTGTAAAACTCACATTTTGTTCCCTATATGGGTTTTTTGAACTCAAATACAAATGTTGGGACTATTCTTTGCACATATGTAGCTTATAATTCCCTATACATGCTTTAGTGTTGACATTGCAAGTGTTGGAGCAACTCTTTTGGCCAAAGACAGGTTTTAAAACTCAAATCACAAGTCTAAATCCTATTAGTAATAATTGAGAGGGGGGGGGTGAATCAATGGCCTCAAAATTAATCCTTAAATCAACCCTTAAAACTTATAACCACTAATTATGTCTCAAGTTATCTTCTATCCTACAAGATGTATGCCTTGAAATACTTATATCAATTTACTACTTGTCGGATTACTTTGCTAATCTCTCTTTTGTATGATTACCAATAAGCAGTTAACTATTTACCAAAACATAGTAAATAGGTAGAGTATACTGATTAATCTAGAAATGCATATGTGAAATGTAAAACAGTAAAGTAATAAACCATAAACACATAACACAAGGATTTTAACGTGGAAACCCTATTAAGGGAAAAACCACTGGGATCGGTACCCCAAATTTTCACTCTTCTGAAGTTAGCCCTGTTAAGAGCCAACCTTATTAAAGGTTACAAACACACTATTAGGTTTGACCTTGTTAGAGGATTTAGAAATAGTTTGTCAACTAGTATCTGGCATCTAATGCTACCATCCTTGATCAAACTCTCTTGGCCTGTCAATGGGTATCAGGCATATCCAATGGTACTTTTGTGATCAAACATTTTGATAATCCTTGGGATGTATCTCAATTGTAAAAGAATTTTAAGTCCTATTCGGTTAAGAGGCTTTATGCTTCAATGGTTAAACTGAAACACTAATGATCTTTTCATACATACAACTCAATTACATATTTTTAGATCTATTGTAAGTCCATTACCTCTCTGATCAATATAATCACTTTATACCTTTGCTCCACACTGTTATGCTCTGTGATGCTTGTCTCACTGTTCGTCAGTGTCTGCAGAATCTAGCTCTTTCCTCAGCTTGTTGATCCAGACTGAATGAAGACTTTCTTCTCCTTCAGATTTTCTTTGGCATCTTTCCTCTATTCTCTTGTTCACCCCACAATTCATAATGAATTGGGTTTGTCTCTATATATAAATGATTTCCCCTTTTCTTGGCTTTCTTGATTCTTGGCGTGTTCTACAATTCTTGCCAATAGATTTAAAGAAAACTTCTAATTTATCTCAAAGAGATCTTCTTGCCAATTGGACAAATCAACTTTAAATCACTTACTTATCTCCGGCTTTATCTGGATGATTAAAACAATGATAAGAATCCGTTAATTCTATCTTTAAGTTCTTGACAGCTAAGCATTTTTTCATTTTCTAAACTCTTTGTTCTGTCGGTCAACACTTTAGTTAGTCATTGGTGATAACTGACTATTCCATTGGTGTGGCTTCAGTTGTCATCAGGATCTCTATCCTTGTCTTCTCCATCGGGCAACATTGAAATTTTTTCCGTCAAGTTACTCTATGCTTTTCTCGTCGGGCAATACTGTAACTCTGCTCTTCGGTAATGTTGTGCATTAGCTCGTTGGGTAACACTGTGACTCTGCTCTTTTAATCTGACCGTGGGTGTGCACTCTATTGGTGTATGCAGTCACTTAGTGAATACTTGAATCGTATGTATTACTAATAGCATACCCTTGATTCATCAGTTCTTTGAAGTCTTTGGCAGTATTACAATGACCATACAGATTATATCAAGTTGACATCAATGACAATACAATACATTAACTGATTTAATGCCTTGCATGATCATCAACTTAATATCTTCAAACATTCAATCAGTTACATGTAATCAATCTCTCCCTTTGGAATTGATGGCAACATACTACATTATCATACTATACTATTACAATATGAAATATACAATTTCATCAAGCTTTCCTAATGTAACTATTACAAATGTTTGGCTATCGGTAAGCTCAAATAGCGTAGATTTGATTCTTGCAGCTTTCTTTCTATCTTCAATCCCTTCACTAGATAGATGTAGAATCTTTCTTTCTCTGATGTGATGTGTTCTCCTTCTGTATCAAACTCTCTCCCTTTGACTGTTCTCCTTTCTTGTGATGTGTCTTGTCAGTAATTCTCATCCTTTGTGTGTACTCTCCCTTTCTTGTTACATATTCTCCCTTTGGATACTTCGATGGATATGATCTCTTCCTTAGATGATAATGGATAAACTCTCTCCCTTTGACAAAAATGCCAAACAAACATCTTTGCGTACACAGATTTTGCAAAACAAGTATTTTGACAGTAATGTCAAATGGATCCTTTCTATCCATAATATATTCCTTGAATTTCTCAATCCATCGGTAATAACTCTGGTGCTGGAGTAGATAAATACCTTCTTGTGTACAGATGTATCTTTTTATTCTATCTCTCTACTTGCATCAACATGAATGATATTGTGATAATATACAGGCTGATGCAGCCTTCTAGTCAGCTTACTGACCAGTAGACAAGGGTCTAACCCCTAGTCTCTTTCTCAAGTATTCAAATGCATCCTTGGGTAGTGGCTTGGTGAAGATATCTGCCAATTGTTCCTTTGATTGCACATACTCAAGTTGTTGGCAAGTTGACTCCCAGGGAGTATATGACTTATTTTGTGTTATCATTATGGAAACAAAGTCATATGAAGTTTTGACAGCAAACTTTGAAGTGGAAATTGACTAAGTATAGAAGACAAGACATAACAGAGATATTCAGATGATCAGAGCACCAACACACGTGCGTACGACCAATTTAGACTAAGCACCTTCAGACATAAGCTCTATGATATGTTGTTATGCTTACCCTATACACACATGGTATAGAATGTCAGTACAGATAAGTTACAGAAAGAACAAGTACACTAGCAGTCCATAAAATAGAGTATGAAGCCAACTTCAGTTTTTTGATTAACATGTAATATTTTGGTTTGTAAAGGCTAAGCGCCTATTGTAATAAGTTTTTAATCATGTATTAAACATTATTGTAGATATGCTTAAGCCAATTTGTTTGGAATCTTTGTGAATTTTGTTTTTAGGCCGACTAAGGTCTTGTTTATAGTCGTGTCTATGCAGGCATGGACATACATATATAACATGCAAAGTTGTATTAAGAAGAGTCATCAAAATATGCAGAACAAAAATATAAAGGAACAAGATAAGATGTCAGAATGAGATAAAGCCCTTAAGAGTATAAGAGAATCAGCGCATAACCGGAACTGATTAGACAATTGTGTCACATACAGTAGTTCACCTTTTTGATATAGTGTATATCAACTATCAGAAGGTTGTAGCCTTCATCCTATTGAGCAGTGAGAATTTTGGACAGTGAGTCCTCACTCCTAACAGGGTTAGTTGTAAAAGAATCCTAATAGGGTCAGACCCTTAACCAGGTCATTGTACTTGCATTGTAAAGACTTCTCCTAACAGGGCAAAGGAACTTTAACAGGTTCATTATACTAGTGCAATATTTGTGGGTACTAATTCCCACCGGGGTTTTCCTCTAATCAAGGTTGGCCCATAACCATATGTTATTTGTTCTTGTGTTAAAATTCAATTTATATATATTTGTTTTATGTTTAAAGTTGCTGAAATAGAATAAATAGACAAACACTGATTCACCCCCCCNACAAACACTGATTCCCCCCCCCCCCCCCCCTCAGTGTTTCTAACAATTGGTATCAGAGCTCTGGTCCTTTGAAAGGAAGTTTAACCACTTGAGGAGATCATGGATTCAGCAGAAGAAAAACATCTGAAAGAGAATCTTGAAGAAACCCTTGAAGATCTAGACAGATTTGAGAAATAAAATGAGGAACTTAAACTAAAAGTTGATGGCTCACAAATGCTTATCAAAAAGTTAAGAATTGAATGATCAGTTAACTGATAGCCTAACAACTATTGAAGAGAAGAACAAAGAAAATAAACAGTTAGATGAAGAACTCATGCAAGCTAATATGAAAATATTGGAGTTAGAAAACATCAAGAATAAAATTAAAGCTGAATTATCAGGAGCAAAAGATAAGATTGATAAACTACACACATGTTCTGATCTAACCCAATCAAAAATTTATGCAGAAAAGCTAAAAGGTGATACCACTGGTATGGGATACAGTGTAGCTCAAATTGAAATCAACTCAATACAAGAAAGGAAGAAATTACAAGAGACATCCACTAAAAACATGAAAATGGACACACAACTAAAAAATGCAGCATGATGAAGAATAACATCAGACCTCCTATCATCTGTCACTCATGTGGAAAAGCTGGACACATCTCAAATTTTTGCAGGTCAAGAACACAAAGACAAGAAAATCCGAAGAACTCTCTAATTGAAGAATCGGGAGAACTTAAGTTTGTACAAGCTAAAGTTGATTCAGATAATAGATGCATCCTTAGTGGATGCACCTTCTACTTCTGGATAGTTTACCCTCATGGTCTTAGGGGGAGCTATTCTAGCTTTGAACCCCTGTGTGGCTGTGATGACATGTAATTGATTGAGTTTTTGATAATGTTAAGTTGAAGATAATGCAAGACATTAAATCAGTTAATGGTTTGTATTGTCATTGATGTCAACTTGATCTCATCTATACGGTCATGTATATAATGCCAAAAACTTCAGAGAATCAATGGAACAAAGGTTATGCTCTCAGCAATGCATAAATGTCAAGTATTCACCAAGTGACAGACAACACTGATAGAGTGCACACCATTGGTAAAGGCAAAGAAGAAAAGTCATAGTGATACCCAATGAATAGAAGATAGTGTTTCCCAATGAAGAAAAACCACAGGATGCCTGACGAGTAAAATCCAATGATGCCCAACGGACAGAGATCCTGAAGCTGACTGGAGTCACACCAATGGAACTGGAAGTTGTCACCGACAACTAGCTGCAGAGTTGACCGACAGAACAGAGAGTTCATAAAAAGACAAAATATCTAGTTGGAAAGAGCTAAAGATAAGACTTAACTAGTTAGTTTCTTTGTTTTATTCGACCAGAGTTAAGTAATTGATTTAAAGAATATTTAAATCAAATTGGCTGGATTTTTTTTCACGCCAAGAATCAAGAATCAAGAATCAATGAATATCATGTCTATATAAGAGACAAGCTTAATTCATTTTAGTATGCATGGAAGGGGAATGAATAGAAAGAGGATCCTGAAGAGAAACTGATGAAGAAGAACTTCATACAGTCCTGATCAATCAAGCTGAAGGAGAGCTAAGGAATTCTACAGACACTAATGAACATTGAAGCACAACATCACAGGGAAGAAAGTGTGGAGCACAAATAATTGAATTGATACATTGATCAGAGAGGTAATGTACTTAAATAGATCTAAAAAATTTGCAATTCAAGTTACATTAGAAACAGGTCATTATGTTTCAGTTTAACCATTGAAGCATCAAGTCTCTTAAACAAGCGGGACTTAACAGTCTTCTATATATTGAGGTACATCCCAAGGAGTGCCAAAAAGGTTGATTGATGAAAGTAGAATTGGACTTGCCCGATACCTATTGAAAGTATAAGAAGGAGGCCGATTAAAGGATGGTAGCAATAGATGCTCGGTAATAAGTGACAACCTCTATGTATAAAATCCTCTAACAAGGTCATACTTAATAGTGTGTTTCTAACCTTTAAGAAGGTTGGCTCCTAACAGGGCTCACTTCAAAAGAGTGAAAATTTGGGGTACCGGTCCCAGTGGTTTTTTCCCTTAACAGGGTTTCCACATTAAAATTCATGTGTTATGTGTGTATGATTTATTACTTTACTATTTTACATTTCACATATGCATTTCTGGGTTGATCGGTATACTCTTCTTATTTAATGAGTTTCGGTAAATAGTTTTACTGCTTATCGGTAATCAAGGAGAATAAGGACATACAAGGAAAACCGACAAACAGTTAATCATTATAAGTATTTCATAGCATGCATCTTGTAGGGACATAATGATCTAAGGTTTATTTGATTGGTGGTAAATAGTTGAAGGATAAATTTTGAGGCCACTGATTCACCCCCCCTCTCAGTTATTACTAACAATTGGTATCAGAGCTTGTGTGCTTAGAAGGAAGGTTTAAAGACCTAAGTCAGGATCACAAGATGAACAGATGAGATGTGCCCAAGTTGAACAAAGAAAACTTTTCTTCATGGAAAAGCAGGATAAGACTCCACTTATTAGGTATTGGTAATGATGTTACTCAATTACTAGATACTGAATATGTGTTGCCTATAGGAGTATTGACAGTAGATAAATTGAGAGAGAAGCATGAGCATAACTACATGGTTATAGAGCTTTCTTCCTCACTCTCTGATGTTGAATTCGAAGATGTCAAGGATTGCAAAACTGCAAAGAAGATGCGGGACAAACTGAAGCTTGTACATGGAGGTGATACAAATGTTCTGAGAGCCTAGGCATAAAGCCTTAGAGGAAAGTTTGATGACCTCAGAATGAAAGAAGGAGAAAACATCACACAGTACACCATAAGGATAAAAGAAGTAGTTAATTCTATACGAGGTGTTGGAGGTACACTTGAAGAGGAGACAGTGGTAAGTAAAATCTTAAGAGCCTTATTGCCTGTATATGCTATTAGAGTTTCTATCATTCAAGAAATGAGAGCAGTAGTAAACTTAGAGTCTGCATTTAAGTCTTCTATGAAAATAAGCAAATCAAGTCATAGAAAGTCATCTAGAAGAGACAGTGAAAGTGAAAGTGAAAGTGAAAGTGAAAGTGAAGAAGAAGATCTAGATTAAATAGAAGCACTTATGGCTAGAAGAATGTAGAGAGGCAAAGGTAAATACAAAGGCAAGTTACCACTTGTATGCTTTAATTGTAAAGAGATTAGACACTTTGCTGCAAGATGTCCTAACAGAAGAAAAGATGACAAAAGTAATGAAAGATCTTTTGAGAAGAAATCTAACAGAGGTGATAAAAAAGATTATAGAGGTTACCGAAAATCAGAAAGAAGAGATAGTCAAGACTACAAGGACAAAGGCAAGAAGGATAGCTACCTAGCTTCTTGCAAAGATGAAGCTACTGACACCGAACCTGATGAATACATCGAGATGGTATTTGTAGCTGTGATGGATGATTCAGATGAAGATGAAAGGTATGTAGAAATTGCACTCATATCTAAGGTTAGCAAGAATGACATCTGAATTATAGATAGTGGCTGCACTCACGACATGACCAGTGACAAAGAAAAGTTTAACACTTTTGAGTATTATAATGGTGGTACAGTAAGAATGGGTAATGATACACCTTGTCTAGTTGAAGGTAAAGGAACAATAATGCTGAATAACCTGATTAAATGTGAAAA
>MU228248.1:2349114-2375296 GCA_018584345.1 Thuja plicata | reverse complement strand
AAAGAGTTATTATGGAGATATATATTTTATTCTCTTTGTTGATGATTACTCTAGAATGATGACAATTATGTTTCTAAAAGATAAATCTAAAGCATTCAAGATGTTTAAATGGTATAAGGCTATGGTATAAAAATAAAGTGGCAAGGATTTGAAATGTTTGAGATCAGATAAAGGAGGAGAATTTATATCAGATGAATTCACTAATTTTTTTAATGAGCATGGTATAAAAAGACAGGTTTCTGCACCAAGAACACCTTAACAAAATGGGATTGCTGAGAGAAGGAACAGATTAATAGTTGATTGTGCAAGAACACTGATGATAGAGAAAGGCATCACTCAAATCTTTTGGAGGGAAGCTGTCAGCACTACTATCTATACACTTAATAGAGTACAATTAAAGAAGGACACAAAGAAGACACCTTATGAGCTATGGTATGGTAAAACACCCAATGTAAGTTACTTCAAAATATTTGGTAGTCAATGTTATGTCTTAAAGGCTGATAGAAATGGAAATCTTGATGCCAAAAGTGATGAAGGTATTTTTCTGGGGTATTCTACCACAAAGCTTTTAAATGTCTCATCAAGGCTTCTAACAAAATAGTTGAAAGTGAAAATGTAAAGATTGATGAATTTGCAGAAAAGAATGAGCTTGAAAGAACAAAAGAACCAGAGGACTACAACAAGTTTGTATATTGTGAAGAACCCAACACTCTACTCAAGAAACAATGCTTAATTCTAGAACAACAGAATGTTGCAACCGACGGTCAGACTGCTATTACCGATGGTCAGGATAATGATCAAGATAATGTGCAAGGTAATGAAGAATAGAATGAAGATCAAAATAATGATCAAGCTGATACACAAAGATTTGTACCTATACTTGAAATATATGTAAGAAGGAAACATCCAGAGATCCATATCATAGGAGATAAGAAAGCTTGTACAAGAACAAGAAGTAAGTCTTTAAACTCAAATTGTTTAATTTGTGAGTTTGAGCCAAAATTTGTCAATACTGCACTAGATAATGAGGAATGGATACGTGCTATGAATGATGAGATTGAGAAGATTGAAAAGAACAAAACATGGTCACTTGTGCCTAGACCAGATGACAAGAATGTCATCGGTACAAAATGGATATTCAGGAATAAGTTGAACGAGAATGGAGAAGTCACAAGGAACAAATCAAGAATAGTATGCAAGGGATATGTACAAGAGGAAGGTATAGACTATGGAGAAACCTTTGCACCCATTGCTAGGATAGAAGGAGTAAGAATACTACTTGCTTATGCTGCATATAAAAGATTCAAAGTATATCAAATGGATATCAAGTTAGCATTCCTAAATGGAATACTTGAAGAAGAGGTATACATTGAACAACCAGAAGGGTTTTTCGATCCAGATAAGAGAAACATGGTATGTAGACTTTACAAAGCCTTGTATGGATTGAAACAAGCTCCTAGAGCCTGGTATGAATGACTTCATTCCTACCTAATAAGTATTGGATTTATAAGGACTAGTGAAAACAGTAATCTTTATTTGAAGGAAGATACTGATGCTAACACTTTGATTGCTGAAATATTTGTTGATGACATCATATTTGGAGGAAATGATATGCTATGCAAATCATTTTCTGATGAGATGAGAAAAGAGTTTGAGATGTCTATGTTTGGAGAGATCAAGTTATTTCTTGGTCTATAGATCATTCAAAAAAGTGAAGATATTTTCAATACACAATCCAAATACATCAAAGAGGTCCTGAAAATATTCAAGATGGAAGATTCCAAACCAGTTGGAACACCGATGGCTATTGGATGTAAGTTGACAAAGGAAGGCAAGACAACAGCGGTAATTTAGACTTTGTATAGATCAATGATTGGAAAAATCATGTATGTTGTACACACTAGACCAGATATTGCACATGCAGTATGAATTGTTGCTAGATTTTTGGCTAATCCCAGGGAATCACATATGACTATTGTGAAAAGAATTTTAAGATATCTGAAGAATACTGAGGAATTTGGCTTATGATATAAAAGAGAAGAAAAATTTGAACTTAAGGTGTTTACCAATGCTGATTGGGCTGGAAATATTGATGACCGAAAGAGCACAACTGGAGGAGCATTCTTTATGGGTGACAGACTTGTCACATGGATTAGAAAGAAGTAGGGGTGCATCTCTCAGTCTACTACAGAAGCAGAATATGTTGTTTCTACTACAAATTGCTCAAATATTGCATGGATCAAACAGTTGCTGGAAGGTATGCATATGAAGATCTCAGAACTAGTGATTATCTATTGTGATAACACCAATGCAATAAACATTTCCAAGAATCCAGTCATGCATTCTAAGACTAAACACGTTGCAATCAAGTATCATTATTTAAGAGAACAAGTTCAAGAAAAAGAGGTGATACTTGAGTATGTGCAATCAAAAGAACAATTAGCTGATATTGTCACCAAGCCACTGCCCAAGGATACGTTTGAGTACTTGAGAAAGAGACAAGGGGTCAAACCCTTATCAACCAGTTAGTAAAAGACTAAAGGTTGCATCAGCCTACATATTATCAGAATATCATTCATGTTGATGCGAGAAAAAATATTAACTTCAAAGATACATCTATATACAGAGAGGTATTTATCAGAACCAAGCACCAGAGCATATTAATGTATTGCTGATGGATAAGGAAAATTCAAAGAATATATTATGGATGGAGAGAAAAGATTTCTTGACATGAATGTCAGATATTTGTAAAATATTTGTTTGGCATTGCTGTCAAAGGGAGAGAGATTATCCATATTATCACATTCTTATGAGAGAGATTATCCATTATCATATTACTCCAACAGGTTGAGATTTTATCCTTAGGGAGAGAAAATTGTATGAAAATTTATACAAAGGGAGATTTTCTGAAAAGAGAAAAAGACATCATAAAAGAGAGAATAGGCAAAGGAGAGAAATTGACACAAGAAGAAGGCTCAACACATCAGAAAGTAAAAAGCAACAAGAATCAAATCTAAGCTAAAACAAAGCTTACCAGTGATCAGACATTTATCGGTTGACAGAACAAAATGATTGGTAGTTTGATGAATCTCAACTGTTGTATTTCATATTATATTAGAAATAGTATAGTGTGATAATATATTATGTTGCCATCAATGCCAAAGGGAGAGATTGATGACATGTAACTAATTGAGTGTTTGATTATGTTAAGTTGGAGATAATGCAAGACATTAAATCAGCTAATGGTTTGTATTATCATCGATGTGAACTTGATCTTATCTGTATGGTCATGTATATAATGCTGAAGAATTTAGAGAATCAATGGAGTAAAGGTTATCCTTTAAGAAATGCATAAATGTAAAGTATTCACCAAGTGAAAGACAACATCGACGGAGTGCACACCATCGGTAAAGGAAAAGAAGAAAAGTCACAGTGATACCCGACGAACAAAAGATAGTTTTGTCCAATGAAGCAAAACCATAGGATGCTCGACGAGCTAAAAATAGAGTTGCCTGATGAGTAAAATCCAATGATGCTCAATGGACAGAGATCCCGTAGCTGATTGGAGTCACACCAACGGAACTGGCAGTTGTCACCGACAACTAGCTGCAGAGTTGACCGATGGAACAGAGAGTTCAGAAAATGAAAAAATATCTAGCTGGCAAGAGCTAAAGATAAGACTTAACTGGTTGTTTTCTTTATTTTATTCGACTAGAGTTAAGTAATTGATTTAAAGAAGATTTTTACAGTTGGCAAGAAGATAATTGCGTGATAAATTAGGAGTTATGCTTTAAATCAAATTGGTTGGATTGTTTTTCATGCCAAGAATCAAGAATCAAGAATCAATGAATACCATGTCTATATAAGAGACAAGCTTAATTCATTTCTGTATGCATGGAAGGGGAGTGAATAGAAAGAGGATGCTGAAGAGAAACTGATGAAGAAGAACTTCATACAGTCCTGATCAATCAAGCTAAAGGAGAGCTAAGGAATTCTACAGACACCGACAAACAGTAAAGCATAGCATCACAGAGAAGAAAGTGTGGAGCACAAAGAATTGAATTGATACATTGATCAGAGAGGTAATGTACTTAAATAGATCTGAAAATCTGCAATTCAAGTTACATTAGAAATAAGTCATAATGTTTCAGTTTAACCATTGAAGCATCAAGTCTCTTAACCGAGTAGGACTTAACAGTCTTCTATATATTGAGGTTTATCCCAAGGAGTTCCAAAAAGGTTGATTCATGAAAGTAGCATTGGACTTGCCTGATACCTATTAACAGTCTAAGAAGGAGGCTGATTCAAGGATGGTAGCAATAGATGCCTGATACTAAGTGACAACCTCTATGTATAAAATCCTCTAAAAAGGTCACACTTAAAAGTGTGTTTGTAACCTTTAACAGGGTTGGCTCCTAACAGGGCTCACTTCAGAAGAGTGAAAATTTGGGGAACCGGTCCTAGTGTTTTTTTCCCTTAACAGGGTTTCCACATTAAAATCCATGTGTTATGTGTGTATGGTTTATTACTTTACTATTTTACATTTCACATATGCATTTTTGGGTTGATCGGTATACTCTTCTTATTTACTGAGTTTCAGTAAATAGTTTTACTGCTTATCGATAATCAAGGAGATTAAGGACAGACAAGGAAAACCAATAGACAGTTAATCATTATAAGTATTTCATGGGATGCATCTTGTAGGGACATAATAATCTAAAGTTTATTTGATTGGTGGTAAATAGTTGAAGGATAAATTTTGAGGCCACTGATTCACCCCCCCTCTCAGTTATTACTAACAGACTGGTATACTCATCTCTGAGAATGCGCCTTTGAATTCATGTCAGTAATAACAAGAGAATGTAGTATGCATTCACGCATTGTCTATACTACATCCTGAATAAAGTTTGAAAGTCTTAGTGAAAGCACATACAATATTAAATGTAGAAAAACTTTATATAAATTGATGGATTGATTGATTATTTTCATTGTTTACATCTGAGATCATAAAATTTGCAGAGCACAGGAGCACTAAGCATAAAAAATTTAAAGGTATCAATTTGACCAGTTGGTGAACAGATTGCAAGTTGAAATAGAACCCTATCATTCGCGTCATTTCAAATTGTCGTGAAACCTTATTTATCCAAGTAACAAGTAAGTACGGCCACTCCAGTTATATTTGACATTGCTGAAAGGAAAAGATTTGTGTTTAAGAAGCATCCCTTCAAGTCTATACTAGATGATGTACAAGGAGCATTATCTAAGACTCCACTAGGAGTCGTGCATGTAGAAGACATTCACGCGTACATATACTATAAAAAGGAAATGGTTGGAGATAACAGTATTGATACTCTCATGGCCTCAATAATGAAAACAAACTATTCATTCAAGGATGAATACGCGCATCTCACTGATAATGCTATCTTTGAGTACTCTAATGCACATGATTTTTATGAGGCAAAATGGGTGAAAATCCTGTTCAGCAGAATACATGATGACCTTTATTGGATTGGTGAAGTTCCCGTCTGTATTACTGCAGACTTAATTCATGACATGATTGGACTTCCTAAGATAGGACTAGTTCTTCCAACTGGTAAAGATGTGAAAAAGTAGGTTGAACAAGCTTGTTTATCTAGAAGTGATAGGCATGGTATGATAGTTAATCCCATTAAGGAAGATGACATAAAACTGGTCACCATGATACTAGGTTACAAATTTTAGCACACAAGTAGATTAAATAGTGTATCTGCAGCTACTGTCCTGGCAGTAGTAAAAATGGTGGACAATACTCAATATAATCTATGTGGGATATTGCATTCTCAATTGATTGACAACATTCAAGCTATTAAGCATGACAAGAGAAAGATATTCAAGTTTGGCTCTTTGATCATCTATTTGTACTTCCACATTATTGGTAAAGTTGCAAATCTTTACCTAGACAGAAGTAAACCTACCATGTCACAAATTTCACTAAAGTCTACTTCAAAGAGAAACGTGAAGGATTCTATGGACATGGATATCAAAACCTTCAGGATTAAAATGTAGAAGAGGTTCAGGATACCTGAGAAGATAGTTGAGAAATACAAAGACACCATAGGTTTCATGGTGGAAACTGACTGTACTTGCATGGAGGCAGTTGATCCTAGAACAAAATGGATTCACCCCCTCAGATATGAAGTTGAAGAACATGTCTTGGAAGGTTATGCACAAGTTCTCCTATCTATGCCCAAGGATTCCAATGAACCTAGATGGGGTACTTACAGAGAAAAGACAAATCAAGTTGATTCTGTCTTGTACAGTGCAGACAACAAGAGGAAGGCATCAAGGATTACTTCAAATATCTTAAAAGTTCATGGAGTTACACAACAAGACCTAGACAAAGCTAGGGAAGCTAAAATTGCAAAAGAACTTGAGAAAAATCCTGTAGAAGTAAAAATGGAAAAGTCTGATGACATGCCTAAGAAAAAGAAAAAGAAATCTGATGAAGCAACATTTGTGCCATCAACTATCATTGATTTAGAATCTTCTCCACCTTTTGTACCCAACAAGTTGACTAGAGGGAAGAAGCAAGTTCCCACAAGTCATCCATCCTCAAGGACCACAAGCCCCTCCTAAGGTAGGATTCAGGCCCATTCTAATAGTCCTAAAGAATATAATTGTTAATGAAGGCAGACTAGAATCTATCAAGAATGTCTATGATAAGTATCAAGAGATAGACAAATCAGAAATTCATTCAATGATTATATCTCATATGATTAAGTTCAAGAAGTCAATATTGGAACTCAAGACAGTCATACCAGACAAATTATGGAACATACTAGACATATTAAAAAGGCAAGCAATTGAAGAGGATATGAGGATAAGAGAAGAAACATTAGATAGTCTTCTTCCTATTTTCTCGCATGATGAGAAAGATATACTGTTGGACTTAGTAAAACCTCATCTCATAACCAAAACTAGAACTTCATATCATGAATAAGGAGTATGATTTGGTTAGTGAAGAGACTCAAAAATATTTTGAGCAGGTATTTCTGGATAGACATATGTATCCATCAACAGCGCCTACAACTAAGGAAACTCTAGTTCCTCCCAAATAGGTTACAAAACCAGTAATTCAAGGTGTGCATATGATAGGTCCACAGGTTTTAGCGCCCAAGATCACATCACCTTCTGATACAGCCAAAGATTCAGAAGAAACTATTGTAATTGATGATGTCAAGATATCCATGACCGCTTCTAACAACGACATGGACAAAGTTGAAAAAGCATTTGTAAGCACTGAAGAGACAAAGGAGGTATGCGCTGATGACACATCTTTACAACAAGATGAAGTTCCCTCTAAAGATTCAATAGATTTGAATAAAGAGGAAGATAATCAGACTAATGAGACACCAGTCATGGAGATCCCAATAAAAAGTGAATGTATGGTTACTAGTCAGAATACTATATTCACCCCATCCATTCAACCATCAACTTCATTGTTGTCAAGTTTAACTCCTGACTCAACAAGTCTAGATGCATGGGGAGAAGAAGATTTGATTAAAACCAGTGTGTTGGCCATGGAGAAAGAAAAAGAGAAACAAGTCATGAGAAATCCTCTCTTTCTGGAAATAGTGAACATTCTAAATGACTTAGTGCTAGCAGAGAAGAAAATGGCTAAGATTCAGTATGTTGATGATGTTGACAACATCTTGACAAGTTTCAAATCACATTTCACAAGTTTAGTAGACTCTGCTACTAAAATTGTAGAAGATGAGTACAATAAGGGAAGATTAGATTAATTGACAAATAATTTCTCCCTAGATCTAAACTCACTAAAGATTTGTCAAGAAATATTAAAAGAACTTGCAGCTAAAGGCAGAAATATAGTAGTAAACTGTATGGACAAAGTGAAACTCACCTCAGAGCACATCAAAAAGATTGAGGAAGATGACATCTTAGTTGACAGTGTTAGAAAATTAGTTGAAACATCCACACAAGACATGAACATATGCAACAGTATCTATCAAGGACAGATAGATAAGATAGAAAAAGCTAAAATGGAGATCAGTAAGATAAGGATCAGGCAGACTCAACTGAGAAATGCACTTGCGCCCTCCTTAGCAGTTCTGGATGAGAACATTGAACATATTGATGCAACCATTGCTACCTATGTTCAAGGACCCAACATGGATCTGAAAAAGATGGAAAAGCTTACATATGGCTTATGTGCCCATCTACAAACAATTGATGCACTAAAGGCATTTTGGCAGCAACAAATCAAGAATTTGTAGATAGCTTATCCAGATGTGTACATGGAGTAAGTATCTAGAGACTTATAATTTTGACAAATTTTTCATTAATGTCAAAGTGGGGGTAAATTATGTATGGGGATTAGTGTATATATATGCAAAGAAATATTATATAGTATATGTTAAAGGAAGATAATATACAATTTTTGGTGTTAGTCAATTTTGAGTAACTTGGTCACATTCCTTTGTTGCCATTAATGACAAAGGGGCAGATTGTTGGCAAGTTCAATCCTAGGGAGTATATGACTTATTTTGTGTTGTCATTATGGAAACAAAGTCCTATGAAGTTTTGAAAGCAAACTTTGAAGTGGAAATTGACTAAGTATAGAAGACAAGACAGAACAAAGATATTCAGATGATCAGAGCACCAGTGCACATGCGTACGACTGATTCAGACCAAACACCTTTAGAAATAATCTCTATGATATATTTTTATGCTTACCCTATACATACATGGTATGGAATGTCAGTACAGATAAGTTACAGAAAGAACAGGTACACTAGCAGTCCAGAAAATAGAGTATGAAGCCGACTTCTGTTTTTTGATTAGCATGTAATCTTTTGTTTTGTATAGGCTAAGCACCTATTGTAATAAGTTTGTAATCATGTATTAAACATTATTGTAAACACACTTAAGCCAGTTTGTTTGGAAGCGTTGTGAATGTTTTTTTTAGGCCAACTAAGGTCGTGTTTATAGTCGTGTCTATTCAGGCATGGACATACATATATAACATGCAAACTTGTATTAAGAAGAGTCGTCAAAATATATAGAACAAAAATATAAAGGAACATGATAAGATGTCAGAATGAGATAAATCCCTTAAGAGTATAAGAGCATTAGCACATAACTTGAACTGATCAGACAATTGTGTTACATACATCAGTTCACCTTTTTGATATAGTGTATATCAACAATCAGAAGGTTGTAGCCTTCATCCTATTGAGTAGTGAGATTTGTGGATAGTGAGTCCTCACCCCTAATAGGGTTAGTTGTAGAAGACTCCTAACAGGGTCAGACCCTTAACCAGATCATTTTACTCGCATTGTAAAGACTACTCCTAACAGGGAAAATGAACTTTAACAGGTTCATTATACTAGTGCAATATTTGTGGGTACTAATTCCCACTGAGGTTTTCCTTTGATCAAGGTTTCCCCGTAATCATATCATGTGTTATGTGTTCTTCTATTAAGCTTCAATTGATATATATTTGATTTATGTTTAAAGTTGTTGAAATAGAATAAATAGACAAACACTGATTCACCCCCCCTCTTAGTGTTTCTAACACAAGTATCACTTCCTTTGCCTGAACTTGTTCTCTCAAATAATGATACTTGATGGAAATATGATTTTTTTAAGCATGCATGACTGGATTCTTGGAAATATTTATTGCACTTGTATTATCACAATAGATAATTACTGGTTCTAAAATTTTCATATGCATACCTTGCAGTAACTGTTTGATCCATGCAATGTTTGAGCAGTTTTCTACAACAACAACATACTCTACCTCTACAATAGATTGAGAGATACATCCTTGCTTCTTTCTTATCTGTGTGACAAGTCTATCACCCATAAATAATGCTCCTCCAGTTGTGCTCTTCCGGTCATCAATATTTCTAGCCCAATTAGCATCGATAAAGACCTTAAGTTCAAATTTGCATTCTCTTTTGTACCATAAGCCATATTCCTCAATATTCTTTAGATATCTTAGGATTCTTTTCATAGTAGTAATATGTAATTCCCTAGGATTAGCAAAAAATATAGCAACTATTCCTACTGCATGTGAAATACCTAGTCTAGTATGTACAACATACATGAGTTTTCCAATCATTGATCTGTACAAAGTCTGATTTACCTCTGATGACTTGTCTTCCTTTGTCAGTTTGCATCTAGTTTCCATCAGTGTTCCAACTGGTTTGGACTCTTGCATCTTGAATATTTTTAGTACTTCTTTGATGTACCTGGATTGTGTAATAAAAATACCTTCATCTTGTTGCATGATCTGTAGAACAAGAAAGAACTTGACCTCTCCAAACATAGACATCTCAAACTCTTTTCTCATTTCATTTGCAAATGATTTGCATAGCATATCATTGCCTCCAACTATGATTTCATCAACAAATATCTCAGCAATCAAAATGTTAGCATTAGTATCTTCCTTCAAATAAAGATTATTGTTTTCACTAGTCCTTACAAATCCAATACTTATAAGATAGGAATGAAGTCTTTCATACCAGGATCAGGGTGCTTGTTTCAATCCATACAGGGCTTTGTGTAGTCTACATACCATGTCCCTCTTGTCTGGATCAACAAACCCTTCTGGTTGATCAATGTATACCTCTTCTTCAAGTATTCCATTTAGGAATGCAGACTTGACATCCATTTGATATACCTTGAATCCTTTACATGTAGCATAAGCAAGTAATATTATCACTCCTTCTAGCCTAGAAATAGGTGCAAAGGTCTCTCCATTGTCAATTCCTTATTCTTTTGCATACCCCTTGCATACTAGTCTTGCTTTATTTCTTGTGACTTCTCCATTCTCATTCAACTTATCTTGAATATCCATTTTGTATCGATGACATTTATGTCATCTGGTCTTGGTACAAGTGTCCATGTCTTTTTTTTCTCTAACTTCTCAATCTCTTCATTCATAACACTTATCCATTCATCATTATCTAGTGCATTATTGACAAATTTGGGCTCATAATCGCAAATAAGACATCTTGTATTTAGAGACTTACTTCTGGTTCTCATACCAGCCTTTTTGTCTCCTATGATCTGGTTCTGTGGATGGTTCCTTCTGACATATATTGCAAGTACAAGTTCAACTCTTTGTCTATCAGATTGATCATCATTTTGTTCATCATTCTGTTCTCCATCACTTTGTGCATCATTTTGAGCAATATTCTGATCGTTGGTATTTGCAGCCTGATGCTCGGTTGCAATGATTTGTTGCTTGGGAGCTCTACATTGTTGGTTGGGTAGAGTGTCAGATTCATCATTGTAAGTAAACCTATTGTATTCCTCTAGTTCTTTAGTGCTTTCCTTTTTATTCTTCTCTAAAAATTTATCTATCTTTACATTTGCACTTTCAACAATTTTGTTAGAGGCTTTATTTAGACATTTATAAGCCTTTCTCTTGGTAGAATACCCTAGAAATATTCCTTCATCACTCTTGGAGTCAATTTTTCCATTTCTATCATCTTTTAAGATACAACATTGACTACAAATTTTTTGAAATAACTTACATTGGGTGTGTATCCATAACATAGCTCATAAGGTGTCTGTTTGGTTTCTTTCTTCAATTGTACTTTGTTCAATGTATAAACAACAGTACTGACAGCTTCCCTCCAGAATATTTGGTTGATCCCTTTCTCTATCATCAGTGTCCTTGCACAATCAACTATGGATTTGTTCCTTCTTTCAACAATTCCATTCTGATGTGGTGTTCTTGGTGCAGAGACTCGTCTTTTGATTCCATGCTCATTACAAAATTTAGTGAATTCATCTAAAAGAAATTCCCCTCCTCTATCCGACCTTAAGCATTTTAACTCCTTACCACTTTGCTTCTCAACCATTGCCTTATACCATTTAAACATTTTAAATGCTTCTGATTTATCTTTTAGAAACATGACTGTCATCATTCTAGAGTAATCATTAACAAAGAGAATAAAATATCTATCTCCATAATAACTCTTTGTCCTCATAGGTAAACATAAATAAATATGGACTAATTCTAGAATTGCATTAGATGTATGGGTTTTGCTGTTGAAACTAGACTTTGTCATCTTACCTTTTTGACAATTCTTACACATGATGTTGTCGGGCTTGTTCATCGTCGGTAAGCCTCTAACATTTCTCTTTTTGCTAATCTTTATCATGTTGTAAAAGTTCACATGACACAATCTTTTTTTCCACAGCCATATGTCTTTGTTGGTAGAAATCAAACAAGTAGTGTCAGTATAATTCAGATAGAATAAGTTACCTTTTGTCTGCTCACTAGTACCAACCAGATTTCCTGATTTATTGAAGATCTTTGCCTTCTTATTTTCAAATGCTACTTTATGACCTGAATTATTCAACTAAGAAACACTCAATAGATTATAATTCAATCCATTTACCCAATAAGCATTTTCTTTGTTTATTCAACATTATAGTTCCTCTATCTTCAACTGGACAAGGTGTGTCATTACCCATTCTTACTGAACCACCTTTATAGTATTTAAAAGTCTCAAAATTTTGCTTATCACCAATCATATGGTGAGTGAAGCCACTATCTATGATCCATACATAATTTTTACTAACCTTAGATATTAGTACAGTTTCTACATACCTTTCTTCATCATCATCCGAATCATCTTTTACTGCCACAAACACCATCTCGATGTCTTCAGCAAATTCAGTGTCAGTGTCATCTTTTTTTCATTTTCCTAGGTAACTGGCCTTCTTTCCTTTGTCCTTGTAGTCTTGGGTATCTCTTCTTTCTGATTTTTGGTAGCTTCTGTAATCACCTCTGTCAGACTTCTTTTCAAATGATCTGTCATTACTTCTATCATCTTTTCTTTTGTTAGTACATCTTGCAGTAAAGTGTCCAATCTCTTTACAATTAAAACAAACAAGTGGTAATTTACCTTTGTATTTACCTTTGTGTCTTTGCATTCTTCTAGCCATAAGTGCTTCAATTTCATCAATATCATCTTCTTCACTTTCACTATCACTATCTTTTATCATAGTGTTTTTATGACTTGATTTACTTATTCTCATAGAAGTTTTGAATGCAGACTCTATGTTTGGTAAGACACTATTATCAAAGTTTTTCATCTCAAATGAAATCAGTCTTCCAATCAAATTGTCTAGAGTAACATTGCTATTTAATACTGCTCTCATTTCTTGAATGACAGATACTCTAATAGCATAAGTAGGCAGTAAGGTTCTTAGAATTTTACTTTCCACTGTATCTTCTTCTAGTACACCTCCAACTCCTCATATAGCATTGACTACCTCTTTGATTCTTGTGCTGTACTGAGTGATGTTTTCATCTTTTTTCATCTTGAGATCATCAAACTTTCCTCTAAGGCTTTCTACCTTGGCTCTCAAAACATTTTTGTCACCACCATGTACAAGCATCAATTTGTCCCACATCTGCTTTGCAGTCTTGCAGGTTTTGACATCTTCAAAGTTAACATTGGAGAGTGAGGAAGAAAGATCTATCATCATGCAATTGTGCTCATGCTTCTCTCTCATTTGTGCAACTGTTGGTGCTCCTATGGGAAACACATATTCAGTATCTAAGTATTAATTAACATCATTACCAATGCCTGATAAGTGGAGTCTTATTCTGCTCTTCCATGAAGCAAAATTATCTTTGTTCAACTTGGGCACATATCATCTTTTTATGTTGTGATCTTTAGCTTAGGTCTTGAAACCTTCATTCTAAGAACACACGCTCTGATACCAATTGTTAGTAATAACTGAGAGGTGGGGGGGTGAATTAGTGGACTCAAAATTAATCCTTAAATCAACCCTTCAAACTTATAACCACTAATTATGTCTCAAGTTATCTTCTATCCTACAAGATGTATGCCTTGAAATTCTTATATCAATTTACTACTTGTTGGATTGCTTTGCTAATATCTCTTCTGTATGATTACCGATAATCAGTTAACTATTTACTGAAACACAGTAAATATGCAGTTTATACCTATCAATCCAAAAATGCATATGTGAAATGTGAAATGGTAAAGTAATAAACCATAAACACATAACACTAGGATTTTAACGTGGAAACCCTATTAAGGGAAAAACCGCTGGGACTAGTACCCCAAATTTTTACTCTTCTGAAATGAGCCCTATTAAGAGCCAACCCTGTTAAATGTTACAAACACATTGTTAGATGTGACCTTGTTAGAGGATTTAGAAATAGTTTGTCAACTAGTATCTGACATCTAATGCTACCATCCTTGATCAAACTCTCTTGGCCTGTCAATAGGTATCAGGCATTTCCAATGCTACTTTTTTTATCAAAATTTTTGATACTCCTTGGGATGTATCTCAATTGTTAAATACTTTTAATTCCTGCTTGGTTAAGAGGATTTATGCTTCAATGGTTAAACTGAAACACTAATGATCTGTTCATACATACAAATCAATTATATAATTTTAGAACTATTGTAAGTCCAATACCTCTCTGATCAATATAATCACTTTATACCTTTGCTCCACACTGTTCTACTCTGTGATTCTTGTCTCACTGTTCATCGGTGTCTATAGAATCTAGCTCTTTCCTCAGCTTGTTGATCTGGACTGAATGAAGACTTTCTTCTCCTTCAGATTTTCTTTAGTATCTTTCCTCTATTCTCTTGTTCACCCCACAATTCGTAATGAATTGGGTTTGTCTCTATATAGACATGATTTCCCCTTTTATTGAATTTCTTGATTCTTGGCGTGTTCCACAATTATTTCCAATAGATTTAAAGAAAACTTTTGATTTATCTCAAAGAGATCTTCTTGCCAACTGGACAAATAAACTTTAAATCACTTACTTATCTCCAGGTTTATCTGGATGATTAAAAAAATGATAAGTATCCGTTAATTCTATCTTTGGTTTCTTGACAGCTAAGCATTTTATCATTTTCTAAACTCTATGTTCTGTCGGTCAACACTTCAGTTAGTCATCGGTGATAACTTACTGTTCCATCGGTGTGACTTTAGTTGTAATTGGGATCTCCGTCCTTGTCTTCTCCGTCAGGAAACATTAAAATTATTTCCATCAGGTTACTCTGTACTTTGCTTGTCGGGCAATATTGTAACTTTGCTCATCATTAATGTTGTGCATTAGCTCATCGAGTAACACTATGACTCTGCTCTTTTACTCTAACTGTCAGTGTGCACTCTATTGGTGTATGCAGTCACTTAGTGAATACTTGACTTGTATGCATTACTGATAGCATAGCCTTGATTCATCGGTTGTTTGAAGTCTTTGGTAGTATTACAATGACCATACAGATTATATCAAGTTGACATCAATGACAATATAATACATTAACTGATTTAATTTCTTGCATGATCATCAACTTAATATCTTCAAACATTCAATCAGTTACATGTCATCAAATCCATGGTCACTAGCTTTTGGTAGCCAAAGACACTTTGTTGGGGTATCTTTTGAGTATAGATAGGATTTTAATGGGTTCAACACATGTTTTTGATTAAGGAAAATAGGTTTTGATGGGTTCTTGAAACCCTACAGAAGTAGGTAAAGCAGTCTAGAGAATATAAACGTTAAATAACAACCAACAAAAAATAGGCAGGCCTAACATAACAGTCCCAAAAAAACAAAAAGCCAGGGACAAACACCCAAAAAGACTAGGAACAAAGAACCAGGGGTGCAAATCAAACAATATCTCTAAGAATCTCAACAGCCCGTATCTCCAGCTCGGACATTCTACCGGCTGCTTCTTTTAGGTCGGCTAGCTCTTTGTCAGCTTCCTGGTTTTCCATCTGCTTGGCATCCTCTCTGGTCCTCTTCTTATTTCCATCATCTGGAATATTCTCCCTGTCACTATTCAACGGCCACTCCTTATTTCCTCTTTGTTCTTCAAATTTTTTGATGATCACCTTTATATTATCATTTGAAGCCTTAAGTATAGTGGGTGCAACACATGTTAAAACACCATCTTTTTTTATAAAACCAATAATGGGCTTTTGTTAAACATTTGCAAGTCATTTGGAATATTTAATGACCTTTAAAATCCCCACTTTTAACTCTTTAAAGTTAATGATGTGATTTTTTATTTCTTATGCAAGTGAAATTCAAACATAAACTCATGCCTTGTAAGTGAACTAAAAAATCCCACCAATAAATATATAAGTTTAAAAACATCTCTTTGTTTAAAAATGAGTTTCTCATTTGTATTTACATGGATTAAAGATTTTTAAAGATAAAACATGTAATGAGACTTAAAAATTCCACTTACAAATTAAAACCCTAAAAAAAATTAACATATTTCATTGCAAATATGTATAATGGGATTTTAAGTCCAGTTTGCATGTAAGTGATACCTGAGATGTCATGTAAAGACCGAAAAAAATCCCACTTATGAGAGATTTTAAAAAAGGAATAAAGATATGTAGTCAAGCTTAAAAACCCCACCCACAATATGCTTAATTCCTCAATAACTCTCAAAATACTACTCTGATTGAGGCCTAAGATAGCTTGAAATGAGCAGAATTGAAAATGCCAGAATTTGGTGTAGGAGCACCTGTGGGGTCAATGAAGACCTAAAGACATTTTATAATAAATTGATTCAAATGGTGTTTTAATGTCATTTAAGGATGTAATGAGGTCCAAAGGACCATTTCATATTGTATTGAGTTCTTTTGAATCAGTTTGTAAGGCTACAAAGGCCCTGAAGTTCAAAGTGGCCCTTGAGGTCTTGATATGGTCAAACTTGGTCGACGGTGGAAAAAAAAAACCAAAAGGGGTTAAAATGATGTAAGTATTCTATTTTAACATGTTTGGAAGATAAATTAGTTGTTTGGAGTCCATATGTTCAGACTTTGGTGAAGTTGTCCAAAAGTTTTAAAATTGTCAAAAAGTTGTCTTGACAACTTTACAAGAAAAATTGCATTTTGTTCCAAAACGCTCAACTACCTTTAAGGCTAGTTTAAAAAGTTGGGTAAATGTTTTTAGTGGTTATATTATTCCTCTTTGGGTCGAGGATGGAAGGAGAGATAGAGTTTGAATGTAGAAGAAGATGTGGACACAATAAAAAAAATATGTAAATTCTATTTTCTTCCTGTATATTTTCAGATTTAGTTATTTTGTTCATGATTTTATGGATTTATATACATCTAAAATAAATTTGGATTCATATCAATGAGAGTCTATTATAATGACAAAGTGGTTTGGAGAATTTCATGCAGATTTGACAAAGTTATGGTGAGTTTTCCATGAATAGGCTTGTCGCGGGTTAGGATAACCACTGATATAAATAAAAAATAAAAAAAATCATAACTTTCATCTCCTATAGTGGATAGGGATATAAATTTATCTTTTGATTATTTTTATGTGTACTCTCACATTCCATGTTTTGGTGTTGTTGTGTTAAGGTTTGCAAGAGTTATGGTGATGCCCTAGGTGACTGTGAGACTTGTTCAGACTGTCTAGACATGAACAATCATATTGCAGGATGTTGTATAACCATGTATGAGCTAATAATGGAATGAAACAAATTTTATTTTGCATCCACGTGATTCTAATTTCATTTTCTTCAATTTTTATTGATTTTCACGGATAAATGAGTAAGTTGTGACCACTTTTGTAAAGACAACATGTTCAGAAAATGTTTTCTAGAATCTACAGTTAGAAATTTTTTTCGTACAACTATGTATGGTTGAGTACGAACCTAAAACTTGGTATGTGGATATATTATAATGTTATGAAAAACTTTATTTATTTTCATAAAAATTCATATTATGATTTGGGGGGTCAAATAAACTAGTTTCTAAAAAATCTTTTTTTTCTATGAGCTCATGTCACTGCTGCTACTGGAGGGTGACAAAAATTTGTTATATGTTTGGTTTTGTGTTCTTAGTGACCATGTGTTGTTTTTTCATGAAATATTAATAATTCAAAATATTTTAAAAGTGTTGGTTTATAGAGTTTGAAGTTTCAAACCAAGTTTTGCTTTGTAGTCCTTGGAAAGCTCATGCCAACTTAAAGTAGAATTTGATTCCATAGCCATTGTTGTTAAGATTTTTTCAATTTGTTGAATGTTGAACCCTAGCCTCTTCATCAATTGGTATCAGATTCCATAAGGTATGGGTAAAGGGAGTTGTAGTTGTGTGGTTGTGCAGGTTGAGGAGATAACTTGATGATTGGTTTCCAAAAGGCTAGCTAGAGAGGAAAGACCTAGGTGAGGCAAGGGAAAGATGAATCCAAGTGACAGAGACTTGGTGAGTATATTGAGGGAATATTTTCAAAGTAGGGGTCTAATGAATAAGAGGAAAGAAGAAGAGAGGAAGAGAGGAAGAGAGGAAGAAATGAGGCAAAATGAGATAAGGAAATTGAGGCAAGCCCTAGAAAATGCAGCAAGGGAAAGGAAGTTGGTAGAGTCCACACAGAAAGAAAAAAGGGACACTGAGAGATTGGTAGAAGAGTTAAAACTCTTGGGAAAAATATTGTTGAATGTAGATACAAGTTGGAACTTTACCATCAAATGGAAGATGGTGTGGCCTATTCAAAGGCTACTTAAAAGGAGAAGACGAATTAAGATGGTGGAGTTAGAAGTAAAGGCACAAGAACTCTTGATAGAAGAGGATATTGAGAAAACCAAAGAAGGTAAATAAGATGTAGGAGCCACAATAAGAGATGAAGAAATTGATTTGTGAAAGGCCTTGAGGAAGAATGGAAGAGTAAGGGTAGAGTTGAATAAGTAGACGAGATGATGCTAGAATAAGGAGAAGTATATGATGGTGGTGATGGCATTAATAATGTTGTTGAGTAGAAGACAGAGGGTGGAGAGATGAATAAAGGGGTTGATAGTGGATGGAAATGGTTACCAAACAGATTTGAGGAGGAGAGTACTATTCATATGCGTGATTTTGGTACTAATCCATTTTTTTGTTCATGAGGTTTCTGTTATGTTTATTTTCATGAAGGAACCAAGGAAAACAGGTTGGAAGAGGCATATAAATTTTCTCCACAGGTTCATATGTTTGAGCAAAAAGGAAGGTAAACCAAGAGTGAAGATGAAGGCTACAGCCGGTGAAAGACCAAAACCAGGTTCATGCCTGAAGTACCTAACTTGGTGGAAGGTAAAACAAAATGGGAAGGAAATTGATATGATATGAAACATGTCGACTTTTTACACCTCTGTTCCAAGGGACTTGGAATTCTGTAAGGGGGGTGTATGGTGCAGGAACACCTATGGGGTCAATGAAGACCTAAAGACATTTTGTAATAAATTGAGTCAAATGGTGTTTTAATGTCATTTAAATATGTAATGAGGTCCAAAGGACCATTTCTTATTTTATTGAGTTCTTTTGAATAAGTTTGCAAGGCTACAAAGGCCCTAAAGTTCAAAGTGACCCTTGAGGTCTTGATATGGTCAAACTTGGTCAATGGTGGAAAAAACCCCCAAAAGGGGTTAAAATGTTGTAATTATTATATTTTAACATTTTTTGAAGGTAAATTAGTGTTTTGAAGTCCATAGGTTCATTTTTTGGTGAAGTCAAAATTTTGTAAAATTGTCAAAAAGTTGTCTTAACAACTTTACAAGAAAATTTGCATTTTGTTCCAAAACACCCAACTACCTTAAAGTTTGGTTAAATTTTTTGGGTAAATGGTTCTAGTGGTTATTTTAATCCTCTTTTGGTCAAGGATGGAAGGAGAGATAAATTTTGAATGTAGAAGAAGATGTAGAACCAATAAAAAAATGTAAATTCTATTATCTTCCTATATATTTCCAATTTCAGTCATTTTTTTCACGCTTTTATGGATTGATCTACATTTGAAATCAAATGGGCTTCATATCAATTAAAGTATACTATCATTCCAAAGTTTTTTGGATATTTTTCATGTAGATTTGACAAAGTTATGGCAAGTTTCCATGAACAGGCTTGTCACAGGTTAGGGTAACCAGTGACATAAAAAAAATCATAACTTTCATTCCTCTGGTGGATAGGGATATAACTTTTTTTTTCTATTTTTATTTTTTATTTTTTTTGTCACATTCCATGTTTTTGTGTTGTTGTGTTAAGGTTATCATGAGTTGCAATGATGCCCTAGGTGACTGTGAGTCTTGTTCAAACTGTCAAGGCATGAACATTCATATTGCAGCTTGTTGTATGGCCATGTATGACCTAATAATAGAATGAAATCAATTTTATTTTGTATCCATATGAGTATAATTTATTTTTCTTCAAGTTTTATTTATTTTCATGGAGAAATGAGTAAGTTGTGACCACTTTTGTAAAGACAGTTTGTTCATAAAATGGTTTCTGGAATCTATAGTTAGAAAATGTGTTGTTACAACTATGTATGGTCGAGTAAAGACCTAAAACTCAGTATGTGGATAAATTATTATTTTTTGAATAATTTTTTTCTTTCCTAAAAAATTTATCTTATGATTTGGGGGGTCAAATAAACCAATTCCTAAAAACTATCTTTTTCCTATGAGCTCATGTTACTACTGCTAGAGGAGGGTGGAAAAATTTGTTATATGTTTGGTTTGTTTTATTGGTGACCATGTGTGGTTTTTTCATGAAATATTAATCATTCCAAATATGTTCAAAGTTTTGGTTTATAGATTTTGAAGTTTGGAACCAAGTTTTGGTTTGTGGTCCTTGAAAAGCTCATGCCAACTTAAAGTAGAATTTGATTCCATAGCCATTGTTGTTAAAATATTTTTAGTTTATTGAATGTTGAACCCTAGCCTCTGCATCTTAATCCTAGGGTGAAGATAAAACCAAAATAAAACAAAAAAACTAATAAAATTCTTTAGAGAGTTTAAACTATGAAATTTCCCCAATGTTGCCCCAATTTTGGGAATTTAAAATTGAGGACAACATATTTCACCTTACCCACGCTTTTCCAAACATATCAATTTTCTTATTTGCTTATTAATTCCATCATACCTTATCACCTTTGATCTCGCTTATCCTATCCATACCCTATCTCTATTCTATATAAATCCATCACTTGATCTTGATAAAAAAAAACTAAGAACTTAAAGTGAAAAACATATTTTTATGAAACCTCTTGACATGCCCATTTCTTTGGAGTTCATGTCACTCCCTTACATTTCCATATCTAGTCCCCTTTCTTGGATAAACATTTTATCCCATCATGAGATGGTTCTTGAAGATTACGTAAGCTTCCTTCATCCTTCACTTACCCATTTCTAGCCTATCATTTCATTCATCCTCTTATAATGTCTTATTCCTTGCTAAACATTAGGATCAAATAAATATATCTTGCTTGAGAATAAATCGATCGGTGATTAAAAAAAATAAAAAAACATTTAAAAAAAAAACCAAAAAAACCAAAAAAAATTTCATAATCCAAAAAAAAAAAAACTTTTCCAAATATAAAAGATAAAATAAAAATATTCACAAANTAATAAAAAAAAATAAAAAAACATTTAAAAAAAAAACCAAAAAAACCAAAAAAAATTTCATAATCCAAAAAAAAAAAAACTTTTCCAAATATAAAAGATAAAATAAAAATATTCACAAACCAAAAAAATGAAAAACATTTTCAATAAACCTAAAAAAATAGTCAAATGAATTATCTTTAAGACATGAACATTTTAAATAAATACAATCAAAACATTATTGAACACAATATAGTGCTGAGAGGGGGATGAATCAACCCACCTTAATTTTTTAATAATATTATCCCAGATTTAAAATATCCTAATTAATGATCAACGAAAGATAAAGCAAAGATTTTAGATGCATATGAACACACAAGAACGCCAGATTTACGTAGAAAACCCAATATGAGAAAAATTACGGTGAGAAAAGTAGTCACTATATTAAATAATTGATTACAATGTATTAGGCTTGAAGACAAGAAACTCACTACCCCTATCAATTTTGGCACACTGCGATAGATTATACTAATCCTTAATGAACAAAGAGAAATTCAATGATCAAAGATATAACTAGTACTTTTGATCAACTGCAATGACCTTCCAATCTGATTCTCTAGAGAACTTCTCAATTAAGCTTCTTTTCCAAAGACCTCCGTAATCCTCGCCTATATCCTCACCCACTCTCTTGCCAATATCATACATTACCATCAACATATATAGTACATTATGTTAGTAATAACTAAGAGGGGGGGGGGGGTTGAATCAGTGGCCTCAAAAATTAATCCTTAAATCAACCCTTTTAAAATTATAACCACAAATTATATCTCAAGTTATCTCCAGTTGTGCTCTTCCGGTCATCAATATTTCCAGCCCAATCAGCGTTGGTAAAGACCTAAAGTTCAAATTTGCCTTCTCTTCTATACCATAAGCCATATTGCTCAGTATTATTAAGATATCTTAGGATTCTTTTCACAGCAGTCATATGTGACTCTCTGGGATTAGCAAAAAATGTAGCAACTATTCCTACTGCATGTGCAATATCTGGTCTAGTATGTACAACATACATGAGTTTTCCAATCATTGATCTGTACAAAGTCTAATTTACCTCTGATGATTTGTCCTCCTTTGTTAGTTTGCATCTAGTTGCCATCGGTGTTCCAACTGGTTTGTATTCTTCCATCTTGAATATTTTCAGTACTTCTTTGATTTACTTGGATTGTGTAATGAAAATACCTTCTCTTTGTTGCATGATCTGCAGACCAAGAAAGAACTTGATCTCTCCAAACATAGACATCTCAAATTCTTTGCTCATCTCATTTGTAACTGATTTGCATAGAATATCATTGCCTCCAAATATGATGTCATCAACAAATATCTCAGCAATCAAAGTGTTAGCTTCAGTATCTTCTTTCAAATAAAGATTAATGTTTTCACTAGTGCTTACAAATCCAATACTTATAAGATAGGAGTGAATTCTTTCATACTAGGCTCAGAGTGCTTGTTTCAATCTATACAGGGCTTTGTGTAGTCTACATACCATGTCCCTCTTGTCTTGATCAACAAACCCTTCTGGTTGTTCAATGTATACCTCTTCTTCAAGTATTCCATTCAGGAATGCAGACTTGACATCCATTTGATATACCTTGAATCCTTATGCAGAATAAGCAAGCAATATTCTTACTCCTTCTAGTCTAGTAACGGGTGCAAATGTCTCTCCATAGTCAATTCCTTCTTCTTGTGCATACCCCTTGCATACTAGTCTTGCTTTACTTATTGTGACTTCTCCATTCTCATTCAACTTATTCCTGAATATCCATTTTATACTGATGACATTCTTGTCATCTGGTCTTGGTACAAGTGTCCATGTCTTGTTTTTCTCTATCTATTCAATCTCTTCATTCATTGCACTTATCCATTCATCATTATCTAGTGCATCATTGACAGATTTGGGATCATACTCACAAATAAGACATCTTGTATTTAGAGACCTACTTCTATTTCTCATACCAGCCTTCTTGTCTCCAATGATCTGGTTCTTTGGATGGTTCCTTCTGACATATATTGCAAGTATAGGTTCAACTCTTTTTCTATCATCTTGATCATCATTTTGTTCTTCATTCTGTTCTTCATCAATTTGTGCATCATCTTGAGAAATATTTTGATTGTCGGTATTTGTAGCCTAATGCTCAGGTGCAATGATCTGTTTCTCAGGAGCTCTACATTGTTGGTAGGGTAGAGTGTCAAGTTCCTCATTGTAATTGAACTTATTGTAGTCCTCTGGTTCTTTAGTGCTTTCCTTTTCATTCTTCTCTGCAAATTCATCTATATTTACGTTTGCACTTTCAACAATTTTGTTAGAGGCTTTGTTTAGACATTTATAAGACTTGCTCTTGGTAGAATACCCTAGAAAAATTCCTTCATCACTCTTGGAGTCAAGTTTTCCATTTCTATCATCTTTTAAGATATAACATTGACTGCCAAAAATTTTGAAATAACTTACATTGGGTGTGTATCTATACCATAGCTCATAAGGTGTCTTTTTTGTGTCTTTCTTCAATTGTACTCTGTTTAATGTGTAAACAACAGTACTGACAGCTTCCCTCCAGAAGATTTGGGTGATGCCTTTCTCTATCATCAACCTCCTTGCACAATCAACTATGGATATGTTCCTTCTTTCAACAATTCCATTCTGCTGTGGTGTTCTTGGTGCAGAGACATGTCCTTTGATTCCATGCTCATTACAGAAGTTAGTGAATTTATCTGAAATAAATTCCCCTCCTCTATCTGACCTTAAGAATTTTAACTCCTTACCACTTTGCTTTTCAACCATTGCTTTGTACCATTTAAACATCTTAAATGCTTCTAATTTATCTTTTAGAAACATGATTGTCATCATTCTAGAGTAATCATCAACAAAGAGAATAAAATATCTATCTCCATAATAACTCTTTGTCCTCATAGGTCCACATAAATTAGTATGGACTAATTCTAGAATTGCATCAGATGTATGAGTTTTGCTTTTAAAACTAGACTTTGCCATTTTACCTTTTTGATAATTCTTACACATGATGTTTTCGGGCTTGGTCATCGTCGGTAAGCCTCTGACATTTCTCTTTTTTCCAATCTTTACCATGTTGTCAAAGTTCACATGACACAATATTTTGTTCCATAACCATATGTCTTTTTTTGTAGCAATCAAACAAGTGGAGTCAGTAGCATTCAGATAGAATAAGTTACCTTTTGTCTTCTCACCGGTACCAATTAGATTTTCAAATTTATTGAAGATCTTTGTCTTCTTATTTTCAAATGCTACTTTGTGACCTGAATTATTCAACTGAGAAACACTCAATAGATTATAATTAAATCCATTTACCCAATAAGAATTCTCACATTTTATCTAGTTATTCAATATTATTGTTCCTCTACCTTCAAGTGGACAAGGTGTGTCATTACCCATTCTTACCGAACCACCTTTATAGTATTCAAAAGTCTCAAACTTTTTCTTATCACCAGTCATATGGTGAGTGCAACCACTATCTATGACCCAAACATCATTTTTTCTAATTTTAGATATGAGATTTGTTTCTACATACCTTTCTTGATCATCATATGAATCATCCTTTATAGCCACAAACACCATCTTGATGTCTTCATCAGATTAGGTGTCAGTATCATCATCCTTGCATTTTGCTAGGTAACTGGCCTTCTTTCCTTTGTCCTTATAGTCTCGGGTATCTCTTCTTTTTTATTTTTGCTAGCTTCTGTAATCACCTCTGTCAGACTTATTTTCAAATGATCTATCATTACTTTTGTCATCTTTTCTTATGTTAGTACATCTTGCAGCAAAGTGTCCAATCTCTTTGCAATTAAAACAAACATGTGGTAATTTACCTTTGTATTTACCTTTTCCTCTGCATTCTTCTGGTCATAAGTGCTTCAATTGCATCAAGGTCATCTTCTTCACTTTCACTATCACTATCTTTTCTCATAGTGTTTTTATGACTTGATTTACTTATTCTCATAGAAGTTTTGAATGCAGACTCTATGTTTGGTAAGACACTATTATCAAAGTTTTTCGTCTCAAATGAAATCAGTCTTCCAATTAAACTATCTAGAGTAACATTTCTATTTTCTACTGCTCTCATTTCTTGAATGGTAG
This sequence comes from Thuja plicata, assembly GCA_018584345.1. Lineage (NCBI taxonomy): Eukaryota > Viridiplantae > Streptophyta > Pinopsida > Cupressales > Cupressaceae > Thuja > Thuja plicata. The sequence goes on along the minus strand of MU228248.1, from coordinate 2,349,742 downwards.
ATACTCTAATAGCATAAGTAGTTAGTAAGGTTCTTAGAATTTTACTTACCATTGTATCTTCTTCTAGTACACCTCCAACTCCTCGGATAACATTGACTACCTCTTTGATTCTTGTGCTATAATGAGTGATGTTTTCACCTTCTTTCATTTTGAGGTCATCAAATTTTCATCTAAGGCTTTCTGCCTTGGCTCTCAAAACATTTTGGTCACCACCGGACCATGTACAAGCTTCAATTTGTCCCACGTCTACTTTGCAGTTTTCCATTCTTTGACATCTTTAAATTCAACATCAGAGAGTGAGGAAGAAAGTTCTATCATCATGTCATTGTGTTCATGATTCTCTCTCATTTTTTCAATTGTTGGTGCTCATGTGGTAAACATATATTCAGTTTATGGGAATTGAGTAACATCATTACCAATACCTAATAACTAGAGTCTTATCCTACTCTGCCATGAAGAAAAATTATCTTTGTTCAACTTGGGCACATCTCGTCTATGCATCTTGTGATCTTTGGCTTAGGTCTTGAAACCTTCCTTCTAAGCACACAAGATTTGATACCAATTTTTAGTAATAACTGAGAGGGGGGGGGGGTGAATCACTGGCCTCAAAAATTAATCCTTAAATCAA
>MU228248.1:2332266-2349064 GCA_018584345.1 Thuja plicata | reverse complement strand
ACACAAGATTTGATACCAATTTTTAGTAATAACTGAGAGGGGGGGGGGGTGAATCACTGGCCTCAAAAATTAATCCTTAAATCAACCCTTTTAAACTTATAACCACAAATAATATCTCAAGTTATCATCTATCCTACAAGTTGAATGCCTTGAATAACTTATATAAATTTACTACTTTTCAGATTGCTCTGCTTAAACCTTCTTCTGTGTGTTCACCGATAAGTAGTCATCTATTTACCGAAATACAGTAAATATGCAGAGTATACTGATAAATCCAGAATGAATTATGTAAGATACAAAATAATAAAAAAATGAATCATACACACATAACACATGGATTTTAACGTGGAAACCCTGTTAAGGGAAAAAAGCACTGGGACCGGTACCCTAAATTTTCACTCTTCTAAAGTGAGCCCTCTCAGGAGCCAACCCTATTAAAGGTTACAAACACATTGTTAGATGTGACCTTGTTAGAGGATTTTATACATAGAGGTTGTCACTTAGTATCGGGCATCTAATGCTACCATCCTTGAACCAGCCTCTTTCTTAGAATGTCAATAGGCATCGGGCATATCCAATTATACTTTCATGAATCAACCTTTTTGGCATTCCTTGAGATGTACCTCAATATATAGAAGACTGTTAAGTCCTATTTGGTTAAGAGACTTGATGCTTCAATGGTTAAATTGAAACACTATGACCTGTTCATATTGCAACTTGAATTGCAGATTTTCAGATCTATTTAAGTACATTACCTCTCTGACCAATGTATCAATTCAATCCTTGTGCTCCACACTTTCTGCTCTGTGATGTTGTGCTCACTGTTCGTTGGTGTCTATAGAATTCCTTAGCTCTCCTTTAGCTTTTTTGATCAGTACTGCATGAAGTTGTTCTTCATTAGTATTTCTTTAGTATCCTATTTCTATTCACTCCCCTTAATCCCATTCGTAAATGAATTAAGCTTGTCTCCTATATAGACATAATATTCATTGTTTCTTGGTTCTTGATTCTTGGCATGATAAACAATCCAGCCAATTAGATTCAAAGCATAACTCCTGATTTGTCTCACAGATATGTTCTTTCCAACTGTACAAATCAGATTTAAATCAATTACTTGTCTCTGGCTTTGTCTGGATGATTAAAAAAATGATAAGTATCCGTTAACTCTATCTTTAGCTTCTCGCCAGCTAAGCATTTTGTCATTTTCTAAATTCTCTGTTCTATCATTCAATACTTCTTTTAGTCATCGGTGATAAATGATTGTTCCATCAGTGAGACTTTAGTTGTCATCTGGATCTCCATCCTTGTCTTTTCCGTCGGGCAACACTGAAATTTTGTCTGTCGAGTTACTCTGTGTTTTTCTCATCGGGCAACATTCTAACTCTGCTCGTTGATAATTCTGTGTATTTCTTCATCAGGCATCACTGTGACTTTGTTCTTTTACTCTGACCATCAGGTGCACTCCATCGATGTATCATTCACTTAGTGAATACTAGGCTTGTATGCATTACTGATTAGCATAGCCTTGATTCATGCGTTCTTTGAAGTCTTTGTCAGTATCTCCATGACCATACAAATTATATCAAGTTGACATCAATGACAATACAATACATTAACTGATTTAATGCCTTGCATGATCATCAACTTAACATCTTCAAACACTTAATTAGTTACATGTCATCAAATTATTCATCGAACACACCAATAAGGTCGGCCATAGAATTATAGGCATTATTGATACAAATTCATCCACCTTGAAAAAAATTGCACAAAGCGGTCCACTCCAAGAAGTAGAGAGGACCCAAAATGTCCAATAGATGTTTCAATTAATATAACTAATCCATAAGCATAAAAACAACATCCAAAACTAGACCCAAAGGTAATGCATGAAAATACATTAAAAGGAGGTTACTATTTGGCCCAAAAACATTCACCAATGCATCAAATGCCTTCCAAAGTATGACACACCATAGCCAAAACACCATAAGCCTTTTATCTTTCCCCTTGATCTATATCGAGACCCAATCAACATGAATCATGTGCAAGTAATTGAGTCAGTCAAAATCCAATATAGATAATAAAATAGTGCATGCGATTAAAAATATTCACTTGTGGAGAAAAATAACAAAAGATATCTAAAATAAAATATCACACAGACTATCAGACCAAGTCCACCAATCAACAAACCATGAAATTATTTTGTGGAGTAATGAAAGTAACTCTAAAAGCTTGTTCAAGCCACTTGACAATCAACCTTACTATTAGCCAAACACCAAACAAAAATTTATCAAATAATTAGTTTTGTGACTTTTCCAAATGATAGAGAAACATTTATAGTAATTAGTCATTAAATCTAGAGCCACAAGCATCCACCATCTCAAGACACGCTTTAATAAGATCTTCAAGTACTCTTTCCTACACATTCCAACCTTTCAAAAAAAATTGTCTTCCTCAATCAATGTCATAGCCTTATTATCCTTCTTAAACCTATTTTTCAAATTTTCTTCACCAATCAACAAATCTTCTTCTTCAATCAAAGTCATATCCACCATAAAACTCTTAATCCTCGTTTCAAATCTTCTTCATCAATAAAAAAAAAAAAATTAATCCTCTACAAACAAGTGTTAATGACACACTAGAATATGTTGACATTAGTGAGAAACCATGATGCTAACAAATATTTCACTTAGCATAATTATGAATCAATAGACAAACTATCAAGCTAGCCCAAACCTTAATCAATCAATTGCCAAATCAACATTAGTAATCTTTATCAACTATCAATTGTCTTATATTAGATGAATCCTTCCCAAAACTAGACACTATCATGATCTATAAATTATCTTATATATGATGAATCCTTCCTGAAACAAGAGATCTTGATCATTTATCAAACTACCAAGAACACTTAATCCTTGGCAAGAGATCTACATGGTCGTTGACTTATTTGGCCAATGAGTTTTATCTTTTGTTTGATTTTATCTTTATATCTTTCATGGCATGCTTTCTATATTTTTCAATGATGTCTTTGACTAGAGAAGTTGTTATGGGGCATGGTCACTTGATTACTATTTATGGATTGTCCTTTAGTAACATGATGACTCATCTTAGGGCATGATTATCCAATATCATCGAGGACAAGTGAATCTACTATGAATAAGGGCATTCCATACTTGAAAATGGTGTATGAGCTATCTTGGTTTTATCATAACTTGATGCTTCCATCAAATTTCTATAATAATATGAATGATGATATAGAAATATAAAAAGCACGAGTTTTCATCACTTCCTTCTATTCGTTCATCCCTTTATCATATCATTCTCATTCTTCCTATTCATGATCACTTCTATGGCCATTTATTTTATTTTTTTCCTTCATTTCCCATCTTTCCTAGATCATACGTGTGTTCTCCTAGCCCACATGTCCTCTCGAGAGGGCTAGAAAATCATACTTCTAGTCCTTATCCTTTTCTTCTTTGAAACAATGTGACAAGTTGCATTGTCTTAAAGAGGGGCAAAATGTAGACACCTACAAATGTTCTCATGAAATCAAATTATTCATCTATTAATTAAATAGGCATTACTACTAATTTAATTATTTAATTCCATCTTTTTCCTCTATTAATTAAGCAAATATTATTTTTTAAATTTATTTAATTAATTAGCCTCTTCCTCTATTATCTAAATAAATATTTTATCACTTGTCCAAAAAACTCATAAACTTTTAAACCTTTAGTTAGTTCCACCAAACTTACTTTTAATCCTTTAAGATGTAAACATGAAAATCACAAAAATCATCAAACACATAGAACACTATATTTACATGGAAACCCTTGTTAAGGAAAAAACCACTGAGAAGATTAAATTTCAAATATATGAACACAAGTTAAGGTGATTTACAAAGAAAGGCTCAGTGCCCAGATGAAGAAGGATAAAAGAGAATAGATCCACCATTGATGTACAACCACAACACAACTAAAAGATATGTAGATACCCTTGGATCACTTATTTTGATAGCTAACATATTAAAGTCCACACTGCTCTTCCCCACTCTTTACACTATCTCAAACATACAAGGAGATAAATCCTCTTCCATGCAACCTCATCACACACACATGCACACACTTGCACAATACTCACACATGTATACACATATTACACGCACATTCTTGAATTTTCCATCATATATTTATATCATTCTTGAAATTGTAGAGCGACGAAGCAAATAACCAAACACAAATTTGAATTGGTTCGTTAGTAAAAAATTTTGTGGTGGAAAGGAATAAGAAGTGAACCATAAACCACCTTATTTGGGACCAAAAATATTATCATACACATTACTTATTATCTTTCATTCATTGATACAATTAATTAAAGTGTAAACACCCAAAGTGGGCTAAACCTAGAGTAAGAAAACCATAAAACATCGAAATTGTGTCTCTAAAATTTAAACTATGTCATTAGAAACTATCATGTGGCATGCATTTCACATAGAAATACTATCAGTCATAGTCTTACTTAGACCAATACCAATTCCACTATTCTATGATCTGAAGCACAAACACCTGAATTCATTAACTTCAAACACCTCTTAAGAAAATCCTAAAACCTCACTATTATATATATAACTTAAAGAATATGCAGAGCAATATTCTCAACACCACTGCATAGAAATCACTCACCAATAGTAGAAACAACATGTTGATATTAATTATAATCATACTAAAACAATCATAATAACTCATCACTTATCCATCCAACTCATTCTACTTAATTCTATAACAATTTACCCCTTCTTCATTGATGGAAAATATCAACAAAAAAAACAAAAATTTCTTCAAACTATCTCTTTCTCAAATGTCACTCACTCTCCCCCTTTGACATCAATGACAAAGGCCAAATGCAAAACTTCAAATCCGTATTCTATTCAACTCCCCCTGAGATATACATTTCAACTCAATTGTATGTAGCTCCCCCTAAGAGGCACCAATTATCATTAGTCCAGACTAATAAATATGCATGAAGATCACTGGACTAATGCACATCCATATGCATTCAAATATGATAAGGAGGGGAAATCATCCCCAACTTATCCCAAACATACTCAAAAGTATCCTTAGACAATGGTTTAGCGAAAATGTTAACAATTTCCTCTTTTGTAGGTACATACTCAAGCTTTACTTCATTATCCAAAACCTTTTCCCTTACAAAGTGGTATTGAATTTAAATATGTTATGTCCTTGAATGCAGTATTGGATTATTTGAAATTATTATTGCACTGGTATTGCCAAATAAGATAGAAATGGGCTCAACAAACATTATTCAAATATCTTTAAGTGTTTTTTTCATCCATAATATCTATGTACAACAAGAAGTGGTAGTTGTTGAACACACTCCAGATGCTGGGGTGAATTAACATAAACCAAAATCATACTAACTAACTCTTATAGTCACCACATAAAACATTAAGAAAATAATAAATAAAACCATCAACACATGAACACCAGATTTATACATGGAAAACCCAACATGGGAAAAACCATGGTGAGCATTTTCCCACAAAGAATAATTCACTGATGTATATAATTTGATTACAAAATATGGTAGGATCTCACTGCTTCAGACTTGCAACCAGAGGCTCACTACCAATACAACAATGAAAAAAAATAGGAGCTCACTACTATGGACTTACAAACAAAGGCTCACTACCAAAGTTACAAGATACAACAGTAAACTAATGCACCCAAGACATATTGTCTGAGGGAAAAAGTATATACAACTCTTTAGAAGGATAAAGAGATGTTATCTTGATTTTGTAGTTGATCTGCACAATACTATCAACCTTAGAATCACATGATTACTACCCTTTCCTCTGTCACTATTATTGAACTCTTCTCTGTTGACTGTAGATATTCACTGGTTCACACACTGTCTACTTTCTTCACACTTTATATTTTTCTAGAGCACAAATTTTTCCTATATACAAGATAGATCATTGGAGATTAAACAAGGTTGACCAAGACAAAAGATTATCATAATTTAAGTTACAAGTCAGCCTAGGTAAAAGTAAAATGCAATAATGTCTTGTGCCAGAAGTATCCAAACCAAAACATAGAATGGACCCAAATGGATAAGAGATAAACATTAAATGCAAAGGTCACTTATAATATGAGCCCATTTGGATAAGATAGAATAATTAAATGCATAAAATGAACCTAAATCAAGAAGTATGATCTATTCCAAGAGTGAGAGGGACAAAAAACACGCTACACATAGCCTAAATCTAGATTCACAATTATTGAAACAACTTTGTCATACCAAACATGTAGAAATACACTAGCCGATGAATCACCTTACTTGCCAACTATATCTAGATCTCCACATTCCATGACGAGATCCACACGCCACGTTAGAAAAACTAACACATGCCAACACTCCATGTCAAAATTCATCACAACACATTTTGAGACCAGGACAACAACTGAAAAATTGCAATACTAGATGAAATAATTTTTGGATCACCAGGAATAATTTTTGGATCACCAAAGAATTCCACAACCAAGACCAAAAACTAAATCTATTAGAGTCTATTAGTATAATGTTACTCTCATTGAAGAGGAACTGACTGCTACTCTAAAAGATCTGGCCTAGTGCTATGCTTGTCTTTGTTTTTCTGTCCTATTTTTAGTGTTTGGTTGTTGGTGTTGTCTTTTTGTGGTGGGTTTTGTTTCTAGTTGTTGGTCTAGTCTTGCTGGTTTTCTTTCTTCTGGCAGTGTTTTGTTTTGGTAGTCTTTATTGAATATATTTTTTAATCCTTTGTCAGGGGTTTTAGGGCTCCCCTCAAAACCTGATTTTTCCTTAATCCTAAACAACACACTAGCAACCCTGATTTCTAGAGTAGAAACCTTTCAAAAATAACAAATGAAGCATTGTTAATTGGATTTGTAAAAATGTATTTCACTATTCACTAAACCACAGACATCCAGACCACACAAACTTCTAGATCTAATATTATAACATTGAAGCACTATTAAACATTGTATTCACAAGATCACAAGATATATAACTATCTCCCACTACATTGTTAGACTCTCCATAGGTTCAACACATAAACTTACTTCTCCAAGAATGACATACTTTCAGACCACAATCTTTGAGCATCCACAAACACCTCTAGAACACAATTTTTGACATAAATGACAATAGAAATCCAAATATATATTTCCAATGATATCCCCCTTTGTCATTGATGGTAAAAAACCACCAAAAATATTTTGACTAAAGTTATTAATCACAATTTCATCTCCCCCTTACTGGAACAACCAAAAAACTGAACAACTAAACATTTTCCTTATCTTTCTCCCCCTTTTTCATCAAGGAAAAATACCAACAACATACTTATTGCTTATCCCCCTGAGAATAGACACTAGCATTAGTCCATAAACACTCCCTAGATATATGCATCACTTTGATGCTCTTAGTTGGAAAAAGGAGGGGCAATAACCCCAAGCTTTTCCCCGAGAAACTCAAAAGTATATTTCGCTAAAGCTGTATTGAGTATGTCTGCAATTTTTTCTTATGTAGAAATGTATTCTAGCCTTAATTCCTTTTTAGAAACCCTTTCTCTCAAGAAATGGTATATGATTGATATATGATTTTTCCTTGAATGTATTACTGAATTCTTAGAAATATTGATTGTACTTGTATTATCACACATAATAGGAGTAGCTTCATCAAATGTTACTTATATATCTTTGAGAGTCTACATCCACAAAAACTAGCTACAACAGGATACAACAACAATGTATTTTTCCTCTGGAGTATATAAGGATACCAAATCCTATTTTTTGTTGAGTCATGAACCTAATCTTTCACCTAAAAATAATGCACCACCACTAGTGCTTCTTCTGTCATCAATACTTCTTCCTAATTAGCATCAGTAAAGGCCTTAAACATGAAGTCTCCTCCCCTTTTGTACCATAAACCATAATCCTCTATTCCTTTTAAGTACCTAAAATTTATCTTCACAACTTTCTCATGGATAACCTATGGTTTATCCTAAAATCTGGCTACCAAACATACAACCCCCATAATATCTGGTATGGAAGCAGTCAGATACAATAGTCCCCCAATCATTGATCTATACTTTGTCTGGACTATTGCTGGAGACTCATCATTTTTGTTAGCTTGCAACTAACATTCATAGGAGATGCAATAGGTTTACAATCACTCATACCAAACCTCCTGAAAATTTCCTTTATATATTTACTCTGATATATAAAGATACCGTCATTAAGATGACTAACTTGTAACCCAAGAAAGAATGAAAAATATGATATCATCAACATACACTTCAACTATTAGAATTTTTTCATATTCTATTTCAAAATAGGGATTGTTATCACTAGTTACTTTCTTGAATTTTTTTGTGTTAGATATTTTTCCAACCTTGCATATTAGGCCCAAGGTGCCTGTTTGAGTTCATAAAGTGTTTTATTCAATCTGCATACCATATCAGGTTTTTATGAGAGCTTAAAACCTTTGGTTGTCCAATATACACTTCTTCTTCTAGTTCTCCATTTAAAAAGGCATATTTTACATCCATCTGATACACCTTGAAATTATTGTCAGCAGAAAAAGAAAGAAACATCCTTATAGCTTCTATTCTAGCAACCGGAGCAAAAGTTTCTTCAAAATAAATTCCTTCAACTTCTGAATAACCTTTACATACCAGTCTAGCCTTTTTTCTTGTAATTTGTTCATGTTCATTCAAATTTTTATTGAATACCCATTTGGTTCCTATCACATTCTTGTTCACCATTCTTGGTACAAGTTCCCAAGTTTCATTCTTTTTTATTTGATTCAACTCTTGTTCCATTGGTTTAATCCTCCTCCTTTCTTGCTTCTCCATAATTTTTAAGTTCAATTATTGACAAAAAAAAAAGTTTGCTTGTTCTTGTGATCTGACAATTCTTCTCCTTGTATGTACACCCTGTTAGGATTAGGTAATACTAAGAGAGGGGGTGAATCAATATTATAGCACTTTAAATTCAAACTCAATAATTTCCAACTTAACCATACAATAGCTGAAATGAAAAGAACATACACATAAAGAAGATAACTCATAACACCATGATTTTTTTCATGAGGAAACCCTTGCCAAGGGAAAACCTCGGTGGGGATGATATGCACAAATTATGCACTAAACATATAGTGTCCATGTTACTTTACCAAAAGTGAGTTGTACAAGAATCTTACAAGCTCAAGTAGTCTCAATTATAGCTCACATCAACTTCTGTCTGAATCTGACATCACAATGCATCTACGCATCTCATCCATGTCTTCACATCTCAAAAAATATTCATATATACCTGATCTCATAATCAGTCGGCTCTAAAAATATCAACAAATGTTTCCAACACTTATCCAATTATTAAATCCATAGTTAGTGATCATACTATAACAAAAATGGGGTAGGATCCAATCCAAATCCAACTTAGCACTTCTAGATTCCACGTTATACTTCCTTAATCATCATTACCATTCAACTACTTTGTTTTGCTACTATACCGCCTTCACATGATGTTAAAAGGTTGTAACTCTCTAAAATGAACTCCAAAACACAAGCAACCTTAACTGAAGGTCTACCATAACCCAAAATACCTTCCTCTAAGCTCACATGACTTAGTTAATCATATACAGTTATCCTTGATCAAAATTGTACTTCTATACCCAGTAAACTGCTTCCTGGACTTAGTCATTTTTGTAGAACTAAATATCAAAACTAAGTTTCACTCCAAGTGACTATACACAAGAGTAGTGTTTTCATAAATGACAACCTCTGTACAATCCAAAATGGGCCACTTGCCAACAATCTCCCCCTTTGGCATTGATGGAAACACTTAGAGAAAAATTACTAAGTGCTCAATACCAAAATATTGACTAAGTATATATCTCCTCTATACATTTTTCATATCTACTACTCCCCCTTTAACAACAATGGCAAAGGTATACCAAAATGTAGCATCTATATATATAACAAAATTTGTACATCTACTCACCAAAATTCATACCATGTGAAGTATGTCTTGGAAAGAGGTTTCCAAGACCTTTGTCTCTATAGTCTATGTCTTTATCAAAATCTTATCGACATGGATCAGTCCATTCAATGCAAATGATGAATTTTTTGCTCCCTTAAGTTCTGTAGGCATATTTTATATGAGTGCCTTCATTTTTGTCTCCATGTCAGAAAGACGTCGTTCAAGAATTGATAGTTTAGGAGTGATTAAACTCTTCAACACACCAAATATTCCCATTACTCTTCCTTTCTTGGTCTCCAATACACTTATCTTATCCAATAGTTTGGATACTTCTTTGTCTAACTCCACAACAATGTGTGAGGAGGTCTCACAATAGTGTACCCACTTATCCAGTATTTTCCCATCATTTTAAATGATATCCTCAATATTCTAAAGGTTTTTTATTGGATTTATATAGTAGCAGTATAAATTCCTTCCATATCCTATATAGGTTTTCGCTTTAGAAATAGTATTGCTTAATATGCCCAAGTCCGATTAGATATACTTGCATACTTCCTCAAGTTTCTTCACCAAGTATTTCTTGTAATCTCTTACTTCTGTGATCTTCTCTAGAGACTCAAAGTGACTATCAAAGTTAACTAATGTTGTGTTTAGGTTTTCTGTTATATCCTTTCCTTGGAAAGTGAAAGGTAGGGGTAGGAGTTTGTTGATAGTGTCAACTTCTCTTTCCATTACCCTTGACTTTTTCTCTATTCTATGTTTAGATCTCTATTTGGATTTCGCAAATGATAAGTAAGATAGCTTCATCAACTCATCCTCATCCATGCTCTCTACATCAGTACTCATAGTTCTATCTCCACTTCCCAACAAAGCTGAAGAAATATGTGTAGGTGTTTCTTACTTGACTTCAACTCTTCTCTCATGTTCTTTCTCTGTCTCAACTATGCTTTGCTCACCCTTAGAAGGTTCTTCCTTTGTAAGATTTACTATGTCCTTTTCATTTCTTCCATCTATATCAGGAATGGTATCCAAATTTCCTTGAAAGGGATCACTTGTATACTGCAACATGTCCAATGACACAGGCACACCAACAACAAAGAAATCTAGTTTCTTCATTGTACTTACAAACTGATTTTTATCTCTGGTGCAGAAGCACCCATGGGTTGGTAAATCAATCCTATGCTTTTTTCTGTGTGAATCCCTCTGAGTCATTTTTTTTTCATAAGGTCATGTGACCATAGTATGTGAGTACAATAGGGATTAGGGTCTAGTTAAGTCTTAAGTCTTTAGAAAGTTGCAATTAGGGGAGAAAAAGTTGTAAAGCCTCCTGATTGGTTAAGTAGAGATGATGATGTCAGAATGATGTCATTAGGGCTTGGAGTAGTTTATAATCATGTTTCAACCTAGGTTGGAATCTAGGATGGTGTTAGATGAGTGTTTGAACTCATTTTCTTGAAGTTGTAAAAAGATGTAAAAAGTTGCATTCGCAACTTTTGCAACTTTTAAAAGTTGCTCAAACAACATTGTCCAAGTTTGCAAAAATTGTGGAGAAGTGCCCTAAGTAGAAAAAAGGGCATGGTTGACCCATTTAAGACCTATGATGACCTAATCCAAAGGTTAGACACCTACTGTATGGATTTGGATTTTTGAGAATACAAAGAAGTGTTGTTTTGTGTGAATTTAGTTAGTTATTTGGTAATAGTGGATAGAGAATGGATTGATTTCTGCATTGTAGCTCATGTATGGCTTAGAATAATTATTTTTATTGTTTTTTGTGTTATTGATTTGGTATTTTGAAGTTATTTATTTAGTTTTCTATAAATAGTTTTGTTTTGCACTGTCACTGGTTTAAACCAGGCAGTTTGTAAAGATGGAGACCTAGCTCACTATCCCACTATTCAATATGTACGACCTCTTGGGGATAGTAAGTAGACTCCATTTACATAACATGTATAGGAGCTTGGGCCCTCAAATGAAGAGGAAGCATTTTTAATTTCTTTCCCTAGGCGAACTAGTGGTGAGCCCGACTAGGGAAGACACTATTGCAGAGTGCATAACTTGCAGAGGTGTAAACTAAAGACCCAATCAGCTATTGGGAGTTGAATTTGGGAGTCTTAGAGAGAATTGGTAAAGAGGAGAAGCTCATGAAAATCAATATTGGATTCTAAAACTTGCATACTATACAAGAAGCCATTGTAGTCCTAAAACCACACATTTTGAGTTAGGGCATTATACGGAAGGATGGAACCCAAAGACCCAAAAAATCCTTGAGAGCTTGGAAAATGAACCTAGGAACCAAAGAAAACTTGTAGGGTTATGTTGGGGAGAAGTGGATAAAATCCCTATTTTCTCATAATAGGAAGCCTAATAGAGCTACTAGCCACTAGGTCTGTTTTGAAGCAAATTGCATAATTTGACTATCAAGTTGAATCAAGAGGGACTCCTAACACCTCTAATTGATAAAATTGAAATGTCAAAGAACACCTCCTCACCTCTACAAGAAAACCTTACAAGAATGAGGGTGGAATTCCTTTAGGTGAGTTGAAGGGATAGTGAGTAGAAAGCTAGTAAGCACCAAGTAGAGATCTTGGTTTGGAAATTATTTCCTTGTAGTTGGGTTGGTTAAGGAGACCAGGGGATCAATAATTTTGAAAAGATCCTATAGGTCAGTAGGTGTGTAGAGAAAACACCTTAAAGTCTATTGAAAGACTAATAGCATGAGCTTGTGATTGGCTCATCCAACCTCCCTATCAGATTGGTATTAGAGCAATAAAAAGATTTGGGATTGCATAGTGTATGTCAGATTGTGAGCCCAATGGGTCCGCAATCATGGTGACTAATGTGGAATTGGCCAAGAAGGTTGATGACCAGGAGGTAGACAATAGGCTATTGAGAGAAAGAATATCCCAATTAGAGTAAGAATTGAGTGAAGTGAAAACAAATACTGATGAAGTCAGTGAAAAAATTGAAGGAAAGGAAGCTAAGGGAAAAGAGGTTGCTAAAGAGGATAAAACTCTTGAACCTGACCCCGTGTTACAAGAAGATCCCTTCTTGAAATCCTTGAAAGCCATAATTAGGAATCCTCTTGAAGGTATACCACTATTCAGTGGAAGGATGGAAGAAGATCTAGTCATGGACTGAGTAGAGGGTATGGAGAACTACTTTGAATGTGATGGAGTCACAGAAGCACAGTAGGTAAGGGTGGAAAAATCAAGACTTAGAGGCTCTTCCTTGACATGGTGGAAGTTCATTCAAGAAGAAGGGGAGAAAGAAGGAAAGAAACCAATTTCCATTGGGAAATGCATGGTAGTCAAGGTGAAAGAGGCATACATTCCTGATGACTACAAAATACAATTGCATAAGAAAAGGAAAATCTTGAGACAAAAGGATCTTGATGTAAATTCCTATACAGAGGAATTTCAAAAACTTTGTTTGATTTCTAATGTGAGTGAAGATGAAAACCTTAAGGTGGATAGGTACCTGAATGGTCTAAAATGGAGCATTAAAGAGGAGATGACTCTACTAAGTCCCAAGATTGTACAAAAATGATATAAGTTAGCCCTCACAATTGAGGAAAAGAGAAAGAGGATTCAAGATCAAAATTTTAAGAATAGAGGAAGAAGCAGAGACCAAAGAGGTCATAGAGGTGGTTACTAAGGAAGAGAGACTAAAAAAAGAAGCCAGGTAGAGTGTAAACTTGCCGAGCATAGTAGTGAGACAACTTCTAGAGGAGGTTATGGAAGAGGTAGAGGAACTCAATTGGGTTCTAATAGAGGAAGAGGTGCAGGAAGAAATAATTCTTATTTTTCTAGCATGAAGTGCTATAACTGTGGTCAAATGGGACATTGTGCTTATAGGTGTCCAGAGAATGCATCTTCTTCAAACAATGAAAAGAGAGTGTCATATGCACACGAAGACACATCAAGTGTCAAATCACCATAGGTGAGTCAGATTGAATCAAAGAAGGGAGATAATACGATGTTTAGAAGAGTCTTGATTAGACAACCAGTCAAAGAGGAACCTAAACAAAGAAGAGCCTTTTTTAGAATAAGGTGCAAGATACTTGGTAAAGTGTTCAAGGTTATTGTGGATTCAAGCTCCATAGATAAAATTATCTTAGAAGAAGTAGTTAAGAAGCTTAACTTGGAAAAGATACCCCATAGTAGTCCCTACAAGGTGAGATGGTTGAACAAAGGGAAAATTTTCCTTGTAAATGCGAAAACATGGGTGGAATTATCCATTGGAGGATACAAAGATGGTTTGATATGTGATGTTTTTCCTATGGATGCATTCCATATCCTATTGGGAAGACCATGGCAATATGACAGAGGAGCCATTTATGATGGGAAATAAAATACAATCTCATTCAAGAAGGATGGCATGACATTCAAAATACAGTGTTTTCTAGATGAAGAAGGAGACCAGTCAAAGAATCCTAGTGTGTTACTTATCAGTGGGAAAGATTTCATGGAAAATCTTCAACAAGAAGGAAGTGAGGGCTATGCCATAGTTTTAAAGCCCAAGGAAGTAGAAAAGAATACACAAGCACCTATACCAGTGGAGGTTCAAGCATTTCTTGAGAGGTTCAGAGACATAGTCAGTGATGGTAAACTAGAAACCCTATCTCCTAAGAGGTCTATAAGTCATCAAATAGAATTTATTCCAGGGAACTCATTTCCCAACAAAGTAGCTTACAAGCTCACACCAGAGAAGAATCAACAGGTAGCAAGGTAAGTGTAGGAGCTGCTTGAACAAGGATTAATAAAGAAGAGCATCAATCCTTGTGCAGTACCTGTGGTTTTTTCATCCAAGAAAGGTGCTAAGTGGAGGCTTTGCACTGATACTAGGGCTATCAATAGGATTACAATTAGATATAGATATCTTATACCTAGGATTGAGGATTTGGTGGACTATCTTGGAGGGGCCAAATATTTTACTAAATTGGATCTTAAAAGTGGATACCACCTGCATCTTTGGGAAATGGAAGCACTTCCATTTTAGACTGGTTTAGCCCTCTGAGTAAGTGGTTTGGGGTCATGTCAAATGCCTTGAATGGGTCTTTGACTTGGATATGGTTTTTCCCCTAATCTACCCTATTTCCCACTTCTCCCTGGCCTCTTTCTGGCATCCTGCTCTGCAAATTTAAGGTTCTTGACCTCAGGGTCAAGGTCAACCTCAACCCAGACCTAGGTTAAGGTTGACCTCAACCTTGACCTTGGTTAGAGTCAACCTTTACCCTGAACCAGGGTTTAAATTTCAAGATTCCAAGGTTTCCGAATGTCAGGCTTTGGAAAGATTTAATTCTTGCTTCTGGATCGGTTGTTTTAGACATCGAACTAAGAACTCTTGAAATTATATTTAATATAGGTCAACTTCTAGGGATATAGGTCTAATTGGAGTTTAATTCTCCTATTTAGGCCTCTCTAAAAGATTTTCCCTATATTTGTATATAAGGAAGCTTTCTCCTTTCATTTTATGTAAGACTAAGAATCATAAGCTCTAAGACAAGATTTGAAAGGACAAGACTTGAAGCATAAGATGAAAAAAGGAAGAAATATAATCCATACACAAGTGATCTTCTAAATTCAAGCATTCAAAAATTCCATTCATCAACAAGATCCATTGGTATCTATTGAAGGATTTAAGCTCTATGGAGCCCTCTTGTTGAAGATTTCTCCATCCACATCCATACAAGCTTCTTCCTATTCCAAGATCCATTCAAGATTGGTGTTGAAGATCTAAAAAAATTGATTTGAGACATCTTACATTCTACATTCTACATTCTACATTTTATATTCATTTGGAGCATACTTGTGGATCCAAGGATTTGAATCCTCCACAAGGGTTTCTATACAAGCAAGGTGAATTTGTTTATTTACTTTGTTTATCTCTGTAATTTCAAGTATATTCTAAGGTTAATTCCAAAATCAGGGTTTGAAAAAGGCAAACCCCTCCCCCCAACAAAAAAAAACCATTTTTCTTGTAGGTACAGGTACATGATAGTGAATTACAGAGCAGATTTGGATACCCTTTTCGGCCAACTTTTGGGATCCGCAAACAGAATTTCTGTCGGAGTAGTGCATGTCAAGGTCAACATTTTGGGGTACAATTGTGCCCCTGCATTTGGGTTAATGTTGACTTTGATCAGAAAAGGAAAATATTTCTAGGTTTTCTCTGTCTGTGTGTTTCTATTTCAGATCCGGTTACAGAATTCCCCAAAACTCAATACAAACACCAGAAAACAAAAATTTCTAGATCTACTATATTTTGAGGTTAGTACTTGTCTTCAATTCATTTCAAATAAGGTTTTAATCAATTCAAATCTATTACATACTCTTCATCCATAATTTGGGAATGTAAGGCTTTCTTCTTTCTGCTTATTTCCAATCAATTGAGGCATTTATGCATTAACCATTTTCTTATGGTTGATCAAAGTGGACCTTTCCTTTGTGAAATTTGGGACTAGGAGGAGAATATTATCTTCCCCCAAAACATTTAAATACAACACAAACACCATTTCTTCCTATATATATTTTTATATCTTACATTTTGGTGAACCCGCTTACGACAACTCTTTCTTTTTGGTGTTAGATTTACATTTCATGTTAGATCTTGCATGCATATTAGGTTAGCCTTCTTTTTTGTTCTTGATGTAGGAGCATCTTGCATCACAAAATAAAAAGGGGGCATGATAACAAAAAAAAAAAGGAAAAAAAAGAAAAAAAAAGAAGAAAAAAGAAAAAAAAGAAAAAAAAAGA
>MU228248.1:2275684-2316743 GCA_018584345.1 Thuja plicata | reverse complement strand
TGATCACGATCATAACAAATTAATATATCTTTTTAATGAAAGTCATTTTCAGAAATTTCACATAGACCCGTACATATTCTGTCATAACTTTTGCATCCAAGAATTTCTCTCTAATCGCTTCGGTGAGGTTCTTTGAAATTAGGCTTTCATCAACATATCCAAAATTTAGCAAAATCCAAGGGTGCATTTGTGAGATATGGTCCTTTTACCGAGACTGTATTTTCTGAGACAGTCACACATTCACCATCAACAAACTACTCTCTTAGATTTGCAGTCTGGCTCTGATACCATGTTAAGTTTTAGGATAGCTGCAAATGTAATAACACTCTATTTTGTATGTGTTTTCCAAATGCAACAATCTCTCTTTCATTTATATTAGGAATGAGGCTAGGAGAGACATGTCCCTTCATGGGACATGTCTATTCATTATTATTTATAAGAAAGGACATGCCTCTTCCTATTAATCATAATTTAATCAATCTTATAATGTTTCATCAATCAATTATTAATTAGGAATAATATAATAATTTAATATTGAATATTAAATTTCATATGATTAATAATAATATAATATATATAATATATTATTATTAATCAACATGTATTATATATATTCTAACGATCATACGACTGAAGCTACAAACATTAACACTATATAAAGGAGTATGGTGTATATAGCCGAAGGTATGATGTACAGTAAACTTGCAGCTTTTTCTGTTGTTAAATAAAAGTTTAGTAACTTGGCCACATTCCTTTGTTTCCATTAAAGACAAAGAGGGATATTTTTGGCAAGTTGACACTTAGGGTTTATATGACTAATTTTTTGTTTTCATTATGGCAACAAAGTCATATGAAATTTTGACAAGTACGTTCACAAACTTTGAAGATCAAAATTTGGCTAAGTATAGAAAACAAAACAGAACAGAGATATACAGTTGATCAATGCACTAGCGCACATGCATACATTCAAGTCAGACTATGCACCTTTATACTTAATCTTTATGATATTTTATTAAGCTTAGTCTATACATGCATGGTAAGATATGACAGTACGGAGAAGTTACAGCAAGTTCAAGTGCCACTAGTAGTTCAGAAAATAGAGCATGAAGCCAACTTCAGATTTTGATTAGCGTATAATATTTTTTTTTGTAATGGCCATGCGCCTATTTTAATATGTTTGTAATTGTATCTTTAACACTCATGTAAACACGCTTAATCCAATTCATTTGGAAGCGTTGTGTATGTTGATTTTGGGCAGACTAAGGTCTTGTTTTTGGTTGCATCTATTTAGGCATGTATATATACTTAACATGCGATTTGTATTAAGTGAGAGAGTGGAAAATATGAAAAAAAAGATATCCAGAAGAACAGTATAAACAAATCAATATGAGATAGAGCTCTTTAAGAGATTAGAGTATCAGTGCATAAATGGAACTGATCAGACAACAATGTCATAACAACAGTTCATCTTTTGATATAGTGTATATCTGTTATTTGAAGGTTGTAGCCTTCATCCTATTGGGCAGTGAGCTCTGGAAATGAGCCATTCAACTTTAACATGGTTTTGTAAAGACTCCTAAAAAGGTCATTGTACTTGCATTGTAAAGACTGCTCCTAATAGGGAAAAGGAACTCTAACAAGTTCATAAGACTAGTACAATCATTTGTGGGTACCAATTCCCACCGGGGTTTTCCTCTGATCAAGGTTTCCCCATAAACATAGCTTGTGTTATGTGTCATTGTATTATGCTTCATTTTTTATCTATTTGATTTAAGTTTCAAGTTTTTGAAATAAATATAATTGACAAACACAGATTCACCCCTCCACCCTCTCAGTGTTTCTAACACTATTAACCTGCCTATTGAAATTTATGGTAAAATTGTGGACACTACCTTCATTGTTGTCCCTACTTTTGATCAGTTTCAAGTTAAGCTTGGTTTTCTTTGGTTGACTTCCATGCGCGTCGTTTCTTCTCCTATCCATAAGTGTATTAAGTTCATTCATGATGAAGAAGTGAAAAAAATTAATCATAGTTTATATCAACCTTCTAGGCCTAGGGATTGTGCTACCCTTGACTTCTTTTGGCGTTCATTGCCTAATTCATGTTCATCTCGACCTGATAACCTTTTTTTGCTCATATCAAGCCAATAAAAATCACAAGATTATTGAGTTAAGTATGCCTCAGATAGATATTAACCGTGGTCTTTTTCCTATGCCTTCCATACCTCCTTTATCCATTTCTTCTAGTTCTATTAATTAAGCTCCTAGTGTTTCTTTTCAGCCTACTGAGAGTCCTACTAATCCTTCTATAGAACATGTGAAGGAACCGGTTGTTGCTCCTCCTAGTTCTTAACATATTTCAAACAAGAAAAAATGTAACAAATCTGCCAGTGAACATCATAAGAAGCATTAGGCTCACGCTAAGGCCCGTGCCTCTGTTCTTCAAAATTATTTACCTTCTTTTGACCAGCCTATGCTTGATGTGTTGGAAGAAGTTAATGTTAATAATAATGTTAAGATGAATGATTATGATAATTCTATTCGCATATTAGATTCTATTTCGATTACTCTTGATGAAGAAGATACTCTTGATGATCCTCTTGATGCTAATGATGAATGTGAGACTATTGATCTTGATATTGATTTACCTCATATGCTTTCCACACAATTTATAATTACTCCTAGTATCGAACATCACGATTCTCAAGAGGATTCTTGTTTGTAACTGGCTATTATTCCTACTTTGTTGGATATAGTCCCTCTTGCGAGTTTCCCACCTTCCCTAAATGATATAGACCGAGATGGGGAGAGTAGGTGATGCGCTTGATTGGCATGTCCTTCATGGTAGCCTTTTATGTATTTTCCTGTTGTATTGTGCTTCTCCCATAATGTGTTTGCTAAATGTTTGTTAGATTTTTTTTATGCGACCCTTGTTACTTTGTTGGTGCAAGATGATAAAGGAAATGAACTTGTACAATTCCTCTATATGTATCTCTATTATTATATATATTGTTTTCATGTTATGTTGTACATGTGCTATTGTTCGTAAATGTTTTCCTTGTGTAGTTAGCTTGGATTTACGACATGGTAGCACTGATTCTTTTTGGTCTACATGTTGTGGTCTGAAAAGACTCTTCTTCATAACTCTTGCATTTTCTTTCCTCCATTGTGATTGTAGTTCTACTTTCTTTGGGGAGTGATGTCAATTAATTTGCAATAATATCATATATACATATTATCTTATGATCATACTGACCCCACGGTAGGTAGATCCCTTTTGTGCTCTTTGTATGTTTATGTGGTATTTCCCTTGATTTGTCTTTTCTTGGGAGCATCTCCTAGTAGAAATGTAATCAGTGGAGTTGTTTATGTTTCCGTTAATTCCATTGCTCCTGTTAAAGTGTTAGCAATGACTTTAACATGGGGGCATACGCTCTACTCACTTTTTGCACACACACACTTTCAATATATATTCAAAACTTCAAATTTTTTCCCTTTATGGATTAGAGACTAATCCTTAAAGCATGGATTTTTACCTTATAGGATCTCTTGATCCCTCCAGTTTCAATTTACAAAGTTTTGATCCCTTAAGGTCAGAAATTGTCCTTAAGATTGGATCTCTCTTGTTTTGGCTTTGTTCTTTTGGAAGAGAACATTATTCATGGTGAATCCTTGATGGGTTCACTATTGAGTAGCCACATTCACTAGGTGGTTCAACTCCATCTTTCCAGTTGCACTATTTCCTTGTGTGATTCACAATGGGACATAGGTTCTCATTGGGTGAGGTAATCACACCCTCTATCTCTTTTTCTTTGACTGGTGATGTCTGTTGAAGACAATTATTCAATTGTGTATTGTCATTGATGTTACACATGTATTTACACTTATGTAGTGATGTTACACAAATGTCTACATTCAGACCGAGCACAGTTGGTGAACATAATGAGTTATTTAGTGTTGAACAAGTTCAGTTGGGCATTGAAGGAATTTTAGTGTTGACTGAGTCACTTAGGCATTTCAGCCTTGGTCAGGCATTCAATGGAAGTTGACTAATAGTGATTTATATTCTTTAATTAATTGGTTATATGAGGCCTACTAAATTGTGATTTGTTATTAGAAGTATGTTCAAGATGACTTGACAGGGCTTACCATATAAATGAAAGGTCAAGTTTGGATTGAAAGTGAGAAGTGCAAGGTGATCAGCAAGAAGAGAAAGTAGAAGTGTTGAATTTTGTGATATGAAGAGTGAAGGTGAAATCAGACAGGATTCTGATTGAGTACTGATCACTCAAACCTGCAATAGAACATCTGATCAGCAAGGATCAAGTTATAATCAGAACAAAGATCTGAATCAGAAAAGATAGTTGCTTACACATACAGGTCAATTAATTGTTACTTTCTAACAATTGTATCAGTGATCTAAAATCTCTTAACAGAGTAGACTTAAAAGTCTTTTTGTAAATCTTTTCACAAGGTAGCATTTCTATGTTGAAGTGTTGAAGACCTCTAACAAGGCCACTCCTCATAGGGTGATTAAATCCTTTAACAAGGTCACACCTAATAGTGTGTTATTGTAACCTTTAATAGGGTTGGCTCCTAATAGGGCTCACTTAAGAAGAGTCAAAAACAGTAACTAGTTACATTGGTGGTTTTTCCCATATTGGGTTTTCACGTTAAATCTTGGTGTCACCTATGTATATGTTATTTGTTTCATGCTTTATGTTTCTTCACTTAATTCTCTAAAGTATAATTGCATTGGATATTATAAATCTTACTTTGACACCCAAGTTACAGAAGAATATCTTAATTAATCGAGTAACAGTGTTAAAGTATTTAAGACATCTAAGGGATAAGGGATTTGTTTTGGAGTAACTGATTCACACCTCCCCTCCCAGTTACTTGTCTCATTTCCAAAAATCGGTATCAGAGCTTCAAGTGCTTTCAAAGAAGGTTTGAAGGCCTAATCTAAAGATCATAGATGTCTTATAGAAGGGAGATCCCTAAGCTAAAAAGACAATTTCCTAGCATGGCAGGAGATGATGAAGCTACATCTATCTACTATCAGTAATGCTAGTCTACAATTTTTGTAGAGAAAATATGTGGAACCAATAGGGACTATGAATGTGGAACCGATGATGGAATGGAAGCATCACAACTTAATGATGATTGACATATCTTCTTCACTCAACTACTCAGAATTTGATGAATTCAAGGACTGCCCTACAACCTATGATATGTGGAAGAAATTATAGGACATTCATGGAGGAGATGAAAGTGTAAGAAGAGCCAAAGAATAAAGTCTAAGAGAAAAATTTGACTAGATGAAAATGAAAGGAGAAGACATTACATGATACAGTGATAGAATCAAGAAGATTGTAAGTTCCATCAGAGTTGCAGAAGAATTAATTGAAGATACAACAATGTTCAGCAAGGTATTAAGAAATTTACTTCCTATCTATGCTATTAGATTTTCAGCTATTCAAGAGATGAGGTGCAATAAAGATATAACTATGGATACATTAGTGGAAAGGCTTACAAATTTTGAGCTAGATAACTTTGACAATTACTCTCCTAGCTCTAGCAATCTTGAGTCTGCATTCAAAGAGAAACTGAACCTTGGTAAGAAGGATAGATACTCAAAAGGGAAGTAGGTTGAAAGTGACAGTGATGATGAATCCGATGATGAAGATCTTGACATCATTGAAGCACTACTTGCAAGAAAATCTGCAAAAGTAAAATACAGAGGAATGATACCATTGATTTGTTTCTCATGCAATGAGGTTGGTCACATTATTGCAAAGTATCCAAACAAGGAAGACACAACTGACAAAAATTTCAACAAATTCAAGGGTGAGAAAGATTTTAAGAACTAAAAAAACTACAAGGATAAAGGTAAGAAGTATTTTTATATTGCTAAAGATTCTGAAAGTGAGGAAGAAGAAGAAATGGTTTATATTGCTGTTATGGATGAGTCAGACGAAGAAGATGAAAATACATCACTTTTCTCACACATCAATAAAAATGACACATGGATAATTGATAGTGGTTGTTCTCATCACATGACTAGTGATAAGACAAAGTATGAACATCTTGAACACTATGATGGTGAGAGTGTCAGTTTTGGGAATGATGAACCTTGCCCTATAAAAGGAAAAGGTTGCATTGTTCTGACAGAAGGAAAAAAATGTGATAACTCTTATTGGGTTGAAGGATTGAGGAGAAATCTACTCAGTGTAGCATAACTGAACAACATTGGTTTCAAGGCGGAATACATGAATGGTAAGGACAAGCTCCTGGATGGTAAGGGGAACCTAGTTGGAACTGGAAGACAAACAAAAGGTAATTTATTCTATCTTGATCTCACTTAAGGTTCATGCTTTATTGCACAAGTAGAAGAAAGTTGGTTAAGGAATAAAAGGTTGTGTCGTGTAAACTTTGATAACCTGGTAAACATAATCAAGAACAAGAGAGTCAGAGGTATTCCTATTCTAAAGATACCCAAGTTAGCAATATGCAAATAATGTCAAATCAAAAAGATGAGCAAGACTAGTTTCAAAAGAAAGAATTACAATACTAATGAAGTCTTGGAATTGGTACATACTGACCTATGTGGACCAATTGGAACAACAAGCTATATTAGAGAGAAGTATTTTATTCTATTTGTTAATGATAATTCTAGAATGATGAATGTCATGTTTCTCAGAGAAAAATTAGAAGCTTTTCAGTAATTCAAGTGGTATTTTGCAAGAGTAGAAAATGAAACAGGAAAGAAACTAAAATGCCTCAGATCTGACCGAGGAGGAGAATTCATTTCTAATGAGTTCAATGAATTATGTAATGAGAGAGGAATCAAAAGATAGGTATCTACTCCTAGCACACCACAACAGAATGGAATAGCAGAGAGAAGAAAAAGATCCATCATGGATTGTGGCAGAACTCTAATGATTGAAAAGAATGTTGCTGCCAAATACTGGAAGGAGGCCATCAACACTACAGTGTTCACCCTGAACCGATTTCAATTGAAGAAAGGTAGTAGCATGACACCTTTTGAATTATGGTATGGCTATAAACCTAATGTTCATTATTTCAAAGTATTTGGAAGTAGATGCTACATCTTGAAGGAAGCTAGAAATGGAGAACTAGATGCAAAAAGTCATGAAGGAATATTCCTAGGATACTCATGTAAAAGCAAAGCATATAAATGTCTGAATCTTACTACTCACAAAGTCATAGAAAGTGTACATGTCAAGATTGATGAGTTTGAAAAAAAATGTGAAGAGAAGAGCAGTAAAGAGCCTGAAGACTATAGGGACTTTGTGTATTATGAACCTGATAATATACCTATGACTCAAGCAATGGTGGTGGGACAAAAAAACTATCAACCACTAAATATACTAGCAAAAACTGTGCAACCCGAGCTACTGGTAGAAGAGATCGAGTCACAGACAAAGGGAACTGAGTCACAAGAAAAGGGAACAGAGTCACAGATGGAGGAACCTGAGTCATAGATAGAGGGATCCGATTCATAGATAGTGGAACCCGAGCATCAGACAAAGGAACAAGAAAGAATTTTTGAGAATGACAGACCTAGTGGATCAAGTCTAGAACCTAGAACAAAAGATCCAGTACTTTCAAGATATGTTAAAAGGTATCATGCACCTAAGAAGATAATTGGAGATTAGACAAAAGGTGTAATGACAAGGAAGAAACTTAAAGGTACATGCTTACTAAGTGAATTTGAACCTAGAACTGTTAAAGATGCATTGAATGATGAAAGTTGGATAGAAGCAAAGAATGAAGAAATTGAGCAGATTAAGAAGAATGAGACTTGGACTCTTGTGCCTAGGCCAAAGTATAAGAATGTGATTGGAACCAAGTGGGTGAACTAAGATGAATGAAAATGGTAAAGTTTCTAGAAGTAAGGCCAGACTAGTTTGTAAAGGATATGCTCAAGAAGAGGGTATTGACTATGGAGAAAATTTTGCTCCTATTACAAGACTTGAAGGAGACAAAACTCTTCTAGCATATGTTGTACATAAAGGATAAAAAGTATATCAAATGGATGTGAAATATGTATTTCTGAATGGAATCCTAAAAGAATAATTCTACATTGAACAACCTGAAGGATTTATTGATCCTAGCATAAGGGATATGGTTTGCAAGCTGCACAAAGCATTGTATGGACTAAAGCAAGTGCCCAGATCCTAGTATGAAAGACTGCATAGCTATCTAATAAGATTTGGATTTCAGAGAACCAATGATAATAGTAGCCTGTACATCAAAGAAGGACCATAGAACAAAATACTGTTAGCAAAGATATTTTTTGATGACATATTATTCACTGGTTATGATGACCTATGCAAAGCATTCTTTGTATCTGTGAGTAAAGAATTCAAGATGTCTATGTTAGGTGAGATCAAATTCTTTGTTGGATTACACGTACATCAAATGAAGGATGGTATCTACATTAATCAATCAAAATATATCAAGGAGATACTAAAACATTTTGGTATGGAAGATTCCAAACTTGTTGGAACACCCATGTGTACCAGATAGAAATTGTCTAAAGATGATGATTAAAAGGAGGTAGATTGGACCAACTACAGATCCATGATTGGAAAATTGTAATATGTTGTTCAAACCCAACCTGATATTGCATTGGAAGTTGGTATTGTTGCAATATTTTTAGCTAATCCCGGAGATAATCACCTAATGGAAATCAAAAGAATTCTGAGATATTTGAAGGGTACTGAAGACTATGGTTTATGGTATAAGAAAGGTGGAAACTTTTATTTAAAGTCATTCATTGATGTTGATTGGGCTGGAAGTGTACATGATAGGAAAAGCACTAGTGGTGGAGCTTTCTTTCTTGGAAAGAGGTTAGTATCATGGACTAGCAAGAAACAGAATTGTATCTCTCAATCTATAGCAGAGGCAGAATATGTTGTTGCAATAGTGAATTATTCAAACATCATATGGATCAAGCAGTTGTTATCAGGAATGAAGGAAGAAGTAAAAGAGTCAGTTATTATCTACTATGACAACACCAGTGCCATTAAAATTTCAAAGAATCCTGTGATGCACACCAAAACCAAGCATATAGCAATAAAGTATCATTTTTTGAGGGAATTGGTATACAATAAAGAAGTAAGGTTGGAATATGTGAATACCAAAGAACAAGTTGCAGAAATATTTACCAAAACTTTAGCTAAGGATGCATTCTTGTTTCTTAGAGGAAAGATAGGGATGCTTCCCCTAACTGAAGCTCACTAAAATATAGTTTAGTGATGCATCAACCCGAGCGACAGTGAAGATCTATCAGTTGATGCAGGTACATTAGAGCACATTGTAGATGAATTTGTACATTCAGGTACATTACAATTACAAAATGAAATAGTACTGACTATTGATACTTGTGGAGATGGTGTCTTTGGTATCTATTGTCAAAGAGGGAGAGTTTTCTATAATACATAAGAATAAGATAAAAGAGGGAGAGTTTTGCTATAATACAGTAAGAGGGAGATTTTGATGTCAAAGGGAGTTTTTGGATGAGAATCAGAATGAAGTTAAAGACATTAATAAAATTTTATGTTTCTCTATAATTCTTTGTATTATGACATGTTGTGTTTCCATCAATGCCAAAGAGGGAGATTGTTGAAGACAATTATTCAATTGTGTATTCTCATTGATGTTACTCATGTATTTACACTTATGTAGTGATGTTACACAAATGTCTACATTCAGACTATGCATAGTTGGTGAACAAAATGAGTTACTTAGTGTTGACCAAGTTCAGTTGGGCATTGAAGGAAGTTCAATGTTGACTGAGTCACTCAGGCATTTCAGTCTTGGTCGGGCATTCAGTGGCAATTGACTAACCATGATTTATATTCTTTAATTAATTGGTTATATGAGGCCAAATGAATTGTGATTTGTTATTAGAAGTATGTTCAAGCTGACTTGATAGGGCTTACCATATAAATGAAAGTTCAATTTTGGATTGAAAGTGAGAAGTGCAAGGTGATTATCAAGAAGATAAAGAAGTGTGAAATTCTATGATATGAAGAGTGAAGGCAAAATCAGACAAGATTCTGATTGAGTACTTATCACTCGGAGCTGCAATAGAACATTTGATCAGCAAAGATCCAATTATAATCAGAATAGATATTTGAATTAGCAAAGATAGTTGCTTACACATACAGGTCAATTCATTGTTACTTTCTAACAATTGTTGTAGTGATCTAAAATATCTTAACAGAGTAGACTTAACAGTCTTTTTGTAAATCCTCTCACAAGGTAGCATTTCTATGTTGAAGTGTTGAAGACCTCTAACAAGTCCACTCCTCATAGGGTGATTAAATCCTTTAACAATGTCACACCTAACACTGTGTTATTGTAACCTTTAACAGGGTTGGCTCCTAACAGGGCTCACTTCAAAAGAGTAAAAAATAGTAACTAGTTACATTGGTGGTTTTTCCCAAATTGGGTTTCCACTTTAAATCTTGGTGTCACATGTGTATATGTTATTTGTTTCATGCTTTATGTTTCTGCACTTAATTCTCTAAAGTATAATTGCATTGGATATTATAAAGATTACTTTGACACCCGAGTTATAGAAGAATATCTTAATTAACCGAGTAACAGTGTTAAAGTATTTAAGACATCTAAGGGACAAGGGATTTGTTTTGGAGTAACTAATTCACCCCTCGCCTCTCAGTTACTTATCTCATTTCCAACAATGTCTCTCTTATTGTAATCTTGGGGTTGACAAAGAATTGAGTTCCTGGGGGCTTGAGGATTATTTTGGCCCTTTGATTTCAATAAGATTATCTTTTATTTTATGATCTCCTTTACCAAGAGTTTGCATCGAGTCCATACTCTTGCTAAAGTGGGGGCTAAATCTATCGTCAAAAAATGGAAGAAATTCCATTTTGGACTATTTTATCCCTCTGAGTAAGTGCTTTGGGGTCATGTCAGACGCATTGAATGGGTCTTTGACTTGGATCTATCTTTTCCCCTGTTCTTCCTTATTTCCCACTTCTCTCAAGCCTATTTCTTGGCATCCTGCTCTACAAATTTGAGGTTCTTGACCTCAGGGTCAAGGTCAACATTCTAGGTCAAGGTTGACCTTGAACCTAACCTAGGTCAAGGTCAACCTCAACCCTAACCTAGGTGAGAGTCAGCCTTGACCCTGACCCAGGGTCTAAATTTTAGGATTCCAAGGTTTTCGGATGTCAGGCTTTGGAAAGATTTACTTCCCGCTTCTGGGTCGGCTGTTTTGGAATTCAAAGTAATGAATCTTGAAATTATATTTAATTTAGGTTGACTTCTAGGGGTATAGGTATAATTTGAATTTAATTCTCCTATGTAGGCCTCTCTATAATATTGTGCCCTAGATTTGTATGTAAGGAAGATTTCTCCTTTCATTTTCTGCAAGACTAAGAATCATAAGCTCTAAGACAAGATTTGAAAGGACAAGAATTGAAGCATAAGATGCAAAAAGGAAGAAATATCATCCATACAAAAGTGATCATCTATATTAAAGAATTCCATTCATCAAGTAGATCCATTGGTAGCCATTGAAGGATTCAAGCTCTATGGAGCCCTCTTGTTGAAGATTTATCCATCCACATCCATGCAAGCTTCTTCCTATTCCAAGATCCATTCAAGATTGGTGTTGTAGATCTAAAAAAATTGATTTGAGACATCCTACATCCTAAATTCTACATTATATATTCACTTGGAGCATACATACTTGCAGATCCAAGGATTTGAATCTTCCACAAGGGTTTCTATACAAGCAAGGTGAATTTGTTTATTTAATTTGTTTATATTTGCAATTTCAATTATATTTTAAGGTTAATTACCAAACTGGGGTTTGACCAAGGCAAACCCCTCCCCTCAACAAACAAAACTATTTTTCTTGTAGGTATAGGTACAAGACAACAAATTATAGAGAAGATTCAGATACCCTTTTCGGCCAACTTTCAAGATCCGCGAATAGAATTTTCGTCGGAGTAGTGCAGATCAAGGTCAACATTTTGGGGTACAATTGTGCCTCCACATTTGGGTCAAGGTTGACCTTTCTTAGAAAAGGAAATTTTTTTTGGGTTTTCTCTGTCTCTGTGTTTCTGTTCTGGATCTGGTTGCAGAATTCTCCGAAACTCAATATAGACACCAGAAAACAACAATTTCCAGATCTGTTATATTTTGAGGTTAGTACTTATCTTCAATTCATTTCAATTAAGAATTTAATCAATTAAAATCTATTACATACTCTTCATCCATAATTTAGGAATGTAAGGCTTTCTTATTTCTTCTTATTTCTGATCGATTGAGGCATTTGTGCATTAACCATTTTCTTATGGTTGATCAAAGTGGATCTTTCCTTTGTGAAATTTGGGGCTAGGAGGAGAATCTTATCTTCCCCCAAAACCTTTAAATACAACACAAACACCATTTCTTCTTATATATATTTTTATATCTTACACCACCAGATTAGGATAAAGGATGGGGATGAATGGAAGACATCCTTCAAAACCACTGAAGGGTTGTATGAGAGGAGAGTTATACCATTTGGGATTACAAATGCCCCTAGAAAAGTCAAGAGGCTAATTAATGAAGTGCTAAAGGATTACACTGGTAGATTTTTAGTTGTATATCTTTATAATATACTCATTTTTAGAAAAACAAAGGAGGAGCATCTAAAACATTTGGAGATAGTGCTCAAAAGTGTACAAGAGGAACAATTGTCTATTAACTTGGAGAAATGTGAATTCTTCAAACAAGAACTTGTGTACTTGGGATTTGTAGTGTCTCAAGGTTCATTGAAGATGGACCTAAGCAAGGTGGAGGCTATCCTGAACTAACCAACACCAACCATAGGGATATAGGTAAGGAGCTTTCATGGGTTAGCTCAGTTTTATAGAAAATTTATAAGGAATTTCAGTGGTATTTGTGCACTAGTGCTAGACACCATTAAAGGTGGATTGAAAACCAAGTTCAAATGGACTTATGAAGTAGGAAAATCCTTTGAGAAGTTGAAAGAATAGGCAGCTACCCAACCTATCTTCTTGTTACCTAGTTTTGACAAGATTTTTACAATAGAGTGTTATGCAAGTGGAATGACAATAGGAGGAGTGTTGAATCAGGAGGATAGGCCTATAGCATTCTTTAGTGAGAAGCTCAATGAAGCAAAAAAAAAGTATTCATCTTATGAATTAGAGTTGTATGCTCTAGTACAGTCACTTAGGAAATGGAGACATTATCTCCTACCTAAGGATTTTATGGTCTTCACAAACAACCAAGCCTTAAGCTATATTAACACATAAGACAAATTGAGCAATAGGAACCTAAAATGGATGGAGTATCTAAAAGCCTTCACATTTACTATCAAGCACAAGAAGGGATAGTTGAATAAGGTGGCTAATGCCTTGAGTAGGAGATTGCTGACAATACAAGAAGTTCAACTCCAAAGCATTAGCATAGAGAGAATTAAGGACCTCTATAGAGATGATGAAGACTTTTATGAAGCCTGCAAGATATTATCTGATTTTGAAAATCACTTTCACAGTCAATTTGCAGAATAAAAATTGCAGAGTGGTCTTTTGTTTAAAGGGAATCGGTTATGTGTCCCTAAGGGTTCAGTGAGAGAAAATCTCATTTAGGAGAAGCACAATGGTAGCCTCAATGGAGATTTTGGCATCAACAAAACTATAGAGTTAGTGCAGAGGTTCTTGAAGGCATTATATTTTGCCATTAGTATATACAAGGAAAAACATGATGTACACCATCGGTTTACACTGCAACGATAGACATGGCACAAAACTACCCGATGCCAAGGTTACCCAATACTGCCAAGTACAAAGCATCCCAAAAAATACTATTCAGTATTACCCAATGACAAAAAGGATA
The DNA here is from genome assembly GCA_018584345.1 of Thuja plicata. Classification (NCBI taxonomy): domain Eukaryota; kingdom Viridiplantae; phylum Streptophyta; class Pinopsida; order Cupressales; family Cupressaceae; genus Thuja; species Thuja plicata. The sequence continues at coordinate 2,302,829 of MU228248.1, read as the reverse complement.
AAGGAACCCGATGAGTAACAACAGTGCAAACTGAAAAAATAGAAAAGAGAGGAACCCGACAGATGAAGGGTACCTGATGATCAGTTCAATCAAGGAATGCCAATAGACTTTCAGTTCAACCTGATGACCAAGAACTGACATTCAGTTACATCCCGCAAAAAGTGGATCTAACTTTCCATGTCAGATAAAACACTGAAGTTATATATTTAGCTTCTTGATTTATTTTAAATCCATTATGTGCAAAGGAAGCAATGTAATTATTATTGTTTTAATCAGTTTAACTGTTTTAAAATATGCAAACTAAAGGATCAAGGTCAATTTGTATACCTTAGATCAAGAGTTAACATTGTAATGCATGATTCTAGAATAGGTCAAATACTTGTATAAATAGATGCTCAATCTATTGTAAACATGTTGTTCGATGATGATTGTAGCCACTGAGAGCATCTAAGGACTAGACAAGATAATTCATGCAGAAGGAAAGAAAAGGATCAAATAAGTTTCAAGAACAGAACACACGCTACCAGGATGAGTAGAGAAAAGGTATTAATCAATCACTATAGGTGATATTCATATTATGAGAGCTTTAATGGATCTATGATCAACAATAATAGATTGCATACAGTCAGGCCAAGCATATTGTACTCATTCTAACAAGTGTAGTACACTTAAGAAATCCTTTCAAGAAAGGTGGACCTAACAATCCTATTAAAAATCTCTTAACCGAGTGCACACTTAAATCAGTGTTGCTAAAAGCTCTTAATAGAGTAGATATTAGCAGGTCTCCAATTTAATACTCCTAACAGGGTAGATCATCATAAGTTATCAGTTTTAAGCCTTTATCGGCTCCCTTCCATTCTGCAGATAGTGAAGTTTTGTGGGTGCCATCCCCACCACAATTTTTACTTCCTAATAGGAGTTTTCTGCGATATCATATCTTGTGTTATTTGTTTATTATTTTCATGAATGTTTCTATGAATGATTGAAAACAATTAAAGATTATAAATTAATACTACTTACATAAGAAAGAACATCAGAAATGGTCGGTAATATAGTAAAGAATGACTACTAATGATCAAAGGTGAAAAGTGTTAAAAGTTTTAGAGGTACTGATTCACCCCTCCCCTCTTAGTACTACTTCACATTAATCCCAACAATTGGTGTCAGAGCTAAGTCTCTTCTTGAAAAGCTTAAAGGCTTAAGAGAAAAGATGATACAATGGAGAAGTACAAACTTGATAAGAATATTGAGAATAAAAATCTTGAGATACAGTGTTCTATGAACAGTATAAAGAAGCGAGAATCAAGATGAGAAAACTGTTGGATGAGAGGAAAGGTATGGCAACTCGGAGCAACGAAAAATATTATCAAGAAGAAGAGATTCCAGATTTCTTTGAATCTTCAAGATCAAATACAAGTAATGGATCAGATACATCAGAAGAGAACATCACAAATCTAAAGGACATCAATCAACATCTGATAGAGAAAATAAAGATGCTGTAAATCAGTCAAGAGACCCAGATGGTAAGAATGATTGATGTGATGAGTTCTGCTAGACAAGCTAAAATAGAAAGAACACTAGCTATTGATGACATAAGGAAGATTACATAGAAGCTACAAGAAAAGGAGTTAGAAATTCAAAGACATGTTGAGCATCACCATGAGATTACAAATCAAATTATTCTTATGAGTCAAGAAGCAAACAGAATGAATATAGAACTCATTGAAAGAGTACAGGCTATCGGTGAACTAAGAGAAGAGAATGAAAAACTAAAGCATGAGGTTAGAGTTCAGCAACAACACAATGAAATTATCAGAAAGGCTGAAGAAAGCAATAAAAGAATGGATGATTTTCTTGAAGGACAACAAAGAGTCAACAACAACGGTCTAGGCTTTACCAAAAATGGAGAATCATCAAATCAAGCCAATCCAAAGAATGTCTATGAAAATCCAAGACCAAGAAAGCTGACATGCAAACACTGTGGAAAGCAAGGCCACACATCAAATGTGTGTAGAGGTAAAATGAAAGGTATTCCTAAATCTACATCTTCATTCATAGGATTATGTTATAAATGTAACACGAAAGGACATAAAACATATGAATGTAAGTCTAAGATGGAAAAACCAAAGAAGGAAACCTACATGGACAAATGTTGTCCTACATGCAAGATGAATGGGCACACAACTAATGAATGCTAGGAAAAGAAAAGGCAAGCATGGAAGCCTAAAGGTCAAGAAACTCCCTATCAACCTAAAATAATTGGTAATCAATATGTATGGGACTACAGTACTTGGACAAACTATATAGCATGTGGTAGATATGGTCACATTGCTTCAAACTGCATGAGGGCATGGACCAAAAGGTCTAGAGGATAGACAAACCCAGGAATGGCATGCTTACACTGTCACAAAGTTGGTCATCTCAAGAAAGACTGCAAAGACCGAATGACAAAGACAAACATATATCCCAATGGAAACACCATTGAAGATATCCAGAGGGCTAGAGACAAAATGTGGAGAGAAGCTTCAAGAAATAATGAAGCTGAACCAAGAAATGCAAATGGTGACACCCCATCCAATGGATTCGGTGACATCACAACCCCCACTTAAGCTGAACAAGTAAGTATGGAACTTCACTACACCAAGTCATATTTTGCATCAGTTCTATTATACAAATTGATACATAGTCAAAATCTGCATAAATAAAGATGCATATTATGTTACTTTTTACAATTATGAGAAAACAACCCCATCGATAAACACATACCAAAAATTATCGGTGAATATAAAGGATGAGTTGTCTACACTTACTGAGAATTGTCGGTCAACACATAAAATGGCTAAGTTGCTAATGTAACCTAACACCCATCGGTAAGGAAGCAAAGTTATAAAGTTGTCATGAAAAAACAACGATATCCATCGGTGAAAGCAAAAATGTTAACAGCCATCCCGAGCATCCTGACAACACTGATGATGATTTTGAGAGTCTTCCCAATGAAATCCATCTTCATGACCTGACGAGTCATTGAGCATTTATGAAATACTTAGGGACAAAGTCTTTAAATACTCGACGGGAGCACTTCATTTTTCACCCGCAATTTGAAGAGAAAAAGTAGAGTGAAATGAGAGCGATAAAAGATCAGATAGTAGAGCAACATCAACTTGATCCAGCACACAACAAACAAATCATTCACCAGTATCACAGATCAAAGTAAGTACCAAGGGCACCAAAGAACTCTGTCGTTACTTTCAAGAAAGCCCTAAATTTTGAAAAATGATGGCAACCAGTTCAAGAACTATAAAGATCAAGAATGATAAGAAGAATATGGTTAGGCTGATAAAGAACAACACCTGTGTAGAACTATGTATGGGGAATTCTTCAATCTTTTGGGAGAAAGCTCAAACATAAAATGCTAGTGGATTAGCACATAAAATCGATTCAAAAAGCATATGAAAGAGCAAGCAAGCAACAAAGAAATCAACATAACATCAGATTGAACTAAAAACAAGTGAGCACCCTAATTAACTTGTTTGATTTGTTATTTTTGATAGAATGTGGGTGTTCTCTCTCAAACACACAAAATGCAATGATCCCCAATGCAAATGCAAGATTGAAACAAATGAAGCAATTCAAGAGCTAGTATGAGGAACTAGTCTCAAATTTTTCAAATGATAATCTAAACTAACTATGAAGATGATATGCATGAACAAGATGAAAGCTAAGATTCATTCACCAAATTGAAGCCTAAAATGTGATATCTATGTGAATTAAGCTTAAAGACATGAGCATGAAAAATAGCAATGAAATTCTAAAGTAATTCTAACATAATAACAATGCAAATTAAGAGATGCAAAATGAAGAGGAGAAGGCCTTTATTTATAGATTTTTTGGAGAGAGGAAGAGGCTTGGATGAAGTGGCACCTATGTGACATCCACATAAGAGCCACATAAGGGACACAGGTTTGAAAAGATGGCCAATTTTGAGTCAAAATTGACATTTAATATTGAGTAGCTCAATATTTCCAAGTGGGAGACAAACTTGTAAGAAGAAATTAAGGAGGAATTGGTGACCTTTTTGGGGAGAATTTCCCCATGTGGGTGAGCATTCCATTAGCCTTAAAAAGGTTAGGAATCACCCATTAATCATGATTAAAGGATAGTTAGGTGGGTAAGTATACTTAGGAAATGAGGTGATGGGAGTAGGGTAGGAATAGGGTACGATGTCTAGGTTGGATTAATAGGTTCCTAGCTAGGGTTTAGATTATATTTCAAATTAGATTTGAATAAATCATGGTTTAGAAGAATTAGGAATATGGGGGATTTAATAAATGTAAATTTATTAAAAAGGAGATTTTATGAGAGAAATGTATTTAAATGAAATACATTAGAATAGTATTTAAGCTATTGATAAATACTAGCAAATGAAACTATTTAATTGATTAAATTAAATAGTTAGAGGAATAAGAGGGAAAATAATATTAATAATAATATTAATATTTTTGGATGTCTACATTTTGCCCCTCTTTAAAATGGCATCGCAAGTGACATTACGTCAAAGACAAGAAAATAAGTTGCCCCAAAGGAAGAGGGTTTCTAGGAGTCATGCTGAAGCAACGATAGTACAAGGTTGTGCCCCCTCAAGAAAAGAACACAAAGAAGATGACATTGTGAAATTTTCTCAAAAAAGGATGAAACAGGCAGGAGGAAGAGAGAGGAGGGGATAAATAGAAGCCTTCTGAAATGCAATTAAGAATGCAGCTAAGAATGAAAATGAAATGAATGCAACTAATGAGCATTGGGGAGCCATTTGTGTGAAAAATATGGAGAGAACTTCCGATTTTGATATTGAAATAGGAGGCATGCATCAGGTGTTAGAAAACACAGATGACAAGATTCCTTTGTGTGGACTAGATGCTCAAACAAAAGAATACTACAAAAGATGCATGTATTAGTAGCCACCAGTCACAACGCACCAAGATATAGTAGATCAAGGTAGTGGTGAGTAGGTTTAGACTGACACAAAAAAAGATAAAATCAATAAAGAAGGCCTCATGACCAAGTAGTCATTCAGTCCAAAGTTCTTGCCATGAACAGGATTGATGTGATGAAGGATATGATAAGTCGATGTCGGAAGGATGCATCCTGACAGGCAGAGATTAGATTTGATTTGATAAAAGAGATTCACTGGCAAAAGCTGTGAATAGGATGGGGAGCAAGGACAGTCGGTCGCAAAATTGATTTGGTGAAAAACATGGTCACAGTCACATGATTTGAAACGTCGCTGACAACTAAGATCTGGAACGATGCGGAAAGAACGAAGTGTTTATTGCATGATTTTTGATAATATTTGATGTTTTTGGAATATGTGGAATTTTTTGAATTTTTTTGGATTTTTGGATTTTTTAAATTTTTTGGGGATTTTATGCGTATTCAAGCTGTACAACAGGATGATTTATACAAAAATATACATGAGAGCTAGGGAAATGGGTGGGAAAATTTTTAGGAGAAACAGGGGCTATAAGAGGGGCAAGGGGGTGCAAAGAAGGTCATTTGTGAATAGTGAATAGTAAAAACTTTGCTCTGGAGTGAAAAGATGGCTGACAAGAGGATGAAGGGGTAGCTGGGGGAGTGTGTGCGCATACATGGGAGGCCCACAAAGTGACCGGTATCGGTGAGTGGCCTATCCAGGACCTTGCATTTATTATTGTCAAAGTTATTTAATGCTTTGGGAAGGGTTAGGGGGTAATAAATGAGGGTTAGTTGACTTTTAGACTGGAGATGCTGGTTCAGGAACCAGCATCTGTGAGGACGTCGATCCCTGGATCAACATCTTCAAAGACGTCGATCTCCAAATAGGCGTCTTCATAGACATCAGTGCCAGACCAACGTCTTTGAAGACACTAGATCCAGACCCCTGTCTGGGAAGATGGCAGTCTGCGGGAAAAGTAGACAAAGATGCCAGTTTATGAACCGACATTTCTGGCTGAACCGACATCTACGCCTAAAAGGGTAGACACTGAAAGGAAGGGAAATGGAGGGACCCAACGGGGGCCAAGGATGGGTCGGCAAAAGACCTAGGGACAAAATGCCCCACTTTGGGAGGGTTTAGGCTAGGACTTGAAGAAAAAGTGGCTGACATGGTAGATTTTTGAAATTTTTCAGGAGCAGTTCCCACCATTGGGATCGCGAGAGCATTGGCCGCCGACCATGGAGTTGGAGCCTCAACTCACAGAGGATGACTGGGGTTTGTTAGCTGTAGTCAGGTTGTACTATGTGCCCTATTGGCCTAGGCTACAGGCGCACAATGGGATGATAACAACAATGATTGAGTGGTGGCACAGTGATACCACCACATTTCACCTGCCTGCTGGAGAGGCGACTATCACCCTAGAGGATGTCTGGCGGATCCTTCATATACTCATCCGAAGGGTGATTCCTCAGTACTAGTTGGAGTATAGCGACCATTTCATGGATATTTCTTTCAGGAGACCTATGAGATAGATCTCGACATACAGGACCTGGATGCCCTGGCAGCCAGTGGTGGATCAGAGACTTCGACAGGTGGCCCTATATCTGGCAGGACTGATCAGAGGGTGCATGCTAGTTGACCTGGCAGGACATGGTTTTGGCATGGGATGGACGTGAGTACTAGCAGAGATGCTAGAGGAGGGTAACACTTATTGCTGGGGTTATGTTGTCTTAGGACAACTATACCATGACCTACACATGGTTGCATCCCGCAAGGCATGCAACATGGGTACAGGTGTGACATTGATATTAGTGTGGGCATGGGAGCACATTATAGTGTTTTGGCCTATGAGAGTTTGAGAGGTGCGACAGCTTGGAGAGCCCTATGCCTAGAGATATAGGCTACCTTTGAGATACACCTCCATCAGCCAGACTGGATATTGGCAGCGACTCCTAGATGAGATACAGGTTTTCTGCTGGACTCCATACAGACTATGCAAGGCATGGGGGACGATGGACTGGGCGACAGGAGTGGAGGATAGTTTCAAGGATTTCCTATACCTGTCATACGTTTAGACAGATTTCTTTCTACTAGGGAGGACCATCCACCAGATATAGAGGTACAAGCCCTCGAGGGTTATGAGACAGTTTGGTCTACAGCAGGGGGTGGTGGTAGAGGATGCCTTACATCCTCATGTCACCAGGGAGGTAGGTACCTAGGGAGATACATAGATTCTCTTATGGTGAGGGCATCTTGGAGGGACATAGTGCGACTTGAATTTTTGGTGCATCCTGATGTCACAGATGCAGGGTTGACTCCAGAGTATGCAACATGGTGGGCTGCACACACACCATTGCGGTTGACAGATCCAGCTCAGGTGGCTGTGCACAAGTAGCCGATAGGGGACATGGATGTGGATGATGGGACTATGATAGGGGATGCCCTAGAGACCTTAGTAGAAGGTCAAAGGAGGAGACCACAGAGACGGGTCAGACCTCATACAGAGGTGCAAGTGGGTGCAGGACCAGATTAGGGGCCACAGGGGCCCCCACTAGTATAGGGATAGGTACAGGCACCCCAGGTGCCATAGCAGGTATAGGTACAGGCACCCCAGGTGTCACCAAAGGTGTAGGTGCCACAGGGGCCACCTGTAGGATATGTAGCACAAGAGACTCATGATACTGTCATCGCAGAGCGAGACGGTCTACAAACAGAGTGTGCCAACTGCGAGGTGTTCTAGGCATGGCCTAGGTTTCTGAGGCTACCCTATAGACAGAGATGACCCATATACAAGGTTTATTAACTATGTAGATGACATGGGCAGATAGGGAAGAGGGTTCTCTGGATACCCTATAGGGCAGGGTGGACTCAGGAGAGTTTTCCATGGTCGATTTGATGCAGGATGCTACAAAGCTATGTATTGAGATAGTACACTAACAAACCAGTTGGATACTCTGACCTTGCAGCTGGAGGAGGCTACAGAGAAGATCTTGGCATTGACCTCAGAGAGGGATGGAGCACAGTGGTAGTCTAAGACATACAGGGCTGAGCGGGATATCGCCAGATAGGTAGCTATGGTAGGTGGGGTTGGGAAGGTTGTGGCTGAGGCATTCGTAGCTCATAGGGATGTGAACAGGCTAGGTAGAGAGGCATCCCACTATCGAGCATTATATCATCAACTAGTTCCTGAGGGATAGAGGTGAGACTACTTAGAGAGGTCTTGATCTCAGAGCACAGTGCGGACCTCAGCATCACAGGGATCTGTGGGTATGCTGCCACGTCTGCCACATGAGTAGGGAGGTGGATCCTCACAACCACCGACATGATTCAGTATAGGATCATGTAACACACATTTTTCTATTTTGAGATATACATGTATATTAGCATCAAGGTGCACGTGATGTATTTTATTGACATACATTGTATTTTATGGGCATTGATATATACATATATGATCGAGAACTCTTATGATGCTTATGATGTATGATTTACATGTTGTGATCTATATGATGTTTTGATGCATATGCCTATATGATTACTGACATTTGGTGTTTCCAGGATGTGATGTATATGTATGACCTGTTGTGTATGCAGTATGGTTTCATGATTATATATATATGATGTATGACTTATGCAGGGTGGATGATGCTATATATACGATGTACTACCGTGTGTGGGTGTAGGATGTGATGTGATTTTAGGGTGTATGCAAATGTATATGTGACATTTTATGGATGCTTCTAAATGAGTATTTAACAATGCAAGACTAAAATGAATCTAAATGAAGTAACTATGCAAGACATGAAATGAATCTAAAAGAAGTAACTATGCAAGACATGAAATGAATCTAGATGAAGTAACTATGCAAGACATGAAATGAATCTAAATGAATTAAACATGCAAGATTAAAATGAGTCTAAATGAATTATGCAAGATATGAATCTAAATGAATTAACTATGAAATGAATCTAAATGAATTATGCAATATATGAAATGAATCTAAATGAAGTAACTATGCCAGATATGAAATGAATCAAAGTGATGCAAGATGAATCTAAATGATGGATTAATTATGCAAAGTTCTAAAATGATACTAACTATGCAAGTAAATGATTGACTTAATGATGATTAATGCAATTTAATGATGGATCTAATGAATCTAAAATTATGAATAATGCAACTTAATATTAATGATAGATACAATAATGATACTAAAGGCAATGGACGTGATGGATACAATGGGTGCAATAGGACTCATATTTTTTTTTTGGTGTGTCACAATCAACTGATAAACCAGACAGGTGGACTATGAAGGATCAGGCAAGGAATGTTAGTAGGATGACAACTCAGGATGTTAGCGCGATGGCGAGAAGATCAAATATTTCATGAATATACAAGGATCAAACTAAGCAATTAATTACAAGTGATTTGTTACAATGATTATGTACAAAGGTTGTTGCCGATATTTGATTGGATCATATTGTTTGTCTTGATGTGCATAATAGTGTAGTATGCTGATTGATTAGTTCAAGAGGAAAGATACATCCTACAAGAACCCAAAGATAATGATTATCTAGATTTAAGTTGACGAGAGGAAGGATACATCCTCAATAGACTCATTTCCAGAAAGATGGGACTTACCAAGTTGATTGGTTGAATCTGAACTACGAGAAAACTATATCATTTTAATAGTGCAACTGTATCATTTTCCACACAAGGAGTAACTTAGGACATGAGAAATATACAAGACTAAAGCTTAGGGTTTGGAATAGTACACCATATGGACAACAATATACAATATTATGTGTACAAAAGCTCAAGATACGAGATAGGAGGATCATTTTGGACTAGTGCGTATGATATGCGAACACCCAGGGAATATGGGAAATGTGGAGGTTAGTGGAGATGTGGTGTTGGTGATGGAAGGAAACAAGATTTTAATAGATAATAGAATGGTCCATTATGTGTGACACCTATTTCCAGGTTTTCATCACCCATACTTGTCCAAGGCGCCTGATTGCCAAGTTTTCACCATTGGACGAAAGTTTTCTCTTTATTTTTCTTTTTGATTTCTTTGGATCTTTTTGATGTTTTTGATATTGCCCAAGTGCTCGTTTACCAGGTTTTTGCTAGGACAACCATTTTTTTCAGCTTCATATTTTTCTTTTTAGAGATTTTTTTCAAGACTGTTTTACATTGTTTTTGTGCTTTCTTCAGGACTTTTTATACTTTTTATGGATTTTCTCAGATAACTGGAATGAACAACCAGCCGTTAGGAATAGAAGCACCTAAGATGAATGATGGTGGTGGATCATTCAATGGCTCTCCTTCAGGAGTGGAGATTTGATATGCCCCAGAACTGAAGCATGCAGTGACAACATATGGGCCTTGCCAGGTGACTTCAAACTTGCCTTTCTTTTTTGATCAGTACCCACTTTTTGATTTTCCTTCAGCACAAGATCTCTTACCTGGAACTGGCGTGGGTGGACCTTCTTGTTATAGTTCCTCTTGAGTCTATTCTGGTAAAAAATCAAGTGATCATAAGCTTGCTGGTGCTTTTCATTTAGTAAATCAAGCTGTGTGAGTCATGCCAATTGATAATATTCATCATCAATCAGGCCTCTTAGTGATACTCAGAGGGAGCATAGTTTGACCTCAATTGCTAAGACTACTTCAGCACCACAGAATAGGGAGTATGGAGTAGTGCCAGTAGGATTATGATAGGAAGTGCGATATGCCCATAGGGCGGGGTTGATTTGGAGATGCCAGTCATGACCAGTATCATTGACAACTTTCTTAAGGATTTTTAGGATGGTTTTATTAATTGCCTCAGCTTGGGTGTTACCTTGCAGAAAATATGGACAAGAAAAATGATGATGGATATGGAGGCGATCATAGAGATCACTGACGTGTTGATTTTCAAATGGTGTTCTGTGATCTGTGAAGATGGTGGAGGGTATGCCGAAATGGCAGACAATGTGATAGAGGATGAATTTGGATATTTGTATGCCAATAGTGAGTGTGTGGAATTGCTTCAACCCACTTTGTAAAGTACTTCATAGCCGTGATTATGTACTTGTGGCCTTTAGATGAGAGGGGAGTAATATTACCAATGAGGTCAAAATCCCAACAAGAGAAGGGCCAAGGAGGCACAATAGGTTTGAGGTCCTGAGCAGGAGCATGGATCAAATTAGAATGATGTTGGCAAGGTAAGCACTTCTTAACGAACTCACAAGGATCATGTTCCATTGTAGGCCAATAGTATCCTGTACGTAGAAGTTTCTTGGCTAGGACCATGCCACTCATGTGGGCACCGCAGATTCTAGCATGTACCTCCTTTTAAGCCTGGGCGGCTTCATTTTCATCTAGACATCGAGAGAGCACGTTGTGATAGCCTTGACGATAAAGGGTATTGGCTATGAGGGTGTAACAGGATGCTCTGCGAATAAACTTTTGGTGTTGGGTTGCAGTGAGGTGAGGAGATATGATACCATTTTATAGGTAAGCTTGGATATCATGGTACCACGGGGACTAAGGACCAACCAAGACACATGCGTGATTCAATTCATCATTCTCATAAGCGGGAGCATGAAGTTGCTCAACTAAGAATTTGTATTGCATAGACTCATGGGGAATCTCTAAGAGGGAACCAATTGTGGCCATTGCATTAGTATCCTTTTCTGGCAAGCATGGTACTTGTGTTATCTGTAAGTGGAGGAAGTGTTCTTTTAGATTATCAAACATCTCTTTATATGGCATCAATTTGTCATCTTTGGTTTGATACTCATCTAGGACTTGTTTGAGGATGAGTTGGGAGTCGCCAAAGACATGTATATCTGTGATGTTCTATTCTATGGCCATGCGGAGTCTTGCAATTGGTGCCTCATATTCTACAATGTTGTTTGTGCAGTGAAATCCCAATTTGAATGACATAGGGATGTAGTCACCTTGAGGTGTGACAAAAATTATTCCTGCCCCTACACCATGAGCTGTGTACGACACATCAACATAGAGTTGCCAAGTTGGTTGTTCTTCTATCATGTATAAATGCTCATCTGGAAATTTTGTGACCAAAGGATAAGCATCTATCAATGGTGCTTCTGCTAGCTGATCAGCGATGACTTTCCCTTTAATGGAATCTCTATCGACATATTGAATATCAAACTTACTTAGCAACATAGCCCATTTTTCCATTCGACCTGTGAGTGTAGTCCTAGAGAGTAGGTACTTGAGAGGATCTACCTTGGAAATGAGCTTGGTTGTATGACAACATATAGTGGTGAAGTTTTTGAGTGGCGAAGACCACTGCTAGACATGCTTTTTCCATAGGAGAATAATTGAGCTCATAACCCACTAAGGTTCGACTGATATTATAAATAGCTCTTTCTTTTCCTTCATCATCTAATTGAGCAAGGCGTACCCCCAGTGTTGTGGTAGTAGTAGAAATATATAGGATGAGTGGTTGACCAGCTACAGGTGGTACCAAGATGGGTGGATTAGCCAAGTATTCTTTGATTTTGTCGAAACTCTTCTGATACTGAGGATCCCACTTGAATGTGTTATCTTTTCATAGGAGATGAGTGAATGGTTGGCACTTGTCTGCTAGTTGAGAGATGAAACGATACACAAATTGTAGCTTTCCTTTGAGACTGCGTAGTTGTCAGAGTGTTTTTGGTGGAGGCATCTCTACGATAGCTTGTACTTTCTTTTGATCGATTTCAATGCCTCGTCTGGATACAATGAACCCCAGGAGTTTGGCTGATGTGACTCCAAAGACACTTTTCTTAGGGTTGAGCATTAAGCAATAGTGTCCAATCCTGTCAAATATGCATTCCAGAAAATCTAGGTGATCTTCCCTTTTTATTGATTTTTCCAAGATATCGTCCACATAGTCTTCAAGGATCTTGTGAATCATGTCATGAAAAATGACAGTCATGGCCCTTTGATAGGTTGCCCTAGCGTTCTTTAAGCCAAAAGGCGTCATGTTATAGTACAAGGTGCCCCAAGGGGTTGTGAATGTTGTCTTATGCTGATATTCTTCTGCATATGTGGATCTGATTATATCCAAAAAATCCATCCATGAGTGACAACATGTCATGTCCTATTGTGAGATCCACAATCATGTCTATGTTTGGCAAGGGGAAATCGTCCTTTGGATATGCCTTATTGAGATCTCTAAAATTTGTACATACCCTGATTGATTTATCTAGCTTAGAGATAGGCACCATCTTAGAAATCTAGTTAGAATAGTCAATGGGGCAGATGATCTTAGCTTGGAGTAACTTTTATAGCTCTGCTTTGACAAGTAGTGCCACTTTAAAGTGCATCTTTCTGAGCTTTTGCTTGACAGGTTTGATGTTTGGGTCCACTACTAGATGGTGAACCACCAAGTTGGGGTCTAATCCTGGCATGTGGGAGTAATACCATGCGAACTTGTTGATGGATTCCTTTAATAAAGTGACAAGATCACTTTCTTCTTCTTCAGTCAGAGATGCGGCTATGTATGTAATGGCTGGATTTTCTTTGGTACCCAGGTTGACAAGTTTTGCTTCTTCAATGAGAATCGATGACTGTTCAGGCCTGTAATCATGGATCAGAGGAAGAGGAAAATCTTCATCCTCTGGCACCTCATAGAGGTTTTCACCAAGGGCTACGCCCTTTATTTTTACTATTTTATGATCAGATAGTGCCCCAGAGGGGTTTTTTCTAGGGGATCAATTTTTCTCTTTTGTATTTTTATTTTCTATTTCATTTTTGCAGCTAAAGTTCTCCTCTTCCCCAAATTATGCCTTTCGATCTAGTTTGTAGACATATGCTAAGTTTTGCCCCTAGTCACTTCTTTTCTCAATTTCTCTCATGAAGCTTAGGAGTGCGTCCTCACTTTGGAACTCGTCAACGTGCACGACACTTGGTTGGTCCTAGTCTATGAGTTCAGGATGGCGGAGGGGAAGGTCAATGAAGAGGATGGAAATTTGTTGTAGGAAAACATTGCCTAGGAAGGTTTCATCATAAAAAACATCGTCATAAGCTCTCACAACTTTCTCTTCCAGGATATCTTCGATGTCAGCAATTTCGTCCAGGGACAGACAAGAGGAAAATATTTTTTTGTTGGTGCCCCCATTCGTGTTAGAGCCCATGCGAAGGCCCAGGTGATTTTCTAGTTGGGTAGGTATAATAGGATCTTTCATACCTTGCTCATCATAACCAAGGCCACCTCCTTGGTAGTTCCATCTTTCTGTCACCAGTTTGTGAGTTGCGGGGTACTTATCTTTGAAGTAATTGAGGTGACTTGTGTCCTTGGGTGGTGGATCTTTATATAGCCATTGGTTGATATTTGGTGTCATTTCCTAGCCAGTCAAAGTACCTTTTGATATAAAAGTGGTAGGACCAAATTGTAGTGCCTTGGTTGTCTCTGATTCTTTCTTTCTTAGATTAGGTTGGCAGCCTTGAGTGTGTGGATTAATTGGCAGTGCTCCAACCATGAAGGCATCAGATAAAGTGTACTCACCACAACCTTTGTTGTTCATCTTGATCGTGGATAAGGTGGAGGAGAGAATTGTTTCTAGGTCTGAATGGGTTCGAGATGAACTGGCGATAGAAGTACCAATATCGATCCCGGGACAGTGATTGGAATGTGCAAAGGATGTTTCCAACGCATTGTAGTATGCGAAGGGCTTGGGATCTGCGTGGATGGTGATCTCAGTGCCATTATATGGGAATTTGATGCACTGATGGTAGGTCAAGGGGACGGCTTGCATAGAATGAATCCATGGGCATCCAAGGAGGATGTTGAAGGGAAGGTCAAGATCAACAACATGACATAATGTATCCTTAATAACTGGGCCCACTTGAATGGGCAATGATATGGTGCCTTCAGAAGTACACTCTAGATTTTCATATTCCTTTATTGTGATGACATCATTTGTTATATCAGCTTCAGTGCAACCCAACTATTTTATGAATTTTAGAGTGCACAAATTTAGGGCTAATCCATTATCTATCATGACCCGTTTGATTGCAGAATCTTTAACCATGACAACGATACGGAGTGGGAGATTATGATCGATTTCTTCTAATGGCACGTCCATTGGTTTAAAAGAGACCCCACATGATGCAGATAGGTGTCCGACAAGGTTTTGGAATTCAGTGAGGTTGATGTCACTAGGAACATGGGATTCTTGCAAGGCTTTATTAAGGATCTCTTGATAAGTGGGTGATGTGCGGAGAAGATCTAGGATGGAAATTTGGGATGGAGTATTCCCTAGGTGTTCTAAAATGTTGTATTGGGTCCCAACAGATGGGGTGGGACCGAAACCTACAATTTCTATCCTACCCTTACGAGTGGTGATGGCGCATTGGTTATCAACACCATTGACATGGATGACATTGACGGAGGACTGGACTTGGGATATGCAGCCGATGAGATTATCGTAGTTGATATTGGCATTGGAATAATCTTTCCTATCAGCATTTTCTGCTTGTTTACCCTTTCCTTGGTCAGAGGACTAGGTAGGATTTCTTGGGCCTGTACCTGAAGTGTGTTTAGGGAATGTATTTTGATAAATTTTAAGGCCCGCGTTTAGTGATGATTGGGAAGGAGAGTCCACTTCGATCTCCTTGTATTCAATGAGATCCTGAATATAGTGTTTCAGCTTCATGCATTTTAGGGTGGTGTGTCCCTTAACATGGTGGTATTCACAGTACTCATTGTCTTTATACCAAGCTGGCTTAGCAGTTGAGTCATCAAATGGCTGTGTTTTAGGATACACAACTTGGTTAGCTTGGAATAATTTGTGGAAGATGACATCTATAGGTTCACCCAAAGGGGTAAACATGTATTGTGGCGCATTCAAAGTGTGAGGTCTTTGTTTTCCATGTGGGACTAATATAGCATTTGTCTGATTCATAGGACCTTGATAGTTGTGTTGATATGATGTCCCCAGAGGGGGATAGATAGTTGCACCTTGAGGGTGCATATTCTGCTGGTAAGTCAGTTGGGAATACATGGGATTGGGCTATTGATACATGGGAGGAGGTTGAGGGTACATTGGTGGTGCTTGTTGATAAGTCTGGGTAGGTGCGTTGGGAATGGCTACCACAACCTGAACGTGTTTGGTGTCAGTGGCTCCATCCGTTACTGCATTCTTGTTCTTGTTCCATTATTGTGATTGATTATTGTTATGTTTATCAGGTTGGGATTCTTTGTAGTTCTTTATGACACCCTCTTCTACAAGACCTCATTCAAGATTCATACCTATGATTCTGATGTCGTGATAAGTTTGTATATAGTTCATGCGCATGTGATAGGAAAGCTTAGGATGGAGGTTGTTAATGAAGATTTTGATAAGATGTTGCTCTGGGGGTTGGTAAGACAACCTTGTAGTAAGCCCTTGCCAGCACTGAAGATAATCGGCTAGGCTCTCTCCTCCCTTTTGTATGGAATTGCATAGGTCAAGGAGTGTGAGTTCATTTTTGACGTTATGTGCATATTGGGCCACAAACTTTTTAGATAATTAAGTGAAAGTAGAGACTGTGCCATAAGGAATTTTGTAGAACCACTCAAGAGTTGTTCCTCCTAATATTTTGGGAAATAGTCTCATTAGGAAGTTATTTCTATAGGCCACTTCTTGGCAGGCCATGTAGAATTATTTCACATGACTCACAAGATCTCCCTTCCCCTGATATTTATCAAATTTTGGGGTCTTAAAGTGCTTGGGGAAGGGTATAGCAGTGATGGATTGATCAAATGGATAGGGACATACCTCTTCAAACTTGAATTTTTTAGCCTCTGTCCCGGCTTTTAGCTCCTTGAGAGCATTCTTCATTTCGTCCCATTCATGATTGATTTGCGGGGAAGGATTGTTAATCATGATTGCATGGTTTCCTTGAACCTAATATGGATCGAATGGAAAATATGGAGGATTTTGTGGGGAATATTGTGGTGTTTGATATGATGGTTGATGGTCAATGTATAAGGGCTGTTGTGGTGGAAGTTGTGGCTGAGGGGAATATTGCAGTGGAGGAGGTGTCGACGCTTGATAAGATTGTTGCAACTGTTGGAAATATCCTTGTATTTGTTGTAGGGTTTGATAGGTGGGATGAGCCTGTTGCGCACCTGTATAGGATGGAGGATAGGTGTTTTGCAGTGGAATGCCCCCAGAAGGAACATTGAATTGCTGGGGAGGTGGAATTGTTTGTGATGCAGCGGAAGATGGCATGGCTATATAATTGCTAGAATGAGTTTTCTGTTGTTGCATGGGTTGGATGAAAGGATTAGAAAACTATTGCAGTGGTTATGCCATGAGGGGATTTTCCCCCTATGTTTGTGGTTGCAGCTGTTGTGTAGTTTGGATGGTAGGTTGTGCAGTTGCGAAGGGGTTGATTTGTTGCTGTTGTGCTTGGGATGTGAATGGGTTGGTGACTTGCTGCTACAATTGTTGTTGCTGGGATGGTTGTTGAATGGATTGTTGCTGCTGAATAGGTTGCTCTTGTGGTTTGATAGGTAGGGTGGGAATTTAGGGTACAATGAAGGGGTTTGTGGATGGTTGCAGTATGGGGGGATTTGGGTTGAACATCATTTGAGGTAGAATAGTTGGGATTTGTTGTGATTGTGTTGCTGGTGGAGCGGGAAAAGTGGACCCTTGTGGAAATAAGGGTTGGTTATATGTGTTGGTAGGTGGCATGCCTATGGTGAAGAAAGGTAGAATAGGCATGGATACTTGGGTGCTTTGATGCTGTGAACTGGTTGTTGCACTTTGAATGGGCTGAATAGGAATGGGTCAAATGGTGGTTTGTTGTGTGCTGATCGGTGGTGATGGAAACTTTGCAATGAATGTTGGGATTCCTTGTGAAAGAGGAGTGACTGTGGCTTGCAGAGGTGCCTACATAGTGATAGGGGGTATTGTTTGTATTGCTGATGTGGCATCAGGAGGTGGGGCTCCCGAGGTAGATAAGGGTGTTGTGTGCATGATGGAGGGTGCAATGGATGGATGAACTACTTGCGCGATAAGAGTTCCCACTTGTAGGGCTCATTGGAGTGGATCAAAAACCTCATTTCTAGTGAGATGAGGATGTTCCCCTAGAAGTGCCATAGGTCATGTGACAAGTGTAGGTATAATCCAAGGTGAGAGTTGAAGTCCTTTTGGTTGGATGTCCAAGAGTACCTGGTTGTTGTTGCGTCCACTCATGTCATTTACCATGTGGACATGCGCTAGATGGTTGATAAATGTTTCCATGGTACTTAGAGTGGGAGTTTCATTAGTGTCTACCTAGATATGTTCAATTTGATCATTGGGCTGAGGCGCATAAGTAACCATGACATTGGTGTTGTCAGTCGTGGGATTAGATGAGCTAGCGGCAAGATTAGGATCCATGTTCTTCCTCTTCTTAGTGGCTCGTGTGATAGGTGGCATGAAATGACTATCCTAAAAGGAATATGAGATGCAAGATGTGATGCAAAAGATGTGCCTAAGAAGCTAAGTGTGATGATACTAGGATTAGGATGTGTTTAGGATGATGGATGCACTTTTACAGATTAAGGATGACTTGATGTTTGCAAGGATTAAGGGTTGCTTTCCCTAGTATAGGATCAAGTGGATATGATTGTCTACCTAAGACAGACTTGTGGTCTTCAGTGAACGGGATTATTTGTTAATGAAAACCAACCTTTTGATCAAGGTGATGAGCTTACAAAAGACAATGGAGATTATCCTAAACAATGCTTAGTTTAAGGACCTTCTAGTATGAGGTTTGATTAAGATGTAGGTTTTTAGGAACTCAAAAGGGGATGCACTACCAAGTGAGGGATGTGATCAAGGATGCTTTGGATGATGATTAGGATGATGCTAGGTTGATTAGGATTGATTGGATTAATGAAGGATCATGCTAGGATGGGTGTGTGATGTGTTCTTAAAGATGACAACCTAAGGGAGGTCCTAAAATGCAAGCTAAGTGAGCTTCAGAAGAGGAGGAACTTTTGTTTGTTGTGGTAAAGTGACTAGTCATATTGCTCAAATCCAACAAAAGTAGAGTTTAGATAATATTTGCCCATGAAATGAGCAACCTTGTTGTTGTAGATCACTTTGTTGAATTCTTCCCATTTATGAATCTCTTGTTTGACAGAATCAATGATGTGTTGGTACTTGGTAGCCTCTCGAGTTTATGTTTTTCTGTTCTCTTTGCACGGGTGCTAACGAAGTTTTTACCTTCTTATGTTTCTTGGAATCGGTCATGTCCTATAAATAAATATGTTCTTGGATGAATAGTTGGAGGTTTTAGGACATATCTCATAAAAGACTAAATTTAAAAATTAGAGCCCAAGGTAGTCTTCACAAAGGGACGTTGTCTTGATAATTTGGAAAAAGTTTAATCTTGTTCTGATTTTCAATAGATGTGTTCCATGGCAAGAACCAATTTCAGCATAGGCAAACCGGAAAATAACAAGCATGTGTCTGAAAACAATCTAACAAGGGACAAAGTAACCTTGAAGGATACAAGCACATGACAAATTTGAATGTTAGACATTCTATTGTGTTTTGGATTTGTCAATGTTTTTCAAGCACTTCAAGCACAAAATCTACCTAAGGAATTGGCATAGCATGAAAATACTTGCTCGTAAGCTTAGGCACACACACATGAGCTAATCAAAATACGACTG
Organism: Thuja plicata; assembly: GCA_018584345.1. Lineage (NCBI taxonomy): Eukaryota > Viridiplantae > Streptophyta > Pinopsida > Cupressales > Cupressaceae > Thuja > Thuja plicata. The sequence continues at coordinate 2,283,204 of MU228248.1, read as the reverse complement.
TCACCAAGCACGCAATGGCTCCGGTCATGACACCGTATTATCCGGTTCCAAATGCTCACGGTGGCACGAATGTATGAGTGATCTTTGGGAAGTTACTATCTTCCTTGCACAAGAATTATCACCTTTTGGGGGTGTTCCAGGTATCTTCTAAGCCTAGAGTGTTTAGTAAGGTTCTTCATTTGATTGTATCCTCTATGTCCGTGCAAGCATGATTCAGGAATATAGCCCCATAGATCGTCTTGAAAAAAGTTGTCACATAAACGTGATTGAGACCGTGAGGCTGCACTTAAGTTAGATGAGAGCCGAGTATAAGCTCAAATGCCAACCGAATCCTGAAGCTTTAACCCCAAGGAGTAAATTTGATTAACGTGAGTTAGAGTGGTGTGGCTTACACCTCGTTCTCATGTGGGTCATTCCTGGGAGATTTTTTCCTCAACCAGCAGGCCCATCTAAAGGATTCAAAGTAAATTGGATTGGCGAAAAAAAGGAGTCTAGATTTATGATTCTCCCACAAGGGGAAAAGAGCATACTCTCCTATCCAGTATCATTTTCTCCACAAGCACGTAAGACAAGCTTTGTTCTTTCCCAAAAGATTTAATTGTTCAACACTAAGTAAGTATGTCTAGATTTTTGATCTTCCCAAAAGGGAAGAGAGCATAATCCCCTAACACTCACTTAGGATTAGACAAGAAAATCTAACCAATTAGTCTATGTGACTAAAAAAGACTAACATAAACATGATCATTTGTTCGATTTTGATGTGAGGCAACCTACAAGACAAGTGTGAGTAGTTTCAAAGTTATGTCTTTGACAAGTGGTGCTGCAACACAACTGATTAGTAGGTTTAAATTCAGCCTTTGACAAGCGTTAAAAACACAAAAACCACTTAACAATTGTTAGTACATGATAAAACCAATTTTGACAGAGCGCGGATGCCAATTCAAGGTGTAGACGTTGATTCCTATTTTAGCCTAAGAATGACAGAATGCAGAAAATAGGCTAAAAACACATAAAACCATAAAGTGGCTAAACCAGTCAGAGATTCCAATTTGCAGAATGCGGACGCTGGTTATGCGCAGATGTTTCTTTGTGAATCGTAGACGCTGGTTCATGAACCAACATTTACATAGATGCCTTTGTACCTGTAAGCACAAAAAGACAACAAAAGACAACAGACAAAGTTAGCTTTTCCTTCTTTTTAGTCTTTAATCTGATCAAATTTAACCATTTAAGATCTTCCAAACAACTAAAAGCTAATGTTCTTAAGAATATTATCAAGATTTGTTCCCTTAGTAAAATTTTGGCATTATAATTTCTTGTTAGATTGACCTCTGCTAAAAAAATAGAGAGATAAAATATAAAAAAGCAGTGGAAAAACCAAAAATCTTGATAAAGCAAAAATGGATGTTTCCGAAAATCTCAAAATTAATAACACCAGGCGGAGACACCAATTCAGAGCGCAGACTTGGGTTCTGCGGAGACGCTGAATGGTGGTTCACAGAGAACCAACATTTGCGCAGACACCTCTGCGTAAAATGCAAATGTTGATCCGCGTGTTGGGCAAAATTTGAAGGAAACAAAGACAAGAAGTTAGAAATTTTAGGGATGTGGGTCCCACCGGGCGTGCCAAAATATGTATAGTGAATTATTCAATCTGTTGGGAGAAAGCTCAAACATAAAATGTTAGTGGGTTAGCACATAAAATCGATTCAAAAAGCATATGAAAGAGAAAGCAAGCAACAAAGAAATCAACATAACATTAGATTGAACTAAAAACAAGTGAGCACCCTAATTAACTTGTTTGATTTGTTCTTTTTGATAGAATGTGGGTGTGCTCTCTCAAACACACAAACTGCAATGATCCCCAATGCAAATGCAAGATTGAAACAAATGAAGCAATTCAAGAGCTAGTATGAGGAACTAGTCTCAAATTCTTCAAATGATAATCTAAACTAACTATGAAGATGCTATACATGAACAAGATTAAAGCTAAGATTCATTCACCAAATTGAAGCCTAACATGTGATATCTATGTGAATTAAGCTTAAAGACACAAGCATGAAAACTAGCAATGAAATTCTAAAGTAATTCTAACATAATAACAATGCAAATTGAGAGATGCAAAATGAAGAGGAGAAGGCCTCTATTTATAGAGTTTTTGGAGAGAGGAAGAGGCTTGGATGAAGTGGAACCTATGTGGCATCCACATAAGGGCCACATAAGGGAAACATAGGTTTGAAAAGATGGCCAATTTTGAGTCAAAATTGGCATTTAATATTGAGTAGCTCAATATTTCCAAGTGGGAGACAAACTTGTAAGAAGAAATTAAAGAGAAATGGGTGATATTTTTGGGGAGAATTTCCCCATGTGGGTGAGCATTCCATTAGCCTTAAAAAGGTTAGGAATCACCCATTAATCATGATTAAAGGACAGTTAGGTGGGTAAGTATACTTAGGAAATGAGGTGATGGGAGTAGGGTAGGAATAGGGTAGGCTATCTAGGTTGGATTAATAGGTTCCTAGCTAGGGTTTAGATTATAATTCAAATTAGATTTGAATAAATCATGGTTTAGAAAAATTAGGAATATGGGGGATTTAATAAATGTAAATTTATTAAAATGGAGATTTTATGAGACAAATGTATTTAAATGAAATACAATAGAATAGTATTTAAGCTATTGATAAATGCTAGCAAATGAAATTGTTTAATTGATTAAATTAAATAGTTAGAGGAATAAGAGGGAGAATAATATTAATATTTTTGGACGTCTACAAGAACCAAAGTACAAGATGTGCCCAAAGATTGCATCACAATCTGATGAATCTGACACTTTTTCTAAGATTCCACCTAGGGTTTTGCTAATAGAGGACGTAAGGTCCTACATACATGCAAGATCACTGAAATAGGTGATCTAGAGATGGATGAAGCTTAAAAGAATATTTGTGATGTAGAAGGAAACCTGAAAGATGAACATAAGCATCTTCAAGTGAAGGAAATAACTAATGGCCTATATTTCCCGAGGGACTTCAAAACCGACTGGATTAGGTTAGTTTTGAGCAGAATGCATGACCAGAAGCTGTGGTTAGATCAACCTAAAAAAATCACTAAGGATTTCCTTCATGTTGTCACTATTTATCCAATAACCGACAAGCCTAAGGCTCACAAGAATCCTTCCAGGCCAGAAGTTGAAAAGCTCACAAAAGCTATGTGGGATAACATAGGTTTGAAAGTGAACACCATCACCAACGAGGAACTGAGGTTCAATGCATGTGTAATTGGCTACAAGATCTTCCAAGAAAGTAGGATTAACAACATTGCATCTACAACAGTAAGCATAGCTTACAAGATAGTGACCAAGGGAATTCAGATGGATCTGTGTGAGATCCTATTAAAGCAACTTGATGAGAACATGACAAAAATAAGGTCTACAAAGACTAACACATGTAAGTTTGGTTCACTTATCATGTGTATATTTTTCTACTTTCAAGAATACTTTCCTTTAATAGGCAAAGTAAAGTGGGATACTACAAAGCCAGTCACACTACAAATAAGTGGACTTATTAAGTCACTAGGAGACAATTTTGATTCAGTTATGTCTGCATACATCCTTGAATTCAAGGAAAAGATGATGGAAAGAGTGAGGATCCCTAAGCAACTAATTGAAAAGCATAGGGATGAGATATGTTTTATGGTGGATACAGATTTCACACACATAAAACCGGTTGTACCAAGAACGGCTTGGTTAGACCCTCTTGGTTATGAAATCAACATAGATCAAGAAACCAATGCTATTGATGCATTGATCAATGAGCCAATTGACAACAAAAAACCAAGGTTTGGCACTTATGAAGAGGCCAGGTCAAAGATAAAAAGAGGCCTAGAAATAAAAAATACTTTCAACAAGAAGAATAAGATGGTTAAGAATCTTTAAAAAATTATATCTGTTAATGAGGAAGAACAAGAGAAAATAGAGGAAGCTGATGAACAAGGTACCATCGGTGAAGGGCAAGATGGGCAAAAACAATATTCTAAGGCAACTGAGTCTGATACACCTCCACCTCCTACAAAGAAATAAAGGACAAGGAGCCAACCTACTAAGACCGATACCACACCTCTTAAGAAAGGTCAAGTAAGGACCTATAAGAGGTGTTGGTTGTATTTCCTATTTTTGCTGCTTCAGCTTGTTCCTTGTCTTACCCTATGAAAATTTTCAGGTTCTCATGCCTAAACCTTGCTAAAATTTCTAAAACCCTGAAAAACCCTATGTATCCAAGTGTTAAACGATGCATTGAAACCCTTGGTCATGTCTTATGTTTCATCGTTACCTTTTTCAATCAATTAAGACATGTGCTTTAAGTTAAGTCACTTCATCGCGTTACCCAGAACGAATATTCCAAATACTATCCCGACTTTGCTTTTCCTTTGAGTCGTGTAGTCTCGTTACGAAATAGAATATTCCTTCAGCTTCTCAAGACTTAGCGATATCTTATCAGTCGAGTAGTCGCATGATCTTCATGTCATAAGCTTTAAAAGAATGGGACCCACTGCTCAGTCGGGTGATTGCGAGATAAGTCAAAAAGTCAAAGCAATGTTCTCAAACTTCGCGATTACTTTATGTCGCATGGTCGCTAGATCAGGCCATGACAAACAGTTAAGTATTTCTTCATTCGCGTGGTCTCAAGATCAAATGGCCGTTAAGAGATAACAGTCCCGATTCCGTGACTAACTATTTGACGTTAGCAATTTCCCTCAGTCGGGATGTCACCAGAACAGGGCGATGACTCAGCTTTCCAGTATGCATTGAATGGACAAAAGAACAGATGACATCTGTCATAAGGTAAATGGTTGTCGGGAGGTCGCCAGAAGGAGGAAATGAATCAAGGGATTGAGAGACTAAGGTATTTTTGCCTTTAGTCGCAAGGTCTCTAGATGAATTAGGGGCGTGCCTGATCATTCAACGATTAAACGACAACTGTTCGATGAAAGAATTAAATGATCCAGCGGCAGTCGCGAAGTCTAGAAAGAAAAGTGTTCCAGGGATAAGGTCCTCCCGACTTGGCGATTAGGTCATGTCGCAAGGTCACTATAAATAGAGAAAAGGCACGTGCTATATTTTGAAGTAAAGTTAAAGATGTCTCCCGACTGGGCGACTAAGGCTTGTCGTGTGGTCTTGAAATGAAAAGTAAGCATCCAACAACAAAGAGATAACTGTGGAGGTTAATATCCAACGGCTTGTTGCCAAGTCTGGAGAAGAAAGATGAGTTAAAGATAACTCCATGCGACTTAGAATTCCACTTATGTCGCTTGATCACCAGATGGACTTGGGTCAGCCAAAGTAAAGAAAGTGCATTATCGCCAAGTGTGGAGATCAAACCATGGTTAAGGAAAAGTGCTCGTGACAAAGAGACTTAATATGGTCACGAGGTCGCCGGATCACAAGATCTACAATGCGGCGGCAAGTGGATGACATGACAGAACGGATCTCTCAGCAACCAATCAGAGGATAGAATTTTGATTACTGTGCACAAAGGGTAGCTGAGATGTATGACAGAGAACGAATCAATGGATGACATGTCAGCTGTCTTAAATGGTTTATGATTGCGCCAAAGATCTATATTTGAAAATTTGATTTCCCGTCAACTTCGTGCAACTACGGCTAGGTTTTTGAAAGCTCCCGACATGGAAACTTAATGGCAGAACTGACATTTCTAAATTATGAGCTATGTACTCTGAATCAAAATGGCTATAAACAGATGATTGTGCATTCATTCTTGTTCACCGTGCTTTCAGGATTTCAGAGCCAGGTTGATTATTTTCAGTGAAAAGTGATATTCAGAGAAGTTGTAGTATATCCAAGGTGATAAGAAATTTCTAAAGTTGCATAGAATTGTGCTCAGGATAGATAGCTGATATTGAAGAATAGATTTGTTTCAATATTGGTTCAAACAAAGAATTTCAAGCTGTCACAAAGATGAGTAGAGCTGTGAGCGTTGCTTCTACAAGTGGAGGCAGTGGAGAGGAGCAAAAAGGAAAACCTAGCTATTCTGATGAATTTCTCCAGTTGTTGCCAGGTTCAACACAGAATAGGAAGATTGATGCAGGTGTGTTTAAAGATGACTTCATGAACATCAGAGATGCTACAACCCCAGGCACAACAGGTTTCTCTCTTTTTTCATACTTTTATAAAAATTCTGATAAGCATATCGCTATTTCAAACCCTTGGATATCTGGTCTGGGTAGGTTATTAGTGCCTGATGTGTTTCTAGATGTTGACCTATTTCTAGACTTGGAAAATCATTATGATGCCCTTATAAAGACCATCAAAAGAGATGATGGCACTACTTTGCTGATACTGAATAGGAATTCTTTCATGCAAGCATCTGGTCTATTTAGTTCCATGTCTACCAAGATTGACATGAAGAAGCAAGAAAAGAGGTATAGTGCTAAGCCTGGTGTGGCGAGGAGCTTGTTGAAGAAGCACATGACAAGAGAATTAAGAGATCATGTAGGTCCTAAGGCTGAACCCTACCCTTATTATTACAAGGACCTACATTTTTATATCAAATACAATGCCTATGCTCTTTGCAGAGTACTAGGAATAGATGGAGACGAACAAAGAATAGGTCATGGTATCCTAATGATGGTCTTGGACCTAAAAGAGGTGCATTCAAGCACCAGTTATGACTATATTCAGCATATAATTGATGAGATGCATGAGGGTTTTATTGCGACTCAGAAGAAATTGAAAAACCCTAAGGAGAAGGAGCCAAAGTTCTTGCATTATTCAGTCCTGATGCACCTTCTCTTGTATTAAAACTTTGCAATCATGGACCCCAATAATTTATCTCCTCAAAGATTCTTTCAAGCACAACCAAATCCTATCCAGTTCTGGGTTAGGGTTTGGAACTATACTTCCAGAGATTGTGACTTCTGTGCCTTCCAAAATTGGATTGTGTTTCCAATTATAAAGAGTCTGGGAATAAGCAGGACCAGAATTCCTTTAAAGGTCATACAACTGCTTAGGCCTTGTGAGTATTTAGAAAATTGGCCTGGGAACCACAACTGGGGTGACTTCTTCTTGGAGGAGAACTTCACCATTATCAGAGTGTTTGGGTGTATTCACCCACCCCATATTTTTCCTTATAATGTGCCTCTGAGAGTTGCTGCAATGGAATTCATCTGGCAGCTGATTTTAACTGACAATGAGCACTTTGCACCTCATAAGAAGGGGACTATAACCCCTAGGCAATTCAGTATTGCAAACTTTAAAATAGGTAAGAATTCCATAGATGAAGTGGGTCAATGGTTGGAGAAGTTCAGAATGGGGGCAGCCCCTTACAGGTACATTGACCTAGAAGGCTTCATGGCAGGGGTCAGAAAATTATATACTCCCACTATCCCAAATACCAATGTACATTGTGAATGTATAGAGGAGGATGCAACAAGAAATAACTTGGATGAAGATGACATCCATATGAAAATATTGAGAATTCAGGAGCTGCTCAAGTTGCAGACACAAA
>MU228248.1:2222088-2272759 GCA_018584345.1 Thuja plicata | reverse complement strand
AGAACATATAAGCTGAACTTGTTTAAAGGACTTCTGTCAGCAGGACACTGTCCATAGTATTGATTCCTTGAAGAGTGAATCAACTAGGTTATCCCTCCTATAAAGAAAAGGAAGAAGGATGAGAATCTTGGTATCACTAGTTATTGTTATGTTAATAGCTATGATTTGTATGGTAATATCTTGTTTATGGTTATGCTTGGTCATCAGCAAGATAATTCATAAGTTGGTCCAATAAAGGTACATAGCTAATCAGTGTCCACATCAACAAATACTGTGTTAACAACAATTTTAAGAGGTAAAACCTGCCTGAGCATATGTGGAGCTCAAAAACGAAGAAGGATATTATCCAATCCTTAGCAATTAGGCTTTTCTTGTCTCTGAATCAGAATTAGAAGGTATAACTTTCAGATATACATTTCAAGCACTGTGATTCATACAAGAAAAATCCCTAACAAGAGGAAGCAGCCAACTATGCAAACAAAGCAGAAAAAAGAGAAACAAACACCCACTAAGAGGAGGAAAAGAATGGTCAGGACTAAAGTTGACATTGAGGAATCTAAAGAGGATGAGCCTGATGTAGTGATGAAAAATTTCAGAAATCAAAAAATTGATGAGGTTTCTAAATCTATTGCTGCATCTAACACCATGTATGATAAGAAAATTAGACAATGGGATACACTTAAACTAGAGGACCAAAATAAGATACAAGAGGCAATCATCGGGTCAATGGTAAAATTCAAATATGTACCAACTAAATTTGTCAACCAAATACCCAAAGAGCTGGGTAACAAAATATCTCAACAAAGGTCATATGCTCTACAAACCGAAAGAGAAGCAAGGGAGAGGGTACTTGTCACACTTATGCCTCCCGAATCTAAGATAGAAGAAATCAAATAAATAATGAAGAAGCACTCAAGAAAATTTTTAGCCAAGATAAGAGCTTACAAAGTGCTAGAGGATAATTCTATAGAGATGGATACCATGACCAAGACTAAATGGAGACAACTCCTAGATCTTCCTATAGAGTCAACAAGTCATGAGAATCAATTAATTCTCACTGACACACCTCATAGAGAGGAGAATATTAAAGATAAGACAAGTCCTAAGCACATTGCCTTGGACAATGTTGAAGATATGGAGCCAATAGATTTGGAAAAAATCATGGATGATCTTGACATTCAAGACATCACACATTATGACTATGATAAGGATCCAAAAAAAGAAGATGATGTAATATTTATATCTCTTAAGGATCGGGAAAAGAAACAAGAGTTGAAGACAACATGACATAAAGAAATGAATGTTGCTGATGAGACATGGCAGGACACTTCAGTCATTGACATAACAAGACCAGACCCTGCAGAGCAAATACAAAAAGATGAAGATTTCACTGCTCAAAAAGACCAAACTGACGAGCATGACACCACTCTAGATACAACACAAGCTAGCACACAGAAATATGCCAGTATTGATGAATGCCATAAATATTCTAGAAGATAATGAAGGATCTACTGCAAAAGATACAAGCACACCTGAGGACAAGGGTGATGCAGAAGCAAAAGATACGATAGATGACACAAAGGACACAACTACAGAACAAGATGAAACCGATGATCAGAAAGATAAGTCTAATGATCAAAGTAAAGAGGAAGCACATAAGGTAGAAGAGGACACAAAAAAATAAAAGAGTGAAGAAGCAAAGAAAGATGAGAAGAAAATAGAAGAAAAATATGTAGAGACACCCAAGGTTGATGGAGAGACGTCTTTACAAAACTGACAAGTGCACCCCGAGCAGAAAACACAAGAAGCATCTTCAACAAAGCCTTCACCAAGAACCTTAGAGAGGACAAATGAAATAGCAATGGTAATTCATACATCTACATCCACACAAATCTCAAAGAAGAAGAAGAGCAAGCATAAGAATTCAGTCACTCTGGATGAAATCATTGAGAACCCAGTTTGTGATCCCAGGACATTGGATCTAGCCGAATTGAAAAAGTATGTAAGACTTTGTGAGAGAAAACCAATGCAAGAAAAATTGAGAAAAGCCACAAAGGAAGCTAAGATACTTGAAATAGCATGACACATACTTCAACAAATTGTACCAGATGTAGATATTGATCAAATATCCCCAATGCTTGATCAATTAGTGATTCTCACAGATGCAATCACATCTCAAAACATAGATGTTGAGAAGGTCATGGAAGAAAGACTTGAACAAAAATATGAGTTCAAGCTAGTAGAAAATATAAGCCAAGAAGTGGCATTGCAAAAGGTAAATATTTCTGAATTGGTTAGCACAATAGATCCAATAATCTCAGAAGATATAGCCTTGATACAAAAGTTATGCACGCTAGATCAACTCACGAAGGAGTATACCGACAAGATAGCACAAATAGATGTTGATCTTCAAACAAGTGCACAAAGTCTCACAAATAGTGAAGAGGCAATAAAATTGCACAATGAGAAGCTAAAGAAAGCACAAAAGCTGAGACAAGACATACAGATTGCAAAGAAAAAATTCAGAGATGAGGTAAATGAACTTCAAGCACAACTCTTACCGACACTCACAATGATGCAACAACATATGATAGAGGCAAGAACACTAATTGACACCCCATAAATGTTTGTCCTAGACAACATTTATGATATGCATGTAAGAATAGAGCTAGAGCACATGGAACTAGAACTACTGAAAGAAAAATGGGAGAAATTGCTCGAAGATATCAAGAAAACCCACTCACATATTCTTGACACATTGTAAGTTACACATTTTTGGCATCTTATAAGTTGTACATTTTTTTCATGAGTGTCAAATAAAGGGGGAAGTGATATGTACATATAGTTCAGTTAGTATAAAGGGGAAAATGATGTGTACAGTCAAACATTTGAAAGAGAAAAGAACAGGGAATGTATAGTACAGAGGCAAGTATACATGTACATATACTTATACTATAATGATGCATACAGTTACAGGGAGTCATATAATGATAAGGATATATACATGGTGTACATACTAAACACTTTTGTATTATGCACATATCAGTTTTTGATACTAATGTCAAAGTGGGAGATTGAAGTCATTATATTTTTCCATCAGTATATACAAGGAAAAATATGATCTACACCATCGATTTACACTACACCGACATACAGGGCACAACACTACCCGATGCCAAGGTTACCTGATACTGCCAAGTACAAAGCATCTTGACAAACACTATTCAGTGTTACCCGATGATAAAAAGGATAAAGGAACCCGACGAGTAACAACAATGCAACCCGACGAAACAACAAAGAGAGGATCTCGACAGATGAAGGGAACCCGACAATCAGTTCAATGAAGGAATGCTGACAGACTTTTAGTTCAACCCGATGAACAAGAACCGACAATCAATTACATCCCACAAAAAGTGGATCTGACTTTCCACGTCAGATAAAACACTGAAGTTGTATATTTATCTTCTTGATTTGTTTTAAATCCATTATGTGTAGAGGAATCAATGTAAGTATTATTGTTTTAATTAGTTTAACTATTTTAAAAAATGCAAACTAAAGGATCAAGGTCAAGTTGTATACCTTGGATCAAGAGTTAACATTGTAATGCGTGATTCTAGAATAGGTCAAATACCTATATAAATAGATGCTCAATCTATTGTGAACATGTTGTTTGATGATGATTGTAGCCACTGAGAGCATCTAAGGATTAGACAAGAGAATTCATGCAGAAGGATAGAAAAGGATCAAATTAGTTTCAAGAATAGAACACAGGCTACCAACGAGTAGAGAAAGGGTATTAATCAATCACTATAGGTGATATTCATATTATGAGAGCTTTAATGGATCTGTGATAAACAATAATATATTGCATATAGTCAGGTCAAACATATTGTACTCATTCTAACAAGTGTAGTACACTTAAGAAATCCTTTCAATAAAGGTGGACCTAACAGTCCTATTGTAAATCTCTTAATCGAGTGCACACTTAAATCACTGTTGCTAAAAGATCTTAATAGAGTAGATCTTAACAGTTCTCCACTTTAATACTCCTAACAGGGTAGATCATCTAAAGTGATCATTTGTAAGCCTTTACCGGCTCCCTTCCATTCTACAGATAGTGAATTTTTGTGGGTGCCATCCCCACCACAGTTTTTACTTCCTAACAGGAGTTTTCTATGATATCATATCTTGTGTTATGTGTTTATTATTTTCATGAATGTTTCTATGAATGATTGAAAACAATTAAAGATTATTAATTAATACTACTTGCATAAGAAAGAACATCAAAAATGGTTGGTAATACAGTAAAGAATGATTACTAATGATCAAAGGTGAAAAGTGTTAAAAGTTTCAGAGGTACTGATTCACCCCTCCCCTCTCAGTACTACTTCCCATTAATCCCAATAGTTCTATCATTTTCTGAAGTGGCCTAGAGATTGTTGATGGGACTTTGTGATCGGTCTGATCAATAGAGGATAGGTTGTCATCGGGTACCGGGGTACTGACCAACTTCACCTGTAAAGGTTATCCAGAGAATAAAATCTCTGGGCCTTCAAGCACCTAAGTGTTGGGTCTCGACAGTGCAGGGAAGCTTAGTTGGGAAAGTGACTATTTTGTTCGGGGGGATAGCTGGTTTTTGACTCATCTTCTTTGGGGATTTCAGTGATAGATCAGGGTTTCCTATAGGCATGTTAAGTTTACCAAATAAATAGAAAAAGATAGGCTAGAGTTAGAGTTTTTTCCTTCTACTTACAGTCATGCAACATCAAAAATGCTCCAAAGAACTATACTAAATACTAAATACATAAAGAACCAGTGATTCATACATATTCAATAGAAAGGGGAAATGAGATCATTAATCTAAACCAAACATCAAAGAAAATGACATTAGAGATGTACAACACAAAAAGGTATTTCTAACTCGGAGATCAGAACATCAACATCATTATTGCCATAAACTTTTCTTCCTTCTTCATTAACAGAGTGTTCCAGCATCACTAGTGTGTACATCAATGGCTCCTAGGGAGCATCTAAATACTAAGAACTACTGATCATTGAGCTCCTAAAACAACTAAGAATGAAATGCTAATATTATTGGACTACAAAATCATCAATTTCACTGACCCTTTTTATGAGGTCGGACTTCTTATTTATACACATAGTTTTCCCTAAAACTAACCTAACCTAACTGTGCACTCAACATTAAAATACATTATTCGGTGGCTGGTATTACCTGCACCACTTACAATCATCTTGAAAAGAGTAGAGGTTTGACAAGACAAAGGAAAAAGACAAGAAAGGAAGTTGGAAGAATCGGCATAGAGAAGAGTGCCAGAGTAAACATAGAAGAAATACGATCTTCCCAGAGTTTGAGACAACATGCCTCATCAATGAAAAATGTGGCTCACTATCTTCAAGGCACCAGGTAGTTAATGTTGGAGTGACACCTCAGGAAAATCACCTGTTAGAACCATCCCTCCCTCTGACATTCCTTACTGGGATCACCTTCCTGTTGAACCCCTTATTAACTGCTTGACAATGACCAGTCTGCTCCGGGGAACCTGGACATGGGTCATTAAAAGAATTCAAAGCTTCAGATCCAAAATTTTGGAGTCCAGGAGCTTACACTCAAAGAATAAAGAATCACAAAAACTAGTACCCCATTGGTGAAAATCTCTAGATTCTAGAGAACTCTATTGTTCCTTTCTTCTCTTGAAGGTCTCCAAAATTTGGCCAATGCCATCCTTATCTATGACCTTGACATTATCCCACCGGTCACTGATGATTTTGAATCTTTCTTCAATATCTCCAGCCCCATCCCAGAACTCTTCAGCTATCTTCATGGAATCATGAGCCCAGAGCATCATCTTGGATATTATCGATAATTTTCCTCCATCAAAGTCCCCGATAGAATGATAGCGAGACTACATTAGCTCATCAAATTTATTGAGGACATAATCCTTTGGGGCACAAGTCCCAGTGGTAAAGGGATCAACTTGTGAAACCCTTCTGATGAATGCTTTATACAGGTCCAACGGATACCAGACCATCATGATCTTATCTTTTAGGGTCATAACCAGTTGCTTGCTTACCTCAATTTTGAGGCCAAGTCTGGAGTGCTGGGCATGGAGGAATTTGAATTCTTCTTCTCCCAAAATTATGGCCTCTATGATGGCTTCCTCCCTGAAGTTTATTACTTCTTCCAATCCAGTCCTCCACTCCTCATACTTCTCTATATCCTTTTCCCATAGGACGACGATGCCTCTTACTTGGCCCATAAGATTACTAACTTGATAAAGGTCCGGGAGTGTCACCTCTAAGAATTTCCTTATGACTTTGATCTACTCTGTGATCCACCCATCTATAGCATGTTCCTTCTTCTTTATGGCCCTTAGAGCATCCAATTCACCCTGTGGGAGCGGTGTTCCAGAGGTGGAGGCTTCTGGATGGATCTCGGCTAGTGGCTATGTAAGTTCGGTGAGAAGCCCGAGGATATTTTCACTCTTTTCCCTTTCCTCCTTCAGCTTTTGTGCCTATTTTTTATACCAAGCCTCCATTGCCCAGATAGCTTCTTTGAATAGGTCCAAATCACCCTACTTATCCCTCTTCCCTAGAGGTACCTCTGTGACTGTGTATTCTGCAACACTTACCACTGCTTTCTCTTTATCTAGGGGAGGTGTCCCAACACCCACTACTATATCTCTACCTAGACCAGTCAGAATGGAGTGGAGGGTTCGGGCCTTCTTCACCTTGGGGAGGCTTTGACTCTGTGCCATCATCTTAGCCAAGGAGAGATGGGCTTTTGCCATTGTCGGGGCCTTTCTTTTCTTCACTTCCACTAACCATTGTGGTGGTGGGGACACTCTTGCTGCTAGGGCATGATCATTTGGATCTCCTTCAAGGTTATTTTTCTCACCCTTGGTGTTTAGAGTCTCATCAGACTCTTTCTCTGTGTTTTCAGGGCCTCCTGCACTATCCACCTTCGTGATGTCAATATCAGTCGCCTTGGTGCTCTCATCCTTAACAACCTTGGTTGAATCAATATTCATATATTTGGGGTTCTCCCCTCATCCCCCTACTGTTGTTGTTCTTATTCTATGACATCATCTGCCAGGACATCCTCCTCCATTGGCTTATCTTCTAGAGGTGGGAGGTGTCTAGTTGATATTTGATTGTTGGGCCGCTGAGACTACCTCGCCAAATGTTACCCTTCCCTGGGTGGGCAAAGGTGTCTAGAGCATGGCATCTGAGGTTATGGTTTCTCTCGTAGGTTCAGCTCCCTCAGCTGAAGTCGGCTTCTTGTCCTACACTTGCCTCTTTTCTTCTATTTTGGTCTCTGGGACTGAGATTTCCCAAACATCTGGGATGTCCACCTGTTCTAGTTCCTTTTCTCTTTTTGCCTGAACTTCCTACTCCATGGCAACTTCCTTGTCTGGTATCTCCCCATCAGTGGGGATTCTTTCTTCTTCTTGGGTAGTGATCTCTTCTACCTCTTTTCCTATATCCCCTTGTAAATTTACAAGTTTGTCTATCCCAAAGATGTCATCAAAATCATCATGTGGAGGGGAGGTCCACTGTGGATTCTCTGGTTCTAGGGAGTTAGGGATAATCTACACTTTGGGGGTGTGGGCTATCCCAAGGTCTATTTTTTCCTTTGGTTGAGGAACATTTGTCTTTTTCTTCTTTCTCCTTGTTACCAATGGGGGTCCAACATCTAAAATGGCTGCACTCTCCTCCTCTCCCATCCCTGTTACCTAGACCATAAGTTCTGCAAGTGAGGGGGAGCTGGAAGGGAAGGTTCTGTTGTAATAATTGAGATGCCTAGCCGGGTGCTTATGGATTCCTTCATCTGGTGAGATTTTTTCAGTTGAAGGTGCAATTGTTCTGCAATGGGAACTATGGATGGAATCTGGGGCGGGGTCCCAACTTTTCTTTTTCTCTATCCTCACCCTATACAGAGGTTCTGGCCCCAAAAGTGGATCCCTACAAAAATAGGCCAAATATTCAAGTACTCTTTGGACATAGCTTCTGAAAATATGCATGACTGCGTTCAATCACATCATGGGTGATGTCCTCAATTGTTGGGCCTTCTGGGGTCTCCCAGTCCACCAGAGGGAGAGCCATTTTATCTACTCCCTAAGCCTTGTTCTGTGGGTCTTTTGTAGACCCGGTATCCAAAAATTCCTTAGGAAAGTTTTGAAGCTTGAGGTGCTTCATCATGCCTTGCGTCATTTTGACGAAATGTTGATTCCAGACTTCAAAATTGTCCTGGCAATCTACCTAAAAATTTTCAATGTGAGGCTTGTGGGTGTCCAATGCTTGGGGCAGTGTTGACGCTATCTTATCTAGTGGATCAAAAATTTTCCGGTCCAAGTAAAAATCTGCCAACCCCAAACACTTTAGTTCATTTTTGGCCTCTTTTTCCACTGCAAGGCTGCAAGTATAGTTCCCGTAGGTTATAGGGATCAGAATGTTGGTGACCTTCTTCTATGCAAAGAAGGCATGCAACTCTAGAATCTGCCTATAATATTCCAAAAGAGTTATCCTATCCCCACAATGTTTGGGCAATAGGTAGGGTTTCCTGAAGAAGTCGGTCACTCGAATGTAGAGGTGTTGTTTAAACTGAATATAATAATGGCCATAAGTGCTGATCAATGTCATTGCTTCTTTTGAAAGCTGGTATCTGGCATCCTGAGTGGGTATGAGAATATTATAATAAACGAAGACATCATTTACTTTGCAAAAACTAGGGAAACTGGCCTCCCATTGTAATTGTGGGAAATAGTCCCATGGGGCATTCTAGCCCTTGCTAGTCCCGAGCTCTCTGACAGTGATTAATCCTCTAGTGATGGGGCGTTGTTGCGCCAGTGCCCACAAAACATATGAAGTCATGTAAAATTTGGAGGACCGGGTGACCCTGACAAGCTGGGCGTCCACATGATTGGTGATGATAGTTTCCCAATCGAAATTCTGCCCGTCGGAGGTGATGTCGAATAAGAAGTAATACATCCATGCCGAGAATTACCAGGCATGGGGCTCTCCAAAGACCTTACATAATGTGATGATCCCCATTTGTATTCTCTTTGAACTCTGTCTGGGGGATCTCCAGCTTCATCTTTTTGTAGTATTTTCTTGGGGTCTTAAGCCAGTTGGAGTTGAGGTATTGTTAGGCCATTTGCAGAAGCTTCTCAAATTCATTTAATGCTAGGGTCTGGATGATAATTGTGGCATTGGAAAACTGGGGGATCCCTAGCCCTGAAGAAAACATTGCGGCATTCAGAGACACCATGGGCATTAGGTAGCCCGATAGAATAGGAGCGGCAAGCATGACATCTCACAAAGTTGTGTTATAGTGTTCTTCCAGTGTGAGAATGAGCTCTGGAGCCTGCATTGAGCAGAGAAAGAAAGAGACCTTAAGGATTTCAAAGGCGGTCATGTTGAGTACCATCAAATCTCTGGCCTTGCGCTGAATGAACATTATTTTCACTAAGGCCTTCATTTTGTCCCATGCCCTGACACTTGTGTCAGTGACCAATTGAATTTTGGAATCAACCTTCGATCCCAGAATAGCTTCTCCCTTCAGATATTTCATTGTTAATGGGATTTTCTCTAAGGCCTTCTCAGCCTTTGTCTAGATGACTTCCCTTGTTGAAGTAGTAGGGAGTTTTGAACTCCTAGGTGGAGAAGATGTTGATGCTTTAGACATGATTGATAAGTGAATTTTGGAAACCTACAAGACCGAATGACTGTTAGTTTATATATAAAACATAATAAAATTCCATATTCTAGAGATTTCATCACCGCCTTGCATTTGTCCTGAAAATGTGTTAGTTTGCACCAAACCCCAAAAATATATATATAATGAAATGACTTACTTGGGAATTTGATCTATGCCCAGGGGTTTCGGGGATTCTGACCCATGCGATGAATGAAATGAAGATCAAAGGGGAACTTGGGACCCAGAGTCCAAAAAGCTAACCGTTATTGACATGACCGACAATTAGTCATACTGGGCTGACATGGTGCATCACACGATCATGCAATAAAGGGATTAATGGAAATAATGGTGACAACTATCTTAACACATAAGGGAATGAATACCACTTGGGCCAGTTTTGAATTCTCACGTGTGGGAGAATTAAACCCGCCATTAAGACTGAGCTGATAGAGGAGAGAGAAAACCTACAAACCTAACCAAGTGAGGTGTTGAGTTCGAGTTTGCAGACACCAGAAGGGAAAGATCACCAATTTGGATAAACACAAAAGGGCATGGTGAGCTCACCACCAAATAGGAAGGAAGGATATACAAAAATGTCCATAAACTACGAGCACCTACATAGAGGGTCGAAGCACAACTTGCAGGCTGACCTGAAAACAAACCTATTTACACCTATTTACAGACAACTTACAAAATTTACAAGATATTCACAAGAATTACACTAATTTTATAGCTGCACCGAGGGCAGACAACCCTTTGGCAGAGCCATCCCACCAACGGTAGGCGATGCCAAGAACAGAATGGGAAAACAGAGAAAACAAAAATAGAACAAAATAAAACTAGAAATGAAAACCAAAAGCAACAAGTAAGAACCAGAAGGGCCTACCTTAAAACACAAGAAATGCAGGATAACGAGAAAGGGAGGTTCTCCGCAACTAATCAGCTTCAAATGACCATGAACACACAATTTCTAGTTATTGTTAAGCAGTATTTAAGCTCTGAGAATAAATTACACTTAATCGTTGTTAAATCACCTTAATCACCTTGAATCGCTTTGAGTAATTTGTTCGCAGTAAATGTAACAATGACTGGTGAAAATTATTTATACCCCTAGGGAGAAACATCCCGCTTTCCTCCTACAAATCCCGAGAAAGGAAAACCTCCGGTCTCTGGGCCCAAGGATCCCATGCAACCACACCCTCTAACAAAAGAGGAAATGATGACAGAGAATCCTGGAGTCCGGAATCCGGCTGGAACAAAGGAGACAAAAACACTTCAGGATCGGGTCCCAGAGCAAGGAAGACCAAAAGAGAACACAACACCGGTCCCGCGGAGGCAAAGGCCGGAGAAAACAAAAGGAAAAGAAACAAGGAAAAAGCAAAAAGGGGCACCCAACATTTGTCCAACAAAATGTAGGGATGGGTATGCAGGGCATAACAGAGATGCCAGAAGGTATGTTGAAAAATTTGTTGTGTGTATGAAAGCGAAAGGGGGATCTAGTAATGTAGGTTTGTACCAACCTTTTCCCATTCCTGATAGACCATGGGAGTGCATTAGCATGGATTTCATAAGAGGGATCCCTAAGACAAAGACATGATTGGATAGTATCTATGTGGTTGCAGATAGGTTTAGCAAAATGAGTCATTTTATTTCTTGTAAGACTACCCATGATGTCAGCCATATAGCTCATCTCTTTTTCAAGGAAAGGGTGAGGATACACAGAATTCCCCTAAGCATTATGTCAAATAGGGATGTCAAGTTTATGGGACATTTTGGGAAGACTCTATGGAGAAGATTGGGTACTAACTTGTCTTTTGGATCATCTTACCATCCACAGATAGATTGTCAAACTGAGGTGATTAATAGGGTGTTGGGTAACTTTATTAGATGCCTAACCAAAGAGTATGGGTAGATATGGGATCTAGTTATACCACAAGTTGAATATGCCTATAATGATAGTTTTTACCGAACCACTCGTAGAAGTCCTTTTGAGATAGTGTATGGGATGCACCCAAGGGGATTATGTGAGCTCATAGTTCTAGGAGCCATGGAGTATAGGAGTGGTCATGCATAAGATTTCTCTCAGACAATAAAAGAGATTTAGGAGAAAGTCAAGAAGACTATAACAGAGGCTACTCACAAATTGAAATCCAAGGTGGATGAGAAAAGAAGAGATGTTTAGTTTGAAGTGGGAGAATATGTCATGGTTTATCTGAACAAATCCAGATTGTAGAAAGGAATGCCTACAAAGTTGTAGATGAAAATAGTGGGACCATGCAAGATATTAGCTAAGTATGGGAAGAATGCCTATAAGGTGGAACTTCCTTCAGATTTGGGCATCTCACCAATGTTTAATATCACAGACTTGGTGAGGTTCAAGGGACAATTGTCAGAAGCAAACCATAATGGTCAAGAGATCTTAGAAGATTCAAGTACAATATCTTTACCTCCAAAAGCTAAGCCTCAAGCAGAGAATATTTTAGAATCCAGAGTGAAGAAGACAACCAGACACAAGGTGTATATGGAGCACTTGGTCCAATGGAAGGATCACCCTGAATCTAAAGCTACATGGGTGGAGGAAAGCAATTTCAGGAAGTTTGGCATTGATATCTCTCTGATATCCCCTCATGTTCCTTAATATTTGTGCAGAGGGGGAGAATGGTGCAGGAGCACCCATGGGTTGGTAAATCAATCCTATGCTTTTTGTTGTGTGAAGCTCTCTAAGGATTTTTTTTTTTCCCATAAGGTCATGTTCACCATAGTATGTGAGTATAATAGGGATTAGGGTCTAGTTAAGTCTTAAGTCCTTAGAAAGTTGCAATTAGGGGCTAAAAAGTTGTAAAGCCTCCTGATTGGTTAAGTAGAGATGAAGATGTCAGCATGATGTCATTAGGGGTTGGAGTAGTTTAGAATCATGTTTCAACCTAGGTTGGAGTCTAGGATGAGGTTATATGAGTGTTTGAACTCATTTTCTTGAAGTTGTAAAAAGATGCAAAAAGATGTAAAAAGTTGCACTTACAACTTTTAAAAGTTTCTCGGACAACATTGTCCAAGTTTGCAAAAATGGTGGAGAAGTGCCCTAAAAGGAAACCAAGGGAATGGCTGACCTATTTAAGACCTGTGATGACCTAATCCCAAGGTTAGACACCTATTGTACAGATTTGGATTTTTGAGAATACAGAGAAGTATTATTTTGTGTGCATTTAATTAGTTATTTGGTAACAATAAATAGAGAATGAATTGAATTCTGTAATGTAGCTCATGCCTGGATTAGAATAGTTTTTTTATTATTTTGTGTGCCATTTATTTTTTATTTTGAACTTCTTTATTTATTTTTTTGTAAATAATTTCGTTTTGCACTGTCACTGGTTTAAACTAGGCAGTTTGTAAAGATGGAGACCTAGCTCACTATCCCACTGTTCAATCTGTACGACCTCTTGGGGATAGTGAGTAGACTCCATGTACATAACATTTATAGGATCTTGGGCCCTCAAATGAAGAGGAATCATTTTTAAGGTCTTTTCCTAGGCGAGCCAGTGGGGAGCCTGGCTAAGGAAGACATTGTTGTAGAGTGCATAACTTGCAGAGGTGTGAACTAAAGACCCAATCAGCTATTGGGAGTTGAATTTAGGAGTCTTACAGATAATTGGTGAAGAGGATAAGTTTGTGCCAATCAAGATTGGATTCTTAAACTTGCAGACTATCCAAGAAGCCAGTGAAGTCTAAAACCCTCCTAAAACCACACATTTTGGGTTAGGGCATTGTACGGAAGGATGGAACCCCAAGACCCCAAAAATCATTGAGAGCTTTGAAAATGAACCTAGGACCCAAAGAAAATTTTTAGGGTTATTTTGGGAAGAAGTGGAGAAAATCCCTATTTTCTCGAAATAGGAGGCCTAATAGGGCTACTAGCCATTAGGTCTGTTTTGAAGCAAATTGCAGAAATTGACTATCAAGTTGAATAAAGAGGGACTCCTAAAACCTCTAATTGATCAAATTGAAATGTAAAAGAACACCTCCTCATCTCTACAAGAGTACCTTACAATAATGGGGGTTGAAGTCCTTTAGGGGAGTTGAAGGGCTAGTGAGTAGAAAGCTAGTAAGCACCAAGTAGAGATCTTGGTTTGGCAATTCTTTCTTGGTAGTTGGGTTGGTTAAAGAGCCTAGGGGATCAAGAATTTTGCAGAGATCCTATAGGTCAATAGGTGTGTAGAAAAATCACCTTAAATTCTATAGAAAGACTAATAGCATGAGATTGTGATTGGCTCATCCAACCTCCCTATCAATCTCCTTCATCTCCTCCCTAGAAATGCCAGCCTTCTCTACTAGATCATCAACAACATTCTCAATTTTCTTTCTCCTTTCTATTCTAGTCTATTCCTCTCTTATCTTAGCTGACTTTTCCTAATAAGTTCCCCATCTTTCTTCTGATGGATCAATCTCTGAAGATAATATATGCTCAACTTTCATTGTTAAGATCTCTGAACTAACCTCATACCCCATAGGGTAACACCATTTCTTTCTTGTTTCTACTACCTCAAAGCACACACAATCAGTTTCAACAATGAAACAAATTGTGTCCTTATACTTCTCCACCATTTACTCAGGTATCCTCATTCTTCTCTTCATTTGTCTCTGCCCAATCACTGTTTTGCCTTATGTAGCTGTTTGTAATCTGAATTCCAGTAGGTTCATTATCCTTCCAAGCTCTTAGGTGCATACCAAAGAATTTGTGTACTATATGAATATAGATTTGTATTAATAATGTTCTAAATCTGAATGCTTTAGATTTGTCTTTCTTTATCTGCTTCACATTCTCCAAGAACTGTTGTGCAAGTACTTCGTAAAGGTTGAATTTAATATTTTCCTTTACCATTCTATATGTCATCATAAAAAGTTAAATGTTCCATGCATGCATTTATAGGGGAATTTATTAATAGTAGTTGATGTTATTATTAAAGGTCAAACTAACATTTGGAGTTTAAACAAGTTTATAGAAATGATCAAATAGCCCTTTCATCCTTTGAGAATTTTAAAATTTATCATGTAAGAAGGAGCGACAACCAACTGGAAGACACATTGTCTAACATGATGATGTCATCATTAGAAACTAATGGCTTGGAGTTGTTCAAGGATTTTTGAGGGATTAGGAATCAAGATTTGGAGCTTCATTATGTCGGTGGATAGTATAATCATAAATTGATGGGACAGGAGGACAAGTGTTGTTCGTGTGGGCCTAATTTATACCCCTGCGAGGTCTATTGCCACATTTCATCTTGGTGGGTCAGTGATCCAAGATGAAGTAGGGTGACAAGTGTCATGGAGGCTAATTTTACATTAGTCTCTCCTAGACAACTAGAAAGCTTCCATGGAAAATATCAAAGAAGCAACTTTGTAGTGTCTTTAAGATAGATGAGCCCCTCTTTTAGCAAATTATTAATTTGAGACTGGGTGAGGAAATTTTGAAGTGGAAACATCATTACAACTCCAACATTGATATAGCTTCAACCTTTATGGCTCAGGGCCTGGAATTGGGCTTGAAGGAGAAGGTGTTGAGGGCTATAAAAGAATTTGTGTGAAAGTGGTGTCGTGGGATGTCCATCATCTTTGAAATGGTGGAGCCTAGGGTGGGTCTTTGGGCTCATCATGGAGATTGGCCTGAGAAGGAGTGAATGGAACAAGAAAAATCATGCAAGAAAAGGGTCACCCTCAGTTTAAAAGACCATTGTTTCAACGAGTTGATGGGGAAGAAGCAAAAGACTTAGCCGGTGTGGTCATTCTGTGTGGATTTTTGCTTTCTTTTTTTTGGATGATCGGGTAGTTTCAAGATAGGGTTTGTTGATAAGCCCTTGTTTTATCAAGGGCCAATAGTTTTTTAATTTTTGGTAATGTAGTGTTCTGGTTAATTTTGGAAGAACACCCATGGTTGTATTTTGTATTTGGGCAATTTGTTTATAGTGCCTCGATGAAGGTTGGCACAATGCGTTGCACGGTGATAGGGTTGTTATTTTTGCATTGTCTTGTTATTTTTGCATTGTCTTTCCTCTTATCTTTAATTTTATCAATTCTCTCTAAATCATACTTGAAATGTTTGTATATGTTTCTTTATTAATAAAATATCATATATTATTAACAATAAAAAATTGTATCAAATATTAAATTAATTTAATTTAATGAAAAAAATATAAAAAAATATTTCTAATTATTTTTCTTGTAATAATATTTTATTCCTATTTGTTTAAATGATATAATATATTTACTTTAATTTCTTACTATAAGTTTTTTTAAAATTAATATTAGATATAAATATTTTCAAAATAACTTCAAATATTATGGTAATGTATTTATATTTTTTATCAATAAAAATAAAGAATATCATTATCTAAAAAATAAATCAATCAATATTCTAAATTGTAAACATGAACAAATAATCAATTAAAAAACTTTATCATAAATATTATGAACAATATTTAAATTAATAATAAAATTATCTTTCTCTTTATTATTAAATTAACACACACCAACTGATAAAAATCCCCTTTTTGGGTGGGCACTCCCACTCTCACAAAGATAAATCCTCAATCGAATTTCCTTCTCATTTCTAGTTGCTAAGATAAACTCAATATTATTATATTTAGTAGTTTAATAGTTCCTACAATCTAGGAGCCCACTCAATAATCATTCTCTTTCTCATAGATTCTCTATCATCCATTTAATTTTTCCTCTTATTTGTTTAATGCTTAATGTATGTATATTTTGAATTTTTTAAATACTTTTATATATTTAATTTGTTTATTTCTATCATTGTAAAGGTAAAATTATTACATTTATATCATTTTTTAATTTTGTATCAATTGAATTGAAATGTCTTTATACAATAATATATTATTAAGTGATATTTTTATATTAAATTTGACTTATGATCTAATTAATATTTATATTCTTTTCACTTATATTTATATTATTTGTTAAAGTCGTTTATTCATTATTGTTATTTTTTAACTTAATTATTAATATATGTTCTTTGTTTCAAAACTATTATCTTAATCTTTAGGATCATTTCTAAGTGGTTTGAAATTTTCCTTGTTCAATTCTAGAATACACAAGAAAGATTTCAAAATTCAAATTATTTACCTTATTCCAACTAATCATAATGAACTAACTTAATAACATTAACTTATAATATAAATGCAAGAGAAATAAATGATCATTAAAGTGTAATCTAGTTTCTAAAAGGCAATAAAAATCAAAATTACATAGAGAGTTAACTCATAAAAATTAATGTAAGAGATAAAACCATTAACACACACTCTAATTTCTAAAGGGTAATAAAGAATTAGATCTAAGTCATCCTTATATAGGTCATATGCATGTCTATGTATGTTGTATTTCATATCTCTCATTAGTTAATTCAAATCGTCAATGAAGTTTGTCTTAGGAAAACTTGTTCATTGATTAAGTCAACAAAATCCTAAAAGTTGTTCACAAAGATTGCTAAGTTTTCAAGAGCAAAATTTATCGTATTATTTTCATATAATAGATTAATTACATGTACTAGATCAAGTTTGCATTATTTGAGGTTATCCCTAGTTGAAGTCAAGATTTAATTATTATTATTATTATTATTTGTTAAGATTAAGTAGACTCGAACCCAAGACCTCCCAAATTATAGGCTCACAACTTTATCATTATGTTGCAGGTTATTGCCTCCCTAACCTTTACATTTTATTTTCATATATTTATTACAATTATTTATCCCAAATATCTTGTCTAAATTATTTATTATTTATAGAATTAACCTAAATAATTAATATAGTGTATTTATTTCTATTATAATAGTGTCATACACAAGCATCATATTTCTATAATCTATACTAGTGATTGAGAGTGCTTCTAGATATTATTATGTAGTAATTTTTATTATCAATGTTTCAGTTCACATGCATCAATGTTTTAGAATTTCTATATTAAATGTTACTTATTCAATTAACCTAAATACTTAATGAAGCACATTCAATTTTATTACAATAATATTGTTGAGAGACATTATATATCTATAATTCATGAAAGATTTAGAGAGTGCTTATAGATGCAAGTGAGTAGTAATTTTTACCATCAATATTTCAAATCACAATTCATGATTCATCCTTAGGATACAAAACAATCAACATTTTGGATCTCTAAAATGTTTAGTAATTCCTCATTCCAAATAATGGATCATCGAGCATGCTTCTAAATGTTGACTATTACCTCCTTTCTAATAATGTATCATCGAGTGTGATCTAAAGCCCTAACGCTAAACTAAATTAGTTTTTACTTATTTAGTTATTCTAAATAATCAATATTATGATTTAATTTCATTTCAACAAAATTGTGTAGAGACGCGATATTTCCACAATCTATGATATTTTTTTTAAATATTTTTGGACATAATTATGTAGTAATTTTGAGCATAAATGTGTTAGATTACAATCCATAATCCATCATTATGTTAGAAAACAATCAAATGTTCAAAACTTTTTAAATTTAAACATTTTCTCATCCCTAATAAAAATCATGAAATGTGTTCTATAATATTGAATATTTCATCTTTCTTAACAATAACCATAAATTCTAATATAAAATATGAATACTAATCTATGATTTAAAATATTACAAATAATAAATACATATGTAATTACATTAATACTTAACCACAAAATACAATCTAAAATTTTAAAATTGTTGTAATATTATATTTAAAAAACTCTAAAAGAAATACTTCAAATATATTTTTATTCACTTATAGATTAAAATTGGATTGATAGATTACTTGGATTGATAGATTACAGATTACTTGGAACTCAGTGCATAACTTACCAAATTTAACTTTGTCCACATTTTCTATGCCCTTGAGTAGACCTATGTATTTTGCCCAAAGAATGGTGAAAGATCAATGGGCAATTAAGGTTTTGTACAATCAACACATGCCATTTATAGGAGACAAGAAAGTGAACAAAAACTTTACTCTTGTAATAGAAATGCCCACCACTTAATGAGACTGAAGAGATCACTTTTTAGGCAACCAAACACATATGATTAAAAAGGGAGTGGAAACATACATAACCACGAATGTCTATACAATATAATGAAATATATTTGCCAAGGGTCCACATATTAACAAGATTAACAACACTTGATCATTTTTAGCAAGTAAGAATGTTTATCTTTTGGGCTCTCTCTCCATTGGGTTTCTTGGGTTTTGGTTTTACTTTTAATAGTTATAGAAAATGGGAAGGTTGGGATTTGGGTCCCATGGTTGACATGTAAATTGCAAGCTCCTAGTGGAGCACTTGACCCTAGACAGATATTGATATAATGCAGGGAAAGTAACATCTTTGAGATGGCCCAAAGGCTCATGGTGGCATCATAGTAAGCATGTAGTGGGATTCGATCAAGTGACCACATTAAATATGTTCCTTTCCTTTAAAATAATGAGCCTTGCTTTCTCATTCATGGTACTTGGGAAGATAGGAAGTTAGGAAGAGACTACTGTGATAAAATCTATGAGCTATTAATACCTTGGGACTCATAAACAATGAAACCTCATCATAACTTCAATCGTAGCCTCTTTCCCATGAGCTTCTGAAAGCCTCTTTATACTTGACTCAAATCTTCAAAAGCCTCTTTTTCCTCCATGCCATACTTGACTTAAATCATCAAAAAACCCCTTTCCCTCCATGCCTTTTTATGCACAAATCATATCACAAACTTAACAATGAGTATATTCACACTTCTGACATCCATTCATACCTTCTAGGAAGCACTCATGGCACTCCCTTAGTTGGAATATCATAGTAATATATCTTTGTATAGACTAACATCATAGTAAAATATATATTTGCATAAACTATATTCTTAGGCAAAGTCGGTGGGATATGCCCACCTATCACCGCCAATGGTATAATCATAAATCCCTAGGAGAGTTGAAAAACACAAAGTAATAAAGTTAAAATAGTCAAAGGTGCCCAAAAATTATTAAAAAATCAGATTGCATGGATTCCAATCTTAAGAAGCTCCAAACTCATGAATTGTTTCTCCAAACTAAGGTCAATTTGATGCTTTTTAATGATGATAGCAGCTCATATTACATGTATTGGCGCACCCTTCTTGAACCTTGTGCTTCCTACGCGGATACACCCATGCAATAGCGCGTGTGAGGCATTTTAGTCTTTTGATGAAAACTTTATTTGGTTCGTTGCACACCTTAGTGTTCTAAAAGGCATTGCACTCAATTTTCAATTGTTATTTCGATGGAATTATTTAATTTAATTAAATATTATAAATCCGAATTTAAATATTTTCAAAATCCGAATTTAAAGATTGTATCGAATGAGAGGTTGTTTGTCATGAGGCCCAGTGGACTAGGGGAAATGACCTAATACTTGAACGTGTTCCAGTAGTTGTGATAGCAGTTGTGATCGCAGATATTAAAGATTGTATCAAATGAGAGGTTGTTTATCATGAGGCCCAGTGGACTAGAGGAAAGGATCCAATACTTGAATGTGTTCCAATGGTTGTGAAAGCAGATATTAAAGATTGTATCAAATAAGAGGTTGTTTGTCATGAGGCCCAATAGACTAGAGGAAAGGACCCAATACTTGAACGTGTTCCAATGGTTGTGGTAGGAGTTGTTGTTTGAATACTCACACCACACCCACACTTGTTAATTCAGTAGCTACAATTGTTGATTTAATGTCCAAATTTTTTTACAACATTACACCAATAGTTGTGACTTTAAAGTTGTTTTGTTGATGATGACTACCTATAATTGAATGAAATGTATCCCTTACTCTAAAAAGAAACCAATCATGTGATGCCACATCAGTTGTTCAAGTATGTGTCTCTTTTGCATGACCATTGGTCTCACTTTTTTTTTTGGTTGTTTTGGATACCTTGGCAAAAAGCATGCTGATGTGAACCAAAAAGTTTATCAATTAAATATTGATTCAAATCATTGGTCTCCCTTATTGAACATGTCAATGGTATGAACTGCTTCAGTAGGGTTAATAATATATTGAGTATGACATTTGTGTCTTCTAGATGTCCACCGACAACTCGGATTCCATAAGCAACATTAGTAACCCTGTAAATGTAGCTTCCAATGCTCTCATCTTCTGCCTTTCTTAAGAGCTCATACTTTTGTTTGAGATTCATCACTCTTGCTTGTTTTTTTTTAAATATCCTTCATATACCAAGACCGGCTTATCCCAGATCTCTTTAGCACCCTTCAAACCTTTCACCTTTCCAAACGCTATGTCACAAACTACTAAAAAGAATTTCTCTTGCTTTCACATTATCTTCCTTCTGTCTTTCCTATTCAGTAGTCAAAGGTCTTCCAAAAGGAGGATAGGAGCCAGTTTGAATGACTTCCCAAATTCCATTTTGCAATGTTTCCAGACATGCTTCCATCTTGTCCTTCCAATAGGGAAAATTACTGCCATAAAATATCGGAGTTAGAAAATGTAAGTTTTGTGCCATCTCAGATCTGCTTCAAGTTGTTAAGCTTCTTCAAGAGGAACTAGGCTCTGAAACCAATTTTTGAGCACACTTTGGGTGCTGAGAGGGGGTGAGGGGGGGGGGGGGGGGGGGGGGGGGCGTGAATCATCATAAATCAAAATCACACCAACTAATTCATATAGTCACCACATGAAACATTAAGCAATTAAGAAATAGAACCAACAACACATGAACACCGAATTTATACGTGAAAAACCCAAACTGGGAAAAACTGCGGTGAACATTTTCCTACACAAAATAATTCACTGATGTATATAATCTGATTACTAAAGATGACAGGGGCTCACTACTCTGGACTAGCAACTAGAGGCTCACTTCCAATACAACAATGAATACAATTTGAACCCCATTGCTTTAAACATGTAAATAGAGGCTTGCTGCCAAAGTAGCAAGACACAACAACAAACTTGTGCACCCAAGACACATTGTCTTAGGGATAAGGTACATACAACTCTTTATAAGGATAAAGAGAGATTCTCCTATTATGTAGCTGATCTACACAATACTGCCAACCTTAGCAACACATTGTTATTTCCCTTTCATCTCTCTCACTGTCACTGAACTCTTCTATGTTGATAGTAGATCTTCACTAGTTTGCACACTATCTACTTGCTTCACACATTACATTTTGCAAAAGCATAAATTGTTCTTAAATACAAGATAGATCATGGGAGATTACAACATGGCCATCCAAGCCAAAAGGATATTACAATTTAAGTTACAAGTCAGCCTAGGCAACGACAAAATGCAATAAGGTCCTATGCCAGAAGCATCTAGACCAAAACATAGAATGGACCCAACCGGATAAGAGATAAACATTAAATGCATAGGTCACATATAGAATGAACCCATTTAGATAAGAGAATTAAATACATAACCCAGACCTAAGTCAAGAAGCATGATATACTCCAAGAGAGAGGGACCACAAACATGCTACTCATAGCCCAATACCAGATCCACAATTAACGGAACAAATTTGCCATATCAAACATGTAGAAACACACTAACCAATGAATCATCTAACTTTCTAACTATATCCAGACCTGCACAGGCCACATCAAAAACATTAGCACGTGTCAACATTCCATGTCAGAAGTCGTCACAACACGTTTACAAACCAAGACAACAACTGAACAAAATCGCAACATTGGATGATACAGTTTCCAGATCACTAGGAATTTTTTTTGGATCACCCTTCTTGAACCTTGTGCTTCATACGCGGATACTCTAGCGCGCATGAGGCATTTGAGTCTTTTGATGAAGACTTTATTTGGTTCGTTGCATACCTTAGTGTTCTAAAAGGCATTGTACTCATTTTTCATTGGTTATTTCGATAGAATTATTTAATATAAATAAATACTATAAATAGTATCTATTTTTGGAGCATCGATCAGCTGGAGAAATATAGATGATCGACAGTTTCAAAATCCAAATTTAAAGATTGTATCAAATGAGAGGTTGTTTGTCATGAGGCCCAGTGGACAAGGGGAATGACCCAATACTTGAACATGTTCCAATGGTTGTGATAGTAGTTGTTAATTGAATACCCACACCACACCCATACTTATTAATTTAGTACCTACATTTGTTGATTTAATGTCCAAATGTTTTCACAACATTGCACCAATAGTTGTGACTTTAAAGTTGTTTTGTTGATGATGAGTACCTATTCTTGAATGAAATCTATTCCTTATTCTAAAAAGCAACCAATCATGTGATGCCACATCAGTTTTTCAAGTATGTGTCTCTTTTGCATGACCATTGGTCTCACCTTTTTTCCGGTTGTTTTGGACACCTTGAAAAAAATCATGTTGATGTGTTATCATATTTGATGATATGGCCCCAAAACCTTAGTTATAAGCAGGGGACTTGCCAAGTAAGCTATTGTAAAAAATTGAGGGTGATTTGAAATTTCCACATAGGATTTTGAGAAGCACAAAGTTAGGGTGCACGACTATTGGGTCCTCTCCCCCAGTCTCACATTTGAATTGCAATCAAATCATAAAGACCTCTCTTAGTTATCAATATATGCATGCATGCATAGATGTTCATGTGTGTGTGTGTGTGTGTGTATACACACACACACACACACACACGTACATGTCTATGTATATGTATATGTCTATATATATGTACGTATTTGTATAGACATGCATATCTACACCTAGGGTAGAGGACCCAGAAGTTGAACATGTTCTAATAGTTTTGATAACACTTATTGATTTAATGCCCAATATTTTTGACAATATTGTACCAATAGTTGTGACCTTAAAGTTGTTATTGTCGATGATGACTACCCATAATTGAATGAAATGTATCCCTTAGTTATTAAAAGCAAAGAATCATGTGATAACACATCAGTGCACCAATAAAACATGACCTAGTGCAGAGGTATTGGTCTCTTTTTTTATGGACTATTTTGGACACCTTGGAAAAAAACATGCTGATGTGGAACCATATTTGATAATGTAGCCTTAAAACTTTAGTTGAGTAGGGTACTTTCCAAGTAAGTTGTTGAGAAAAACTGGAAATAATTTGAAATTTCCACATAGCATTTTGACAAGTGCAAAGGTAGGGTGTATAACTACTGGGTCATCTCCCCTACATATACATATACATGTCTTTCAGATTTATCTGTATTTGTTTTTATATAATTAGATTAAATTGCATTTATATTTCATATATGTTTTTATATATTCATTTCACGTCTTAACACTAATATTTGATTATTTGACGTAAATTTCAAGTAGTTTATAATTGAATTTAAAATTTAACAATTAATTCAAAATCTTAGACTACCTCATTTCTTATGAGCTATTATGAGTTGACTCACTGTGTTATATTTTGGTATTTAAAGACATTCAATGTTAATTTGTTATATGTTGAATTTTGGGGACTAAAATAAAAATCAAGAGCATACTTTGATTTCTAACTGTGTGCAAGGAAATAGTTAGTTCAAAATGGAATGTATAAACAAGTTAAACATTCAAACAACGTCAAGATTAGACATAAGAAGGCACAAAAATACAAAATAAGCATGCAAACCTTAATACATAACCCATGAAGCCTCCTTGTTGTGTAGATTTGTCCAATGATGGAGAGGTGTGCTCAAGGTCCTACTCAAGCTTCAAGTTTGGATTCAATTTGGCATTATGAGGGTATGATTGCAAATGATTTTGGTATGAAAATAGAATGAAAACTTTGCATAAAAGGTGGATGGAGAAATGAGGAATGAATCATCAATTTATAAGATTGAAGGGAAAATAATGAACGGTTGAGATTGAAGGACAGTGGAGGGTCAAGATGCATTCAAAGGTGAGCACATGGATTGTGCTTTTGCAAACTCATAACATTGTCACAAGTGTCACAATGGGAGGATTTGAGAAGATATTGGGGGTGGAGTAGATTTTCCATAAAGGCATTTCTTGTCTTACACCCCAAAGGTCAAGATCGGGGAATGTGACCATTTTAGAGAGTGTGAAAGGATTTTGGAGAAGTGGGAAGAAAGAGTAAAATATTTCTTGGAGGGGACACATGTGTAAATGCATTTAAGGTTGACAAGAGGCATGGTTGACTTTGGTGGCTAATCTTTTGGGTTAGGAATGTGCAAATGATTAGAATGGATTAAGTTAGGATTAGGATTAACTAGTGGGCAAGTGAGATAGGTTCGATTGGAAGTTTGGGCTAGGTAACTCAAGTGAGGTTAGGTGAGGGTTAAAGTTAGGAGCCATGTGCTCAAATAGATTAAATAGAAATTATTTAATCACAACTTAGGGAATTAAGATAAATTGAATTAATTTAAAGAAATAAGTGTATTTATTTAAATAAATAGAGGAAGGGGGATTAATTAATTAAATAGCTATGGGTTTCCATTTAATTAACTGGACTATAGATAATTAATTAAATTAATTTTGCTAGAAGGATAATATTAATTAATTAAATATTATTTAATTAAATGTTATTTAATTAAATGTGACTAAAAGGATTAAATATGATTAAAATTATTGATCAAATTTAGGTGTCTACATTTTTCCCCTCTTTGAAATGGTAGTAGAATAACGTTGTTTCAAATAAGATTAAAGTTTCAACGATGCAAAGAAATAGGAGCATGGACTTGCCCCAGATGACAGGAAATTATGTTAGTTTGATAGGGTGATACCCGTGTTAGTAATAACTGAGGGGGGGGGGGGGGGGGGGGTGAATCAGTGACCTCAAATATTTATCCCTCAAACTTAACCACAAATCAATAAACCTTAAATTATTATGTCCCTACAAGATGCATGCCATGAAATACTAATAATGATTAACTATCTGTCGGTTTCTCTATCAATCCTTATTCTTTCTTGATTACCGATAAGTAGTATAACTATTTACCGAAACTTAGTAAATAAGAAGAGTATACCGATCAATCCAGAGTTAGCTAGGTAAGATGCAAGACAGTAAAGAAATGAATCATACACACATAACACCTAAATTTTAACGTGGAAACCCTGTTAAGGGAAAAACCAGTGGGACTGGTACCCTAAATTTTCACTCTTCTGAAGTGAGCCTTGTTAGGAGCCAACCTTGTTAAAGGTTACAAACACACTGTTAAGTGCAACCTTATTAGAGGATTTTATACATAGAGGTTGTCACTTAGTATCGGGAATCTATTGCTACCATCCTTGAATCAGCCTCCTTCTTAGACTGTCAATAGGTATCGGGCAAGTCCAATTCTAATTTCATGAATCAACCTTTTTGGCACTCCTTGAGATGTACCTCAGTATATAGAAGATTGTTAAGTCCTGATCGGTTAAGAGACTTGATGTTTCAATGTTTAAACTGAAACACTGTGACCTGTTCATATTGCAACTTTGAATTGCAGATTTTCAGATCTATTTAAGTACATTACCTCTCTGACCAATGTATCAATTAATCCTTGTACTCCATACTTTCTACTCTATGATGTTGTGCTCACTGTTTTTTGGTGTTTGTAGAACTCCTTAGCTCTTCCTTCAGCTTGTTTGTTCAGCAATGCATGAAGTTGTTCTTCATTAGTTTCTCTTCAACGTCCTCTTTCTATTTAGTCCCCTTAATCCCATTCGTAAATGAATTAATCTTGTCTCTTAAATAGATATAATATTCATTGTTTCTTGATTCTTGATTCTTGGAGTGATAAACAATCCAACCAATTAGATTTAAAGCATAACTCCTAATTTGTCTCGTAGATATCTTCTTACCAACTGTATAAATCATCTTTAAATCAATCACTTATCTCTGGTCGAATAAAACAAAGTAGACAACCATTTAATTCTATTTTTAGCTCTGCCAGCTAGATATTTTGTCGTTTTATGAACTCTTTGTTCTGTCGGTCACCATTGCAGTTAGTTGTTGGTGAAAACTGACAGTTCCGTCGGTGAGACTCCAGTTAGCTTCGTGATCTCTGTCCGTTGGGCATCATTGGAATTTTACTCGTCGGGAAACCTTCTGAATTTTCTCATTGGGCATCTTGTGGTTTTGCTTCATCAGGAAACACTATACTTCTGATCGTCGGGTAGCACTGTGACTGTTCTTCTTTGCTCTGTCTGTCGGTGTTGTTTGTCACTTAGTGAATACTTGAATTTTATGCATTGCTAAAAGCATAACTTTGGTTCCTTTGGTTCTCTGAAGTCTTTGGCATTATGTACATGACCATATAGATGATATCAAGTTGACATCAATGAAAATACAATACATTAACTGATTTAATGCCTTGCATTATCTTCAACTTAACATTATCAAACATTCAATTAGTTACATGTCATCAACCCCCTTGAGAGGGCAGACAAGAAAGAAAAAAGGGCCCAGGCAACATCTTAAAAGAAACAGTGCCTTGACAGAAAGGAGGGATGATGAAAAATTGATTCCATTGGAAAAAATGAGGCTAAAAAAGGAGGCCTTAAGAGGAAATAAAACAAAAAATTGCATCGTAGGGACCAAAAGGGTGAAAATTAGAGCTTAAAAAGGGCCCATATAAGAAAATTTGGAAAATTTTCTATTCATTTACACCCTTTAGTTAGAAAATTGGACATAGAAGAGAATTTTTTACTCTTTTGGAGAGCATATTTGTGCATTAGAGGAGATGGAAAAATTATGACCATTGAGGCATCTGGTAGATGTGGTGAGGCATATACCACAATGCTAACATGAGGATCAAGAGGTAGGCATAAAAAAACCTTAGCTTCATTTTTATTTTATGCATTTATTAATGTAGTTAGGAGAAAAAATGACATTCCTACAAGGTCGTGTCTAGCGGAAATGAGCACAGGTTCGACAGGAACACATTCCCACTAGAGCACTGAATCACAAAAGTTAGCAAGAATGGGTAGTGAGAATAGGGGTTTTAGGAATGCAATCCCACATCAACAAGTTCATGAATAAAACTCATAGTATTGAATTCCGCATGACTAGGATCAACAAGATTGTGATCCCGTAAGGGTATGTTAAATTGTTTCGTAGGAATGCGGTCCTACAGGTCTAGGATAAAATGGTGTGATGGTTGTTGGGGAGTATGAACTCTGGAAAGATTTCCAATGGGATTAAATAGAAGGCATGAAGGCCAAAAAACATAGCTGGAATGAAAATAGTTGAACTAGGGGGAAAATGGGATGAACAAGTTAGTTAGGAAAGACATGGGGGGGAGCAAATTACATACCTATAACTAACATAACTTTTGGGCTTATGGTTGTAGTGGTCAGTGGATGCACTAGTGTTGTAGGAGAAACATAAAATAGTAATTAGGGAAAAAAATGATTTATAGATGCATATTGGGCGAGAGTGTTGGCATATGAAGATATTTTGGGCATATAGAGAGATTGTTGGCATAACTGCTCTAGTTGATAATGAAGTTAAGTGAAGTTAACAAAAATGTTAGATCAGTTATAGAGTAATTCTCCATATTCTCCACCATGCATTTAATCATGGAATGGGGAAATATGGAAGGAGAGCCTATTTATATAATTTATAGAGAAGGAAAGAGTCAGAAAATTTGTTTTGCTAATTTTCTTAGCAAGCCCTAGGCGAGACTAGAGTACTTGGCTAGGAGATTGCTAGTGTTAACTTGTGTTTGATTGCAGGGATATTGTGAGTTTTGGGAAACCAAGCATGGTTTTGGAAACCTAGGGGATGTAAAGACACCTCCTAGGAAGGATAAGACTTCACCAATCCAGTTTGATATATTTTCATGCATAAGTCATCTAACTATGCTGTTTTAGCCCAATTAGCCCTAGTTGTCCTTAATTATAGGAATCCAGTGTACGGACACCTTAGGGCCCTAAAACCTACAAAATCCTTTGAGTCTTGGAAAATGGTATCGGGATCCCCACTTTTTTTGGGGGGGTTGTTTGAGGTTATTTTACAAGAATTGGGAAAAACCTATCAGATAGGGCTAGTAGAAGGATTAGGCCTAAAAGCCAAATTCGAAGGTGAATTGGGAGATCGATTGGAACATTTTTGATAAATTTTCACAAATGAGATCATGTGGAATTTAGGAAGTTTTTAAATAGGAGAAATGTCCTTGCAAACACTTGTGGATTTTAAAGGATGAAAATGCACTTAGATTTTTCCAAGGAAGAGTAGAAGAGTTGAAGTACACTTGTTGGTAGTTGTCCCTTAAGGTGAAGCACAAAGAGAATAACTCTTGGAGTTTAGTTAGGGTAGTCTTAGGCCAGAAGAGAAAAGAATATCAAGGTCCTAGAAGTTATTTTAGGATCTAGGGAAGGCTAGGACAAGTATAGTCCTAGATAGTGTATGTGCAAGCACACCTTGGAGCACTTCTATCAGATTGGTATCAGAGAAAGTTTGATTAGGCTTGTGGTGAATGTTCCAACAAGAAGAGTCAGTAGGAGAGTCTACAATGGTGACAAATGCAAAGTTGGAAAATAAGGTAGATGAGAAAGAAGAGGAGAATAGACTGCTCAGAGAGAGATTAGCACAATTGGAACACAAAGTGGACCAAGTGGAAGAAAAGACAGAAGAAGTGAAGGATAAGGTTGAAGGGAAAGGAAAGGAGATTTCCATAGATGATGAAGTACCTGAAGCTGACCCTATCATTAATGAATAACCATTCTTAAAGGTATTAAATTCTATGAGTGGTAAACCACTAGAAGGAGTTCCTATCTTTAGTGGAAAGATGGAACTAGAGATAGTCCTAGATTAGATAGAAGGACTAGAAAAACACTTTGAGTGTGATGGCATAACTAAAGCTTAGAAGTTGAAAGTTTCTAAGGCTAGACTAAGAGGATTTGCACTCACTTGGTTGAAATTATCCAAGCTGAGAGAGAGAAGGAAGGAAAGAAGTCCATTGCAACATGGAAGGCTATGGTTGCAAAAATAAGAGATGCTTATGTTCCTAAGGATTATGAAATCCAATTGCATAAAAGAAGACAAAGTCTAATACAGAAGGAATTAGATGTAAATTCCTATACTGAAGAATTTTAGATATTATGCAGGAGATCTCGAGTTGCAGAAGATGAGAAGGTGAAGGTAGCTAGATACCTTAATGGTCTCAAGTGGACTATATAAGATTAAATGAGTCTCTTGAGTCCTGATACTATTTAGAAATGCCACCAAATTATAATAAAGGTGGAAGAGAAGTTAAGGAAGAAAAAAGATTCAAGAACCACCAAAGATAGAGGAAAAGGAAGAGATAATAGAGGATAGAGAGGTGGATATGGTGGAAGAAGTTCTAAAACAAAGAGTCGAGGAGAGACCAAGCTTACTGAGCAACAAGAAGGAAGATCCAACAAAGGTAAATCAAATAGAGGAAGGAACTCTAACAATAGAGGAAGAAGAAATAGCCAAGGAAGAGGTAACTATTCTACAAACAACAAATATTACCGCTACAACCAGATGGGACACCCTGTATATAGATGTCCAGAGAAAGGCACTACTTCCCAAGGAAGTGACAAAAGGGTAAACTATGTTCAAGAGGAGACTATTAGTGGAAGAAAACACCTTGAGATACCCTTAGAGTCAAAGGAAGGTGAGAACTTAATGATCAAAAGGACACTAATTAAGGATCTAGTGAAAGAGGAACCTAGTCAAAGGAGATCACAGTTTAGAGTGAAATGCAAAATGATGGGAAAGGTTTGTAGAGTCATCATAGACTCAGGGTCTACTAACAACATAGTGTCAGAGGAGGTAGTCAGCAAATTAAAGATGAAGAGAATAGACTCAGGGTCTACTGGAAACATAGTGTCAAAGGAGGCAGTCAACAAATTTAAGATGAAGAGAATACCCCATACCAACCCATACAAAGTCACTTGGTTGAACAAAGGACAAAATGTCCTTGTCAATGAACAAGATTGGGTGGACTTATCCATTAAGAGATACAAAGAAAAGGTGTTTTGTGATGTCCTAGCTATGGATGCATGTCACCTACTCCTTGGTAGGCCATAGAAATTTGACCGACAGGCCATGCATGATGGAGCAAAGAATTCTTATTCTTTCAAGAAGGACAACATGACTTTCAAAATACAGTCACTGTTAGAGGATGGAGAGATGAAGTATACAGGCCCCAATTTTCTTATGGTCAGTGAGAAGGAGTTCTTAGAAGCCTTAGAAGAAGGAGAGGGAGTTGATTTAGTACTTGTATTGAAGCCAAAAGAAGAAAGTATAGACAAGAAAGTCAAGAAGAAAGAATTTCCTAAGGAAGTGTAGGAGATGTTGCAGAAGTATGAAGGCATTGTGAGTGATGGACAACCATCAACCCTAACCCCTAAGAGAATTGTAAGTCATCAAATAGACTTTATCCCATGAGCTACCCTTCCTAATAAGGCAGCCTATAAAATGACTCCTCAACAAAATGAGGAAATAGCTAAGCAAATCAAAGAGCTCCTAAGCCAATGCCTTATTAGGAAAATCATTAGTCCTTGTGCCAAACCCACTATCTTAGCACCCAAAAAGGGAGGAACTTGGAGGCTATGTACTAACTCCGGAGCAATAAACTGGATTACCATTAGATATAGGTTCCCTATCCCTAGTATAGAAGACCTAATGGACTGTCTAAGAGTGTGTATTTTATTTTGTGTACTTGTTGTTTGCAACACAACACTTCAATAAGTCATTATATTAGTGAAAAGAAAGAGTAAGAAAGAAAATCAATCACTAAAATTGACCTATTGCTTCCTATCTAAGAAGAGTATGAATAATGCTATAATTTCCCTCAGATTATGCATTTATCAATGACATATACAACTTAGAATGGAAGATTCAAATGAATTTACTCTAAATGCTCAAGAAATGTTCATTTTAAGCTCTAAAATGAAAGATTATAACAATGGAAATGAAGGATTGAGCTAAGATACATAAAGATTTCTAACAATATATGGAGCATAAGTTTGCTTCTAATATTAGGGGAAAATTGAGCTTAAAATTCATTCTATTTATAGAAAAATTTGGTGAATGAGAGGTTAGGATTGAAAGTGGAAGAGAGGTGGAGATTGAATCTTTGGTGATCCATGTGGGGTGATCCAAGTGATTTAACTCCCATTGGTTAGGGATTTGACTTTCCCTTTTTGCAAATGGAAATGTGATTAGAATTTATTTAATTCCTTTTAATTAATTACTTTAGCCATGTTTTTTATTTGTTTTGACTTAATTGAATTGATTTGATTTAATTGGCTAAGGAAATTAATTTAATTTAGTGATTAAACCACTTAAGAGATTAAATTTGATTTAAATGAATTATGCCAATACATTGAGGAATTGTCTTGACATAATTAGGGGTATGATCACACTTAGGGAAAATAGGGTCTATGGTCAGAGTAGACCAAATTAGGGTGGTTACATTTTCCCCTCTTTGAATAGATGTGTGAGTAGCACATTGATTCAAAGAAATTTTTGATGTTGACTTCAGAAAGTTTGAGAATTTTGCACTTGATCGAAGGAAATGTCTGATGAGATCAGTCTTGCACTTGATTAAACTAAACTAATAAAATTGACTTTGAACTTGATCGAACAAAGGTCAATAAGAAAAGATCTTAAAGATACCAATTATGAACTTGGTTGTCATCCAAGGATTGATTATACTGACTCTGAACTTGATCGAACGAAGATCAATACAAAGCTTCCAGGAGCTTAATAAGAATCTAAGAAAAGTAGACACAAGATATCCATCTTGTGAGAACCAAAGCCTTCAATCCAATAGTCCAGACTTAGTTAAGAAACTGTCATGCCTTTAGTCTTTTGATGACAAAGTCATTTTAATGTTGTTTTGAGCAAGAATTTGATTGATTTCAGTGTGATCATGCCCCTTCAGGAACAAAATCAAAGGAAAAATAATAAATCCCTCATGTAGAATGATGTATCACTTGAACTGGTCGATTGAATCGAGAAAGAATCAATTACAATAAATGGAGAAACGAAGGTCTATTAAGAGAAAACACAATTTTACCAAGTTAATCACGTTAAATTGTGAGTTTTGAGTCTGATAAAATGATGTTAGACCAATATTTTTATGAATAATGTGCAATTTGATGATATAGAATGTAGAAAAATGATTGTGTAAAGCCTATGAAT
Source organism: Thuja plicata (assembly GCA_018584345.1). Taxonomy (NCBI): domain Eukaryota; kingdom Viridiplantae; phylum Streptophyta; class Pinopsida; order Cupressales; family Cupressaceae; genus Thuja; species Thuja plicata. The sequence continues at coordinate 2,239,944 of MU228248.1, read as the reverse complement.
TATTTTTAGAACATATGAAGAAATTATGCATTTTTGGTAACTGTCGTAAAAAAATTTATTGTGCTGTGTAGAACATTGGCAGTGCATTTGATTACATTCCCGTTTGATCAGAAAGAGAACAAAATGAGTTTTAGTTGTCTGGGAGGAGTTTCGGAGTTCCTAAATAGCTCAAAAAGTCAAATATATATCTCAAAATTCACTTTTTACCCATTCATTTTCACTTTTATCCTTGGTAATTCGGAGAGCTTTGTAGAGAAGATAGTAGTCCCCGTGGAGAAGCATCATTTTGAGCTCAGTCGACAACATCAGTGTCCAACTGACTACCCACCTCTGGTAAGTACTGGAAAACCTACCTGTTCAAATTTTTACATTCCATTTTTATGCAATTTGGTAGTAGTTATGAGTCATTTTGTTTTGAATCGTATCCTATTTTTAGGAACGCACCTAGTTAATCCTGAGTCGCATCTTGTTTTTCCTAAAAATCTCATGTCATTTCTGGTAATTTCCAGATTGTTTTCCATTTTTGGTTTTGCATCGCATATAGTAGTTGGAAATAGGATTTTAAAGGTTTCGTATCCTGTAAGAACAAGATCGCACGCTGCATCCCGCTTCGCATCCTGCTAAAATAGGATCGCTTCTCGAATGCCCCACCGCATCCTAGAAATCATGGATCACATCCCGTAAAAGGGATCACACCCCATAGGAGAAGAGTCATTTATGGTTTTAGACGTAGTTTTCTTCCAATCTTGACATTTTTTCTCTGTTTGATGGTCAGAAATACTTAGATTATTACTTTTCTGCTTAGTTGCCTTAGATAGAGTAATGATTTGAACATGTAATTTCTATCCTTTTAAACAGGGTCCTTTTGAGGTTGTATCTTTGATCGATGATGAGGTAGAGCTAGTTGCTCATGAAGGATTACTATCATTGCGAGATTTACCTGATATCAGGGTAAATCGGGGGTTGTTGACTGCTCTGGCTGAGAGATGGCATTCTGAGCACAAAACCTTCCATCTCCCAATTGGTGAGATGACTGTCACACCTGAGGATGTGTGGCGCATTCTTAGAGTTCTTATGATGGGTCGAGAGGTGCAGTTTGATTTGACTTTGATTACAGCTATTTCATGTGATGATTCTTTGGAGATGATACTATAGCTCATTTTTACCTCACATGGGACTATATGTGTGATCATTACAATCATCTTCTTATGTACTTGGCTAGTTTGATTGGAGGAATCCTGATGCCTGATAGAGGACAACATGGATTCATGGTGGGTTGGGTTGACATGTTAGAGTAGATGGTTGTTTCTTCATGTAGATTTGCATGGGGTAGCTGCATACTTGCTCACATTTATAGAGAGTTTCACAAGATAGTTTACCAGTATTCATGCAGTATGACTGTTGGGATCCTTGTGTTACAAATCTGGTCCTAGGAGCATATCCCAGTTACATGGTCAATAGTTTATAGGCAGTGGTTAGATCATCAACCATATGTTTACATGTACTTAGGTTGGATTTTGCATTCCCATATGGGAAATGTAGAGTATTGGCACCAAATTTTTGATGATATGATTGTAGTAGTATGGTGACCATACCTTGACTGCGAGGAGTGGATTTCTTATAGGCGACAAATGCCTTTTTTCTTTTAGAGAAGATATTTGATTAGCAGGACCAGGTACATTTTTGAGCGATTCTTGGTTACCCGAGTATTGAGGCAGTATGGTCGTGTGTAGGAAAGGTGCCAAGATTTGTCAGTATATGCAAGTATTCATGATGAGGAGCCACTATGAGGTACTTGTTTAGTGTATGAGAATATGCAGTGTGCCATCAGAGATATGGTTGCAGTTTCTTGGGACCTTTTCTATATATTGCAGATGCAGGATGCTCAGATGGATATCATGCTCAGATGTTACAACATTCCTTTCCAGGTTTTATAGCTCCTTAGGAGGAATTTCCTTGGATAGAGGATCCATCAAACTATGATCCCACAGATGATCAACCTATGAGAGGAAGATGGTGAGTTTAGAGGGAGAGATGATATGGAGGGAGGGATGGTGGTAGAGATGGTGGGAGACAAGATGGGAGGTGCCCTCCTCCGAACAGAGGACAGGGTCCAGATGATGGTGACGATGGAGATGATAGGGGTGGAGGTGTTGTGGAAGGGAGTGGAGAGGGCACCAGTGGTAGTGGGAGGTGGACTCATCTCAAATTTGTTGCTCCCAAGAGAGATCCAGGTCCATTGTTGACTAGAGATCAACAGTGACAATGATAATGTCAGTAGGATACTCAGCAAGATAGGCCACAGGATAGGCCTTCAGGACAGGACACAGGTAGAGGCTCAGGCAGAGATGGTGATTCTTTGAGACAGTGTGAGCGTGAGTAGCTCAGAGCAAGGATCACCACATTAGAGGCCTTACTTGCAAATAGGGAAACACAACTTGAGCGTCTTAGGGTAGACAAAGACACACAGCTTGATCATCTTAGAGCAGAGAGGGATAGACAAGGTGATATGCTCAGGGCAGAGAGAGATACCCAGGCTTAGGTAGCTACTCACCAGGGACAGAGAGCAGCTTACTACTTTAGTTTATATCATGTTGCAGTTTTAGAGGGTCAAATAACACCTTCTTATTCATGCATTTCTCAGCAGTCTTGAGGGGGCTATGCCTCCACTAGCTCCATTTGTACCACCTCCTCCTCTTCCACTAGATCAGGGAGAGGGTGGCAGCCAGTCTTGATTCTGCATGTTGTTATATTTTGAGATCATATTGTATATCTGGATCCTTCTGAGATCATTGATCATACCATGACATTTATACATGTAGATCTGATTCACCTTTGATACTTTGATACTCTTTTTGTAGACATTACCATATTTTTGATTTAGTTCCATATCTGATATATCTGAGATAGTTGTTCCTGATTTTGATATGTTCATGGGTTCTTTTGCTTTGATAAATGTTTAGATTTGATGCACATGTGATTATGATCTTGGTCTCTTGATGAGTTAGATTAGATTATATGATGACATCATTGATGCTCTTTGATTTATTACTCATATATAAATGTGTTTAAAATGATACTAAGTGAATATGCCAATGTATGTTTTTGATATTTTCTTTATACAAATAAATGTATGGATGCACTTAGGATATAGAAATAAATGCAATGCTTGGATGATTTGTTTGTGTATTTTATCTTTTTTATGTATGCATGTAGAATGTATGTCACGGATATGCAACCACATTGATATCAGTAATATAGATTATGTAATTAACTTGGATTTCAGATGAATTAAGAAATCATTTTAAGCTCAAGTATTTCATGATGTTATTTTCAAAATGAATCATGCAATCTCTAAATGAAGACTCTTAGGAATATCACTGATTTGTATACATTGTAGCATTTTATCATCATTGGGCATTTTCATAACGGACATCACCTAATAGTACAACTGTCACTAATACCCACTAGTATCATGAAAGTATGAATACTATGTGTATTGGATGCAATGTCAGAAATAAACTTAGGCATTAAGGCATAAAAGCCAGGATGAAAAGTTAGTTATCTCCTTTTACTATTAAGAATCAGGTTCTGTTCAAGTGTAATGTAAGATATGTGACCCGTAATGACCTTGAAAATTCATATCCTTGGGTACATCATGTTTCGTACACCTTAGTGAGAATCTGATTTAGAAAATAGACAAGGAAATTGTTTCAACCTTACCATAGTTTACACATAACAAGGATCAAGATATATGCAATTATCCACTCATGTTGGCAGCCCTTACCATAAACATCCAAGTTAGGTGAAATTTATAGGATCATTTGAATAATCACCATACGCAGAAAACCAAGAAGATTTTATGCCCCCTGTCCTTACGACTCTTTGTCTTTGAATATACGTCATGGAATAACTTGGAAGACATAACAATCACCAATTGATAATCAATCAAAGAAAATTCATAACTGCTTAGATGCCCCTAGTATGAAACATCATGGGAACATAAAAGAGTCATAATAAAACCAAGATCAGATTATGTGTTTAAGTAGTATTGAGAAATACTGGAGATTCATTTTTCAAGTGCAATAGAAATTCATCAATTAGAATTTGGAATTAAGCAATATGCTTTCATGTCTGAGTATATATGAGATTAAATTTGTTAGCACTTGCAATCCAATGTAGTGTTTAGGAACACTGGTTGATTAAAGTGTTGAGAAAGACTAGTACATTTTTTATTAAAGTGTTGAGAAACACTAAGTCATTGAAAGTGTTTGATTAAAGTGTTGAAAAAAAATAGTGTGATGTCTATTGCAGGTAGGTGGTGTTGAAGAAACACCTTTGTTTTTGATAGTGATGTTTTGATGCAAGTATTGAGAAATACTATTTTGAGATGTGAACCATCCTAGATAGGAACCTAGGACAACCTAGCAGATAGAAACTGGCCATGCTAGCAAAGATGCCCCCAATGCAGAATGACTATTCCTAAGATGAAAATGCAGACAAATCCCAAGCAAGGATAGGACATTTGTAAGGAATCAGAGTCACCAAATAGCACAAGTGGATTATGAAGGATTAGTATCATCGATGCATTGATAGATAGAGCACAAAGTTTGAGTGATGCATGTTTGCCAGGTTTTCACCACTTGGAAAATATTTTTATTTTTGCTACCAAGACGCCTGTTTGCTAGGCTTTCATCAAGGCACTTTTCTCTTTTTCAAATTTTTTGGTCTTTTTTTTTTTTGTAGTATTTTCAGATATTTTCAATGCACAGGCTATGGTAGCTAGATATCAAGCATAGAACCACTTCGAATGTAGAGTATTAAAGGGATCAGGAAGAACATCTCCCTCAAGTGTAGCTAGCTGATAAGATCCAGTCCCAAAATTCACAGTATTGACATAAGGTCCCAGCCAGTTGGGTTAAACTTTCCTTTCTATTCTCTTTTTGGCTGGTTCTTGGGATTATGTTTGAGAATGAGATCCCCTAGTTGAAAGTGTCATGGTTTGACCTTTTTATTGTACCCTTTTGACATGCATTTTTGGTACACTTTCAGATGATCGAATGCTTGTTGTCTGCACTCATCAAGTAAGTCTAATGCATTCACCCTATCAATGCGGTATTGTTCATGAGTAACAAGACCTTATAGAGATACCCGCAAGGATTGAATTTCTACCTCAATAGGTAATACTGCCTCAGTGCCATAGACTAGAGAAAATGGCGTGGCTCCAGTTGGTGTTCTAATTCTTGTTTTGTAGGCCCAAAGTGCCAGATTTAGTTGCAGATGCCAGTCTCTGCCAGACTTATTCATAGCGCTATGTAAGATTTTGAGAATGTTCTTGTTAGATGCCTCAGCTTGTCCATTACCTTGAGGATAATAGATTGAAGAACAATGCTAAGTAATGTGAAACTATGTGCAAAGGTCTTCGATGTATTGGTTTTTAAATTGGCCCCCATTGTCTGTTACAATTGAAGAGGGTATCCCATACCTAAAAATAATGTAGTTCAAGATAAACATAGCCACTTGTTTGCCAGTGGTTTTGATCAGTGACACGGCTTCGACCCACTTAGTGAAATACTCAGTGCTTGTAATGATGTATTTATTTCCATTTGAAGAATTAGGATATATTTTCCCGACCAAATCAAAGGCCCATTGCTAAAATGACCAATGTGTTATAAATCGTTTGAGTTCTCTAGCAGGAGCATGAATGAGATTTCCATTTGTTCAACATTTTTGACATGTTTTTGAAAATAGAACATCTTTTTCCATCCTGGACCAATAATAACCAACTCCTAGCAGTTTTTTAGCTAATGAAAAGCCATTTGAGAGTAATCCACATACACATTCGTGGACTTATTTTAATGCGTGTTCTAACTCTTCTTCTTCTAAACACCTAAGAAGTGTACCGTCGAGACCTCATCTATATAAGTTCTTAGTAATGAAGACATAACACGATGCTATCCTAATTAAGGCCTGTTTTTCATTCCTTGATAAACCATCAGGTAGAGTTTGGTCAGTTAGATAGGTAATGAGTTTGGTGTACCAGGATTGGTCTTGGGCATTTAAAGCACAAATTATTTGGTACTCAAGGGTAGAAAAAACTGGATAGGATAATTATTCCACCAAGAAGTCACAACGGAATTGATGTTCTTCTAGTTGTAACATGGATTCCAGTGTAGCCATAGCATCTGCAACTTTGTTTTCTGTTCTTGGTATTTTCTAGAATGTAACGAAGAAAAAATACTTTTTCAAGTCTTCAACCAGTTGTTTATAAGGCATCAGCTTCTCATTTTAGTCTGATAGTCTCCATTTACTTGATTAATAATAAGCTGAGAGTCACCATACACATGTAACTCTATTATCTTCCATTCCATAGCCAATTTAAGAGCCTTCACTAATGCTTCATATTCATAAATGTTATTGGTGCATGGAAACATTAATTTGTATGTCTTGGGAATCTTGTAGCCTTGAGGATTAATGAAGAGAACTCTTGCTCTAGAGCCTTGTTGCATGAAAGAACCATCAAAGTACATCTTCCACAGATGTTCAGTTAAATGCATTATAGTTTCATTAGGAAATTCAATTATCATAGGTGCATCATCTTGCAAGGGTGAATCAGCTAATTGATCTGTGAAGACTTTTCCTTTAATATCCCTTCTATCCACATACTCAATATCAAATTCACTCAGAATCAAGACCCACTTTGCTAGCCTTCCTGTTAATGTTGTCTTGGTTAAGAGGTATTTCAGAGGATCTATCTTTGCAATAAGCTTTACTGTATGTGAAAACATATAATGTCTCAATTTATGTGATGCAAAGACAACTGCTAAGCAAGATTTTTCAATTATACTGTACTTGAGTTCATATGATACTAGCGTTATGTAGATATAGTATATTAATCTTTCCTTTTTAGTTTCATCTTCTTGAGCCAGCAATACTCCCAACAATGTAGCCGTAGCTGAAATGTATAGGAGTAATAGCTTTCCATGAATGGGTGCCATGAGAACAGGAGGAGTAGCCAAGTACTCTTTTAATTCTTTGAAGTTATTTTCACAATGTTCATCCCATTTGAAGGTAACACCCTTATGTAGCAGTTTAGTAAAAGGTTGTGCTCTATCTACAAGTTGTTACATAAATCTCATGATTGACTGGAGTCTTCCTTGTAGCATCCTCATTTGACAAATTTTGCGTGGAGGTGAAATTTCTAGTATAGCTTTAACTTTTGCAAGGTCCACCTTAATTCCTTTTGCTAGATACAATAAACCCTAGTAACTTTCCTAATTGAACTCCAAAGGCACACTTATTTGGGTTAATCCCGGGTTGAAATTGTTCCATGCAATCTAATATCTTCTACAAGTCTTCAATATGAGTAGTTCTTGTTTTTGACTTAGCTAAGGTATTGTCCATGTAATATTCCATGTTTTTGTGTATCATATCATGGAATATGGTTGTCATAGCTCTTTGGTATGTAGCACCAACATTCTTTAATCCAAACAACATAACGTTCTAGAAAAAATTTCCCCATGTGCATGTGAATGATTTCTTCTCTTAGTCTTCAGGAGCAATCTTAATATGGTTATAGCCCAAGAAACCATCCATGAATGAGTACATCTGATAGCCTTCTATAATATCTATGATCATATCAATGTTTGGCAGTGGAAAATCATCTTTTGGACATGCTTTATTTAAGTCTCTAAAGTCTGTGCAGATCCTGATAGATTTATTTATTTTAGATATCGGTACCACATTAGAAATCTATCCTGCGTAAGCGACGACTCTTATGAATCCAGATTTCAGTAATTTTTCTAGCTCTACTTTCACCAGTAATGCAACATGAGGATGCATCTTTCTTAATTTCCATTTCACAGGTTTGATCCCAGGAGCTATAGATAAATGATGCATTATTAATTTAGTATTGAGTCCAGGCATATCTATGTAAAGAACATGCAAAGTTGATCTTTTTCTCTTTTAGGAACCCAGTGAATTGTATCTTCTCCTCTTCTGATAAGGATTGTGCTAGGTGAACAATTTGAGGAACTTTAGTTGTTCCTAAGTTAACCGGTTGTGTTGGTTCTATCAAAATTGAAGATCTTTCTTGAAAGTGCCCAGGGAGGATATCAAGATTCTCATCTTTTGGCACCTCTGAGAGGTTTTCACCATCAGATACATCTTTTATTTATACTTTTTTAGAATCTGACATTGCCACAACATGGTTTTCACCATCAGTTCTTTTCTTCTTTTTGTTTTTCAATTTGTGACTAAGAAACTTGATATCCTCCTCTGACATGTTCATGCTTCTTGCATTGGTGGAAGAAGGATAAGGTTCACAAGCATTTAGGTAATAGGCAAAAGTGTAGTCATTAGGGAAGTTCATGATAGAATTAGGATCTGAATTCGTACAATTAATTAGGTCAGGTTTTATCAAGGATAATGAATCAGAGTTTGGTAAGGGCAACATCATGTCAGCATCAAAACTATTAATTGACAAGACATGTTTTATTAAGTCAACTTCTATAGCATTTAGATCATCAAGAGTTAAATTGTCATTAATACGGTCATTGTTAGTAATATGCAGACCTAACTCTAGTGACTCATCAGTTGATCTTTCTTCCTCTTCTCTTAGCAAAATGGAACTCATTTCTTGTAGTCTTAGGATGTCCTCTAGACCTAGTAAAACACTAGTTTCCTCATCAATAATTCTAGGTAGTGGTATCTCATCTGACTCTAGAACAACAACAGTATTAGGGGAAGTGTTAGAACTCTCTCCTCTTTCCAATGGAGTTGCAAATTTATGAATCACATCTACTTCAATGTCCATAGTAGCATTAGATAGGACATCCCATTCATAATCATGTGAGTCTATTATTTCATCATCTGATCTCTTTAGAAACTCAACAATAGTTACCTGATGTACCCTATTAGCTACTTGCAGATCAAAGTGAGGTAAATCTAGGACATGTGAAATTGTGACAAAATTCCCCTAGTTAGGATGTAAATCTTGTTGTTGGGGTATTTCTTCAAGAGTGTCTTCTATTAGTGGGACTTCTTGAGAGTCTTCTTTTGTTTCCTCTCTTTCTTGAATAGTAGCTTGTGTCAATAAAGGAACATGAGTGTCTTTTTGGATTACAAAAGTAGGTACATATCTTTCTCCTTGATATTCAGGATACTTTGTACCAATATGACATAATCTCTCATAGGTCCATTGTTCAAGTTTTGTTTCTTATTCTTCATCATCACTTCCTTCATCAAAGATTGGACCATCTCTTAAAGTAGGGTTCTTAGATTTGTTATTGAAACCTAGTCCTATTTTGTCTTTGGCATTTCTAAATTCCATGTGTATAGGTTCAACAAGTCCTTTTCTTTTGTCTCCTAAAGGTCCCTTCCCTTTATATCCCATTTGTTTGAGAAGGTCATATCCTTTACCATACTTTTCTGGGGATATCTCCACATTTTTTACCTCATTTTATTTTGGTTCTCCTTTGTAAATCCAATCCAAGACTGATTTTTCTTCTTTTTCATCCTCTTGAGAAGTAGAAGCTCTAATCATACTAGTTACGTTGTGAATATCTGGTTCTTTAGATGTAGTAGGTGTGAAAGATGAGGAAGGTTTCCCATAAGATCTTGGAGACACAAGAAGTTCTGTTAATGATGGGGTCATGTCTAGCTTGTATTCTCCCATAGTAGTTTCTTCAAGTTTTAATGTTTTTCCAAAGCTTATCATAACCATGTCTTTAGTAGTTTTAGGTATAGTTTCTTTTGGAACTTCCTTGTTATGAGGAACCATACTATCTTCTTTAACATTGTTGCAAGTATAACTGGCATCTGCAGGAATTGTTACTTCCACGCCATTATGTGGGAGTTTGATACATTGGTGGTAAGTAGATGGTATTGCTTGCATTTCATGGATCCAAGGTCTCCCTAATAGTATGTTGTAAGCCAAGGGTAGATCTAGAACTTGAAAGATCGCATTTCTTTCAGCTGGTCCTATTCTGATTGGTAGAACAATGAGGCCTTTAGATGATCTTTCTTCTTCATTGTAAGCTTTGATAGTTATCTTACTTCTTGAACCAATGGTTTGTTCTGAAAGATCCAGCTTCTTTATTAGATTGAGAGTACACATGTTCAACCCTACCCCTCCATCTATCAATACATGTCTGACATGAGATTTATGAATTAGGACTTCAATGTGTAGGGGTTGGTTATGCGGATGTGTCAATGACTTGTCATCTTCTTCTGAAAAAGAGAGATAGTGTGGTGCTGAGATATGATTAACCATTTCTTGGAACTTGTCTACATCAATGTCTTTTGGAACATTTGCAGAATGTAGGGCTTGTTCAAGAACTTCCCTATGAAATGAGGAGATTTTGAGTAGCTCAAAAATATAAATTTGAGCAGAGGTTCTTTGCAATTGATCCACCAAGTTATAGTTTGCTACAGGAATAGTAAATGTTTGTCTTGTTGTTGCCGGTTTGGAAATAGTGACAATAGGTACTTTTGAAGATGTTGTTGGTTTTGATGAGGAACTAGGTCCTTTGATTGTGACTTGTGCTTGACTTTGAGTCACCACATTTGATTGTGTAGACGTGTCTTTAGCACCTTTAATAGTGATCACATTGATTGATTCGTATTTAATGTCCAACATGTTGATCACATTATCATTATTGGAGTAGGTGTAATTCACTTCACTTCATTTTCCTTTAGAAGCTTCCCCTTTCTCGTAAATAGGAAATGGTTTGTTAAATGTCGTATGGTCTTCATTAGTGGTGTGTCCTTCCACTTTGATTTTTCCTCCTTCAATAAGGTCTTGTATAACATGTTTAAGCTTCACACAGTTATTAGTCTTATGTCCCTTGTTCTTGTGAAAGACAAAATAAGAATTATCATCCCACCATTTCGGTTTGACTTCTGGTTCCCATGGTTTTGAATCGGGAATTGTGAGAACTTTGTTGTCCAAGAGTGTCTTCAAAGCTATCTCAAGAGGTTCTCCCAAAAGAGTGAATGTTCATTGAGGTCTAGATGTCCATGGTCTACTCTTGTTGTTCTCATTGTTTGCTTTAGGTATTGTGGTTGTTACCTTGGCTTCTTTGTTTTCTTGCATGTTGTTTGTTAGATTGAATACTGCTGGTTTAGGATTAGCATTAGATGCATCTACCACTCCATCATTAACATTCTTTTTTTGTTTCCACCACTTAAACTTGTTGTTGTAATTGCTAGATTTATTATCACTTTGAAGGGTGATTTCTCCTTTCTTAACAATGACCTCTTCAATACGGGATGACATTTTTGATCATCCTATCAAAGCTAGGTGAATATTTCATTTGCAAAGCATGGTTTAATTTAGGTATCAAGTTGTTTATGAAGATTTCCATCTTTTCTGATTTGGGAATAGCTCTTGAATACCTTGCAAAGATTTTCCTCCACCTTTGTAAAAAGTGTGTGAAGGATTCATCAATTATTTTTTTTGTGTTGCATAAGTCCATCATGGTTACGTCATGTTGTATATTGTAGGAGTAATGTTGGACAAAATGTTGTATTGACACCTCAAAATATTTCATCTTAGGTGTGAGTTTGGAGAACCACTCTATAGCATTTCTGCCTAGACTTCCTGGAAATAGCCTCATTAGGTATGTTGGTTCATGCATGTACTCTATGCTTAGAGCACAAAACTCTCTCACATGGTCATGTGGATCAGTCTCTCCCTTATACATGTTATATTTAGGCCTTGCCATGTTCGGAGGAAATGAAATCATGTTAATACTCTTATCAAAAGGAAATGGACAAATGTGGTCCAAATACTATTTCTTCATTGGTTTGACCTTCTCTTGTTTGAGTGTTGCAAGTTTGACTTGCATCAAGGTCAACTTCTTGGTGAGAATAGAGATAGGGGTTGGTATCTCTTTTTCCTTTATTCTTTCAACATCATAATCTTTAGGTAGTTGTATTCCAATGGATGCTAGATGTAGAAAGTATTTTTCCTTGTCTTCACCAATAATCTTTTGCAATGTTCTTTGGAATTTTCTACTTTGTTTGAGTATTGTTGCCCCACTTTTGGTCTTTATACCTCAAGACAAAAATGGATGTTTTATGTGTAGTAGTATTCATGGAGGTTTCATGCGAGTCTAGAGTCTAAGTCTAGAAAGCCCCTTAGGATAGAAGGCCTTTATCGGATTTCCCTAACTTGACTTATCCTTCCTAAGCTGGGTGAATTCTAGGTCTGAAATCATATTTTTATCAGGTAGGTTAAGTTCCCAATCCGGTAAAGGCCATGTTTTAAAAGATTCTAACTTAAAAATCACATATAGATGAAATACTTTGCCTCATATCTTCAAGTTGCAGCATTGGTGGGAAATCAAGTTTTGGCTTCTCCATGGCGAAAAATCACATATGGAGTGTGCTTTCCACAATTGACAGACTTAAGAATATCAGAGGTAAATAAAGATGGAAAAGGAAGAAGTCAGGAACAAGAAATCTTTGAGCACTCATAATTGAGCCTATGGGAAAAAAAATAAATCATCAAGCGAAGAAAATCTCATAAAATTTTCAATAGGCGAAAAAGCGAAAAATGGCTTCTCCTCTGCTCCTACAGGCGGGTTTCGGTTTGTGAGATGCATTTTTAGCCAAACTATCAAGGTGAAGAAGTTTTGAAATATAATCCATCCCATAAGAGATCCGGCATATAAGAAAGCCAATGGAATCAATATATACCATTTTGGCACCCCCATAGGCCAGAATTCTCTAATGGTGGATTTTCAGACAGAGAGCACTCCAAAAGTATTTTTTCGCCCAAAGGAGAAGCGGAAAAGTAATTTTCCACCGCTTCAAGAAAGTTATCATTATGGTTACTAAAGTAAAAAAAATGTTTTCTAACAGCATGTAAAGAAAAGTAATTAATTCAAATAAGGTCATTTTACTTTGTAATGAACTTGTTCATTAATGTAAAGGTCTTTTCATTCGTGTGGCACGAGAAGTCGGTCGTTAAACGGTAAGAATTCAAAAAGTATAAAATCAGTTGAAGATTTCAAATTGGAACCACCATTGTTCACCAAATTGTTTAAATTTGAAGTAGCTAAGATCAGTTGCTCATTGTCTCTATATCCCAAAGAGAAATTTGAATCTCCGGGCTGAATCATACTCACATGGCTTCTAGATTTGTAGGATTTGATGGAATGAACGACATTATCTCCAAGTGGCAACAAATCTCAGATACCTCGCTGAAGTTCTTTGGCATGTAGAACTTTCCGAATAGATTGAAAGAGGATAAAATGCACCCTATCACAGAGAAGCTCAAGGAGAGTGGGTTATTCAAAGCCGCTGGTTTTCCTGTAACCGTTCAAGCTCCTGAGTTGGTCTGAGAATGTATAGCCCGATACAACCTAGACACTAAGAAAATTATCCTACCAGACAACACGGTGCTCCTCTTTATTGATAGAGAGTCTATCTAGAATTCCCTCTGCATTCTAGAGTAGGCAGAATACTCTAAGATGACTTATAGCTGGGCGGTTTCCAAATATTCGGCGAAGAGACCGGTATGGAAAAGAGAGGTTATGAAGTCATGGTTTAAAGAACTCAAGAGCGCCAAGGGAAATTTGCCGAAAACATTATTTGGCACAAATCTGAAGCCAGAGATCATGGACATCCTAGTATTGCTTCACAGGATTAGAGGTGAGAGTGAAGCTCTTAATTTTTTTGAACAACATTTCTTCCTAGTTCAGATAATCTGTTCTCAGCACCATTTCATTGACTGGGCTCTGATGGTGAGTGAGAATCTCTCGGACGCCCTCAATAGGGCCAAGTTCCAAAATGAATTCTACATGTCTTTTGTCCTCTTGTACATTTTAGCTATGATTAAAATCTGGCCTGGGCTTCCTAGGTTAGAGGAATTCCCAGATGATGTAAAAAGCTATGAGTTTTTCCCTTCTTTGCAACTACAAAATAGTTATGCTGATTATCTCATAGTTAATGATGCCTTTACAATGAGACTGTGCAGGGAGCTACAAGGTTGTCTAGAAAGGAGATTTTCTCCTGAATCCATGGCCTTCATAAGCCAATTCGGATGCTATTTCATTCAGTTTGGAGATTTTTCATATCTTCGTCTTGCAGGTTTCGATGATTTTCCTTTGAAGTTGCCCAGATACCCTACTGACATGATCGTGCTGATCAAAGTAATGAGACAAGCACTCTAGGTGAACCTGATATTTTCAGAGGAAAATAAGAAAGGCTACAATTTCCCAATGACCATCGGAGCTTACAGTTGTGTGTCCCGGTCAGAGGCAAAAAATGTTCTTAAAACATTCTTGAAAAAGTTCTCTCTAGAAACGTATGATGTTCTAAGGCCACAGTATGATCAAGTTAATTATGATAGAGATGTCTTATAGTTGAGTAAGGCCATTCACCATGTACTTGATATTGATGACTATTGGGCCAATTGCAAAGATGACTTGGAGAGCAGGGAAAGATTCTATGGCCGGTTAACCATTGAACAGATCAAAAGGTTCAATGTTAACATTGCAGTTGAAGGGCTAGAAGATGATGGCAATCACTTGTATGATGACACATACTTGGAGAAGATAAATTCCACCCCTATCAGCTCAGAGCCTATGCTAGACTAAGCAGTAAGTGACTTGCAGGCTCTGATGGGGGGGATTTATAAAAGAACAGTTCAATGGGTTGAGTGGATTGCGGGCCAAAGGAAGAGGTCAGAAAGGAAGCCTCTTGCTCAGCGAACTCCGGCAAAGGCAACTACTGGTGCCGCAACCACTTCCTCAGAAACAATCTCTACCATTGCAATGGGATCAATTCAACCATCGGGAGGAGGTGGAGAGCCACCTGATAAAGCTTCTCTCTTAGAGAAGACCTATGGAGAGGGTCCTCTTCCAGATATCAGAGTTACAGAAGAAGCAGTCTCGACGGACCAAATTAATTCTACAATCGAGCTTTCTAAAGCTACAAAGTTTGAGTAGCCGATTAGTGCTATTGCTATAGATACTTTGGCTGGGACTTCGACCCAAGAAACTCCAAAGAGGGCATCCCCTGTCATAGTTGAAGTGGGAGAGGATATCCCTAGCACCTCTATAGAATTGGATAAGGGAGGTGGAGAGCAATAGGAGGTTGCTCAAGTTGTAAAATTGATCTCCTCCTCACCTACTTCAGTGAATCCATTCGCTTCCCACCCTAAAGTGACTCCTCCACTCATAAGGAAGTTGTTCATCAAGGAGCTAGTCTCTACCAACAAAGTCACCAGCACAGAGTCATGGATAGAAAACACTCTAGAGCACAAAAGGAAGAGAGTGGGAGAAGCAATTCCCAGCCAAGACACTCTATCAAGGGCATTTCAGCCCAAGGCTACCACAAGAAAAAAAAAGAGTGTGAAGACAATGTCTACTCTGGGTCATGATCCTGAGACAGGGCACTTCACCATGGAAGTAGCCAAGCCTACTAAAGAAGGCAGAATCAAAGATCTGGTGGCCTCGGACTTTCAGTTGCAGTCATTTGATATGGGATTGGCTCAACATGATACCAAGGTGGACTGGTGGAAGTCCACTAATGTTGTAATAGAGGAAGAGCTGGAGGATCTCAAGACTTCCAAAATT
Organism: Thuja plicata; assembly: GCA_018584345.1. Lineage (NCBI taxonomy): Eukaryota > Viridiplantae > Streptophyta > Pinopsida > Cupressales > Cupressaceae > Thuja > Thuja plicata. The sequence goes on along the minus strand of MU228248.1, from coordinate 2,224,357 downwards.
TAGCTTAAGACAGAAGTGGCCCAGCTAACTGATTTCATCAGACAACTCCTAACTCCTATTGCGAGTGCTCCTAGTACCCAAACTTCCTTCGATCCCAGTGCTGCTGAGAACCAAGCCATTTTGGCTAAGTTGCAAGAGGATCAACATTATGGGCAGATTGGTAAGAGGTGGATCAAGAGGCTCGAGTTAGAAGGTCTAGCGATCATTGAGAAGTTAGGTAACACTGTTCTAAGGCTAGAAATAGAGAAGAGCAACATTGAGAAGAATTTACAGACTCTCACTGCAGAAAGAGTAAGATGCCAAGAATACATAGTCATGTTGCATGGGGCAGTAAAGATGAAGATTAAGGAGCGCTAAAAGCTAAGATCCTATAGAAGGGTGATGAGCTCTTAATCAAATGGCTCCAAAGTTTGGAGTTCAAAATCAAGATGATCATTTAGGCCGAGACCGAACTACAACAAACAGATGTTAAAGTGCAAGAGGAACAAAGTAAAGATTATAAACTCCTCTTAGGACTTCATGTGGAATCAAAAACTAGTGGTCAAGGAAAAGAAATAGTTGGAGAGGTCAACATGCAGAAGTCATTCATAGATTATCTGCATAATTTAGCGTAGTAGTCTTCGACTCATTTAGACAAGGTACCAGAACTCCAACAATTGAGTGGATGCATCTTTAGGGATATGGAGGAACTGAAAGATCGGACATAAGCAATCAAGACTCTAGCCAAAGGACATTCCAGATGGCTCGTATGTTACACCAATGTCCATGTCAACAGACATGAAGAGCTCATCCAAGTCATCACTGCTATAATCGCTTATAGGGCCAAATTTGATAAGGGGAAAGAAATTGAATCATAAATATATTCTCCCCTTATGCTATTTTTGTTGTATTTTGTAATGGATAAACCTTTGGTTATCATTTCTGGTCGGAGAAGTTGAACCATTTTGGTTACCCCTTTTTTTAACGGTCCAATCTGGAATTCTATATGTATTATTCCCAAAATCAATACAAAGGTCGGCTAAATTTTGGTGTGAGGAATAGCATTGTTGCTGAGTCAATTGTGTATGTCTGAATGCCATTTCTTTAACTATTCCATTGCATTTCATTTATCTTCCTATTGAATTCAAATGTCTCTTTTGAGTTTGATTTGTGATCTGTATTTGAACCAAAATTTTGTATTATGATTTGATACAGCTAATTAAGGGGAAAATCAGTTGCTATTCTAAGTTTTGGGAATGTTATTATGACATAGATCGACTCAATATTGTTACATTGTTAACTTTCAGTCTTGTATCTGCATTTTTAGTAATTGTCCATGCATTACCAGTTTTAGGAATTAATCTGATTGATAAAGTCTCAGAATTGGCTAGATTTAGAGTTGTATTTACTTCGCCTGAGCTATTTTCTATCTCGATTTAGCTTGGTTTACCTCTCCTGCTCTCGGGTTAAGAGCATACCCCTGTTAGATTAGGAAAGATTAAAATTCATTGAATATTTTCATATAAGGGAGTTGTACCTTCCAATTCAGAGGGAAAATAGGTTTTCGAGTAACTATTTCCCAACTATTGTATTCAATTGTTCATAAACATTTTTGGGTATTTTAGAGTTACATTCAAAAGAACAATCTATTTACCAACAAGTATATTATACTCTTCCTCGGGTATGTATCCATCACTATTTGAGTCAAACAAAGGGTGAGTGATGTGAGTTTCTTCCTCACTACTATTGTCTTCTTGTCTTCAATTTTTGTCATTGTTGTATTCTTCAAAAATTGTACTCCATTCGTTTCTAGGAGCTTCCATTGCGAGTGATTCTGTGTCAAATAAGGGATTGAGAGATGTTTCTCCTTGTTCAAAGTGTAGCAATCTAGGAGGTACTTCCGATTCATCAGCAAGATACTTGTTGAGTCTTGTGTTAACCATGAAGTTTAATCTCAACTATGTCAAAAGTTTTCCAATATTGTCAAGTGAAGTCTCAAATTGTCCAAGTAAGTGTGTCCAAGTTGTAAAGGACTATTTGTGTTTGATGGAAGTAAATGACTCGAGTGTCAAAGGGTTAAAATTCCCTGATAGTGAGCTGGGAATAAAGTTGTTTTGAAAAGTGAATAGAAAACATGTTTTGAGACCAATTGTGAGAACCCAAAATAGTGCCTCAATGCACTCATTGGCTAATCCTATTTTGATTTCATAGTCCAATTTTGAAAGCCATGATTTCCTTGGTACTACTGCTTGTATGTATGTGAAATCAGTATCTACCATGAAACATATGT
>MU228248.1:2182743-2205966 GCA_018584345.1 Thuja plicata | reverse complement strand
TGAATTAAAATTGCATTGTTATTATGCTGAATTGTTAGCTCATTTTCATAATCTCATATAGCTTAATTTCAATTTGCAAAATAGAATAGCTTCAATTTCTAGATTAAATTGCATTGAAATCATGTAGTATTCATGTTTATCTTATCATTCATATTTCAATTTTTAGCATAATCTTTGCATTGCATAGCATTTATCATGGTTAAAAATCCTTCGTTCTTAGATGGTCCATAGTTGTGAGGCCCTCGTCCTGAGAGCAAATTTCAAAACTCCATCTAGATAGAAGGCAACAGGTCGAATCACACAGACAGGCAGGATGAATAACTCATATTCAATCTTGGCTGTTCCTGGTGAAGAAGGACTATGTTGAAGTGTGTGGTTGATTTAGAAGGCCAAAATTAACTCATACACCAACAAACACTTCAATGAATCATTGTCTGATTGATTAAAAAAATTAAACTAATGAAACACAAATCAGTCAAAGTGACTCATTGCCTTCTAGTAAATAGGAGTATGATTTTTTCTCTCAAATCATCGCAAAATCCAGTGACTATAGACTCTATCTAAATGAAGGATTTTGAAATCCAAGCTAAATGAAATTCAAGTTCATGCAAATTAAGCCAAGATTAATCCATTATTGAGAAAATGAAAGTAAGATTCCTATGATTTAACTATGAAAATTTAAGTAAACTAAATGAACTATGAATATGATAAGCAATTAACAATAATCTATCACCAACTCGACAACGTTCCTCTACTTCATCAATCTATCATTTTAGAAGAATGGAGACCTTATTATATAGAAATCCTCTCAAAAATGGGCATACGAGATCGATTAATGATTGAGGATTGAGATCGATCCCAGACTAGCACAATCCATGTGCAACTGATTTCATTGGTCGAGACTCAAAATTGAATAATTTGTTTACTCCAATGATTAATCAGTTATTTTGGAACTTATCAAAGTTCATTTGAAAGTTGCTAAATTGAATGATGAGTTAACAAAAGTGATTGGATAATTAACTAGTTTTCTTCAAAAATGATGAGGAGATAATGTTTAGTTAACTAAACTTATTTTATTTGTTTCCATAATGATAATCAGTTGACTGAACTAGACTTATTTGATCAATAAATTAAGTAATTGATGACTTAAGAAAGCGCTTTTTGGATTATTTAAATGGTTTAATGCATTTTAATCCAAATTGCGATGACATAATTAATTTAATCCCTTTTTGTGATTAATTGAAAATTCATATTTATTTAATCAACATCCTAAGACATTAATTAAATAAATTGTATAAGGTTGATTTAATTGTCAACAACATTAGGATTTAGGAATTAACTAATTAAATAGGATCAAGTGCGATGATTGAATGCCACCTAGAGTTTAGGTCAAATCATATTGATAAGTTGAATGGCCTTAGATTAGGATTTAGGGGATTTAATAAAGATTATGTTTTTCTTGATGAACAATCGAGATTAGGGGCTTAGGGTTTTGTAGACCATTTTTGGGTGATTACATTTTTCCCATCTTTGAATTGATGTACCATCAGTGCATTGATTCAAAGAATAGTTAGTGTTGAGGCCAGGAATAGTTTAATGTGAAGCAATGAAACTAATCTCAAGTCGATTAATTAAAAGATATTGATTCCAAACTTGATTGGATTAGAACCGATGAAGATAGAGAAGAATGGTCAGTTTAACTGAAGTGATGAAACTGAACACCTATTTGATCGATTTATGATGATTGATAATGACAAATAACCAATTTGATTTGATGCAATAAAATTGATCAGTGCTAGAAAGACTCTTAAACTATTGGATTGTCATGCAATGAAACTAATTACTTTTAAGAGATCATTTAGTGGAATTAACTTGATTTGGTGCGATTAATCCAATTGTTTGATGAAGACAATATTGGTTTGATGTGAAGCAATAAAACCGATATGCCCCTAGAGATTTTCTAAAGATAAAGAATCTCAACTTGATGTGGTGCAATGAAGTTGAGATGCCCCTGGCGATCATGTCTTGTTTGATTTGATGGGTTGATTTCTTGATTAAAATTCACAGATTTCTTGATGTTTTATGATGTGATCACTGAATTATTGATGTCATGATCATGCCCCCTCAGGAGAGAAATCAAAACATGGCTAGGTGCCTGAGTGATCAAAAGTAATTTGATTGATAAAATTATGTAGGAAGAGACAGGTCTAATTTTGATGAGGTTGTAAGAGTTTAGGACACATTTTGCACTTGTTTTAGGTCATGTTGACCAAGTTTGACCAATATTCTGGCAAGTTTTAACCAAGTTCGACAAAAAATCTGGCACATTGATTATTTTGATGAAAAACAATTAGGAGAAATTCCCTTGAAGTTTAAAATATTGATTGTGCAAGCGGTCAATTATGTTTGACTAAAAATTTAAATTGTAATTTGGAAAAATAAAATAATCTTGGATTTTGATTTCGATCCCGAAAATGTATTCAAGACGGTCATATTAGTCAAGGGTGCACTTTTCACGTCGATCAGAGAAAGTTGAAAATTAGGTGAAAAACCCATTTAAGGGCCAAAAGGGTCATTTTCAATTCATTTTCACTCTTCGAGTTCAAAATTTTAAAAACCTTGTCTGAGTGAAAATGGTGATTCCTCTCCAAAACCATTTATTCGAGAAGCAAAGGAACCACAAATCGCCGCGAAACTATGGACCGATAGTAAGTGCCTAAAAATTTTCCTTTTTTGATTGAATTTTTGCACATTTTTATTGTTTTTAAGTTGTAATCATTTATTTCTCATACTGTTGGATGATATCAGTTTTGGTTACTGATCATGTTTTGTCACTGATGTCAACATATATTTCTATGGAGAAGACAGACTGACTACTTAACTGGAACGAGTGTACGAACACTATACAGATGATTCGGAAGGATCAAAATTGGATTTATGTAGAAGGTTGTGTCTTGACCTTACTCCTAAGGTCGCTTGACTTTATGTTGCATTATGTGGATGTTACAGTTCATTTGGTGAAGTCTATTTTTCTGGACTACAACTGTGATTCTGGACAGAGAAGGTCTCTGTGTTTCAGGTATATCTTACTGAGGAAGATGTTTCAAAACTTGTGAGCTTATTAATAGATATCCGACATATGATAGTGAAATGGGTTGAGTTTGATTTTTGTTTGGGTACTGATGATGTCATCTATGGTGTGTGTTCTAGAGAAGACCTATTTCCCAGCCGACTTTAGACTTGTAAGGTTTGGAAATTAATTATGAGAGTGGAATGCAGATCTGGAAGTATTTGTGATGAATTGTAAATGTTGTATAATTTTTATAGGTACCATGTGTATCTTAGAAAGGGCTTATGTAATTATTTGTATGATGGGAAGCCTTAATTGGCCGATCTAGTTAATTATGTATTAGGAAAGCTTAACTGGCCGACCTAATGGGTTATTGTAAAAGGGTATATATGAGTGATCTTTTCATTTGTGAAAAGTGTGGTAGAGAAAGAGAAGAGTAGAGATTTGTGAAGTTGCGAAGCTTGACTGCTGGATAGAGAGAAGTGTTCATACTTCATTGGAACTGATCAAGAAAATATATTTTCTATCAAACAGTTCACTAGATTGTGTATTTTCTGTATACACTTGATGCAGATTGTAAATCCTTGAGGGTGGCTTTAACCTTCTTTGGGTAGTGTGCATTGGCAGTGAGCCTACTATTTCCTTTGACTCTTAATAGGTTCTATCTCCTAACAGGGACTATGTACTATAATGTTGTAACAAGCTCCTAACAGGGCTAATATCTTTTAATAGGGATACTATACTTTCAGTACATTATTTATGGGTGTTAATTCCCACCAGAGTTTTACCTTTAACAGGGTTTCCTCAAAAAAAAATCTTGTGTTATGGTGTTGTCTATTACTGTGTTATTATCTACATTTTCTGATATGGTTAATAAAGTTTAAAGTTTAATAATCTATACTACACTTGATTCACCCCCCCTTAGTTGTCTTGTGGACTGTTATTCCTAACAAATGGTATCAAAGCTACTGGTCCTTAGAGATAAAGTTTAATAGCTTGAGGTGAACCTAAAGATGACTTACTATAGGAAGGATAGTCTGAAGTTTGATCCTGAAAACTTTGACAGTTGGCAGAACAAGATGAGAACACATCTGATGTGTCTAATACTTGACTACTGGATGATCACAAAGAAGAAAGAAAAGTTAGCAAGTGAGGATGAATTATAGAAGGCCACTAAAGATGAAAATAATCTATTTTCATGTAATATGGTTGCAAGGGAATCCCTAATCAGCGCTCTATCAGAAGGAAAATTCATAGAAGTAAAGGAATTGGACTCTACACATGAAATATGGTCAAGAATAGAAGCACTATATGTTGGAGACAAATTTGCAAAGCAAGCAAAGTTAAAAAATTGGAAGACAAAAATGGAATCATTAAAGATGGGAGAAGATGAGAACATTAGAGCATATGCACAAAGAATTACTGAGGTGGTGACTGGTATTAGGAACTCTAGAGGAACTTACAGTGAAGAAGAAGTAATTGCAAAGATACTGAGATCTTTGACATCTGCATACAGAACCAAGGTTCATGCTATAGAGGAGATCCTACCTTTGACACCAAACTTCAACAGAGAGATGTTGATTGGAAAACTAAAAAAATTTGAGGCTGTAGAATTGGGAGACACTTTACCTAAAGTTGAGTCAGTGTTCAAAGCAACCGTGCACAGAACAAGAAGACCTTAGCTAGAAATTCAAGCACAAGCAATAATGATCTGAGAGAAGAACTCAGAGCCTATGCTGATGAATGGGAACAGATACAGGAAGAAGAAAGGAAGCTAGATGAAATTTTTGCACTGATTTCCAGAAGAGAAAAGAGAGGTAAGGGTAAGTTTGAAGGAAAATTACCTTTGAAATGTTTTTCATGTAATAAGATCGGTCATTTTTCATCTACATTTCCTACAAGAATTCCAAAGAACAAACCTAAGTTTTTCAAGTCTAAATTCTTAAAAGATAAGGAATGATATTATGCTAGTGAAGGAATATTTGATGATGAGGATGGTAACTTTGATGAAATTAGATTCATTTCTATTAAGGATGATGAACCTATGCATGAGTAAAAAGCATTAGTATCTCAAGTTGAAAAGAAATCTGAATGGATCATAGATAGTGGTTGTTCACATCATATGACTAGAGATAAAAATAAATTTGTAAGTTTGAAGAAGCATGGTGTTAGTGTTGTTAGATTTGGTGATAATACTCCTAAACTTATTATTGGGATTGGATCTATCTCATTTGATGGTAAGACTAACACTGACAATGTACTACTTGTTGATGGACTCAAGCATAATTTGTTGAGTGTTGGACAGCTAGTGGACAAGGGTTATCAATTGAACTTCATCAATGGGAAATGTTCTATCAAGAGTAAAATAGGAGACTTGATAGCATCTGGTACTAAATCTAGAGGTAATGTATTTGAACTAAACACATATGAAGCTACTTGTTTTATTGCAAAGATTGATGACATCTGGTTATGGCACAAAAGATTTTTTCATGTTAATTTTGACAATATTGTGAAGACAAGTATGACAAAATAAGTAAGAGATCTACCTAAAATTGTTAATCCATTTAACACTATGTGTAGAGAATGTGTTATGGGAAAACTGACTAGAATCACTTTCAAGAGAAAAGCCTATTCAGCAAAAGGGAAGTTTGATCTGGTGCATACAAATCTGTGTGGCCCTACAAGAACAAGATCATACTATGGTGAAAGGTAGTTTATAATCTTTGTTGATGAATTTTATAGAATGACGTGGGATACATATTTGAGAGAGAAATCTGAGGAATTTGACAAATTCAAGTTATTCAAAGCAAAAGTTGAGAATGAATCTCATTTAAAGATGAAATGTTTGAGATCAGAAATAGGAGGAGAATTTAAAATAGAACTATTTAACACATATTGTGAAGAAAATGGAATACATAGACAGACTTCAGCTCCTAGAACTCCACAACATAATGGGATAGCATAGCGAAGAAACAAAACTATATTAGATGCTTCTAGGACTATGTTGCTAGAAGGAAATGTATCACATGTTCATTATAGAGAAGCAGTTGGCAATGCTATGTACACACTAAATAGAATTTAGATCAGAGAAGGTACAAATAAAACCCCTTATGAACTTTGAAATATTTCAAAATATTTGGTAGTAAATGCTATATCAAGAGAGATGATGAGATAGGAAAGTTTGATGTTAGAAGTGATGAAGGAATCTTTCTTGGTTATTCTACTAAGAGTAAAGCATATAAATGTTTCAATCTGAGATTGAGAAAACTGATTGAAAGCACCAATGTGAGGATAGATGAGAAATTTCAAATTCAGGAATGAATGTATGGTTGTGGTCAGATAACAGAAACAAGAGAAGTTGCTACTAAACCTGAAGAACCCTTGGTGATTGAGTATGAGATTGAAGAAGAAGAACAGGAAGAAGCTACTGAGACATTGAAGACTCCAAGGTATGTCAATAAAAACCATCTCAAAGATCAAATTATTGGTGATGCAAGCAAAGGCATGATGACTAGATCTAAAGTTAGAGATGAGATTTGTTTGATTTCTCAAGCTGAACCCAAGACTACTGATGAAGCCTGCAAAGATGAATCTTGGAATAAATCCATGGAAGAAGAACTAGAGAAGATAAAGAAGAAAAATACATGGGATTTAGTTCCAAGACCTAAAAAAAAGAATGTGATTGGAACTAAGTGGGTTTTCAAAAACAAAAAGGATGAGGAAGGTACAGTGGTAAGAAACAAGGCTAGAATGGTATGTACAGGCTACTCACAACAAGGCATAGACTACAAAGAAACATTCACACCTGATGCTAGACTGGAAGCTGTGAGACTATTCCTTGCTTATGCTGCACGTAAAGACTTCAAAGTGTATTAGATGGATGTGAAATATGCATTCTTGAATGGTGACCTAGAAGAAGAAGTGTACATTGAGAAACCTGATGGTTTTCCTTTAACAAATGATGAAAACATGGTTTTCAGACTGAAGAAGGCACTGTATGGATTGAAACAAGCATCGAGGGCATGGTATGTAAGACTGGATAAACATATACTTCATCTTGGTTTCATAAAAGGTAATGCAGACAGTAATTTGTATTTAAGAACTGATGAAGATGGAATCTTAATTATAGAAGTTTTTGTTGATGATATCATTTTTGGAGGAAACGATAAAATGAGTAAGAAGTTTGCTAAAGAAATGGAGAATGAATTTGAGATGTCAATGATTGGTGAGATGAAATTTTTTATTGGTTTGCAAATTAATCAGAGTAAAAATGGCATATTTATATCTTAGACCAAGTACCTTAAGGAAATGCTAAAGAAATTTGGAATGGAAGATTGTAAACCTGTTGGTACACCCATGATAATAGGGAACAAACTAACTAAAAGTGATGAGACTCGAAGTGTTGGGCAGACTAAGTACAGGTTAATGATTGGAGGTTTACAATATTTGACACTAGACCATATATTACCAATGCAGTTGGAATTGTGGCTAGATATCAGGCAGATCCTAAAGAAACACACTTTGCTGCTATGAAAAGAATTTTTAGATATCTGAAAGGAACAGTAGAGTATGGATTATGGTATGAAAAATATGACGACTTTACTTTGTAGGATTTTACTGATGCTAATTGGGTAGGTAATGTGGATGACATAAAGAGCACAAGTGGTGGTACATTTTTCCTTGGGAAGAGATTGGTTTCCTGGTTAAGCAAGAAGCAGAATTGTATTGCTCAATCTACTGTTGAATCAGAATATGTAGTTGCTGCAATTAATTACACACAAGTTGTTTGGATGAAACAAATGATGGAAGATATTGGAATAATTTTCAAGGAGCCAGTGGTTATTCATTGTGATAACACAAGTATATTAAGCATGTCGAAGAATCCTGTAATGCACTCAAAGACTAAACATATTTCTATCAAGTATCATTTCTTGAGGGAGAAGGTAGCTGCTAAGGAGATTAAACTGGAGTACATAAGCACAAAGGAATAGATAGAAGATATATTTACTAAACCTATGCCAAAAGATGCTTTTGAATACCTTAGAGGCATGCTTGGGGTGATGGCCCCTCCCAGTGGTAATTAAAATGATGCAGATATGCATTAGTCCAGTGGATCTCAAAGCTATATTATTCTCTGGACTTGATGTATGGATCTACTCCTTAGGGGGTGTGATCACAGGAGAACACTATGAAGCACATTTGGGTGATCTTGCACCTGATCAAACATGAGGATTTGAAAAATATACTGAAGACTACAGATGAGTTATGGCACCCTTTTCCATTGCTACCAAAAGGGGAAGGAATCTATGAGAAAATCCCTACCGTTTTGGGAAATTTATGTTGAGGATATTGAGAAGATTGTATTGAGAGACAGTACTTTTGGGTTGATGCATATGGATTTTCCCATATGTTTCCATCAATGCCAAAGGGGGAGATTGTTGGATGATATCAGTTTTGGTTACTGATCATGCTGTTGATATTCATGTTTTGTCACTGATGTCAACATATATTTGTATGGACTACTTAACTAGAATGAGTGTACGGACACTGTACGGATGATTCAAAAGGATTAAAGTTGAATTTATGCAGAAGGCTATGTCTTGACCTTACTCCTAAGGTTTCTTTACTTTATGTTACATTATGTATGTTATAGTTCATTTGGTGAAGACTATTTTTCTGGACTACAACTGTGATTCTGGACAGAGAAGGTCTCTGTGTTTTGGGTATATCTTACTAAGGAAGATGTTTCAAAACTTGTGAGCTTACTGATAGAGAGATAAAATATGATAGTGAAATGGGTTTAGTTCAATTTCTATTTGGGTACTGATGACATCAGCTATGGCATGTGTTCTGGAGAAGACCTATTTCCTGGCCGACTTCAGACTTGTAAGTTGTAACATGTAGAAATTAATTATGAGAGTGGATTGTGGATTTGGAAGTATTTGTGTTGAATTGTAAATGTTGTATACTTGTTATAGGTACTATTGAGCATTGTTTTAACACAAGCCAACTTGCTAGGATCTCAAGATTCGATCTTCTCTCTTGAAAGAATAACAGAGTTATTCCCAAGGTTCTCTGGGGTCGGGTCACAACCTGCTTGGTTACTCAGTTGAAGATAAATGTGATTATTCATGAGGAGGCCTTTGCTAGTACGTTCAAGAAAACAAACTGCAAAATATTGTTAATTCTTTTTTTTGGGTATTTTCTATTTTAACAAATATGGTGTTTGTAAATAAAATGCAATTTTTTGTTTTTCAAGATGGTAATTTCAAAATTAATGACAGCGTTTGAAATGAGAGAAGGGTAACGAGAAAGGAAGAAAATTATGAAAAAGTGAAATCCTAAGGACATAAATGGATGTAAACCCTTCCTTGCGAATTGAATGCTGGAGAGATTTGGAACAAACCACGAAGCATAAATTAGACCAAGTCACAATTCACTACTCCATGGATGCAAGCATTTTGGAGAGAAGATGTATTCACTCGTGCAAGATATTCAAAATCTATCAAATCATGAAGCCACCAAGATGTGCGCACCCATGAGATAGATTTATCATTAAGCTCAAAGATAATCTTTTCCACACATTCATCACAGCAAGGTAGATACACAGCAGCAAACTCCAACTAAAAGTAGCGCGAATTCAAAACACAATAACACAAAGGGCTCTCTGAAAATAAAGAATAATGCAAGCATACATTCAATAAATTCGCATAGATAGTAGTAATTCACACACCACAAATGAATTACCCAATGTAGATCTTTATTGTATTAAAAAGTCAGCCCTTTACATTGTTTTTTTTATTACAATATATAGAGTTTTGATCCACAACACTGATTTTAAGAGTTAGGGCATCAGAGAGTCTAAACTACAGAAATAGAACTAAAACTAGAACTTTGCTGAAGGTAAACTACTGCTAACTGATACTATGTAACTTGCATGGATTCTTGAATCCATTTACAATCCATTTGCTCATGCAAAGAGGGCAAAATCTGCCAGAGAAGAGAGATAGAAAGGAGGAGAATTCCTTCTGTGAACTGGGAGTCTTCTTCTTGATCTTGGTGGATGCTTCTTGGATCCTTTACCTGGGTTGTTTCTGACGGTGGAAATTGATAGGAGACCTTTAGTTCCTCTAAAATGAACTCAAGTTTTCCATTGATCTGATCTGGAGTCGAATTGGTGTTGAGAAAAGTGACCTCGCTGAAAACACCCAGATGTTTCAGACCTCGACCTCTACCCCAAAACTTTAATGTCTTCAAAATTTCCCAAGTGCTCTTAAAAATCTTCAAAATTTGGAGGTCCAAAAGTTTGGACTTGTCATGGGCTGAAAGGCCTAAAAACTTTGAGAAGGCCAAAGGGCTGAAATCTTCACAGGCCAAAAGGATGAAAAATACTCCTACTGTATGGGCTGAAAGGCCAAAAAATACTGCCTTGGTGAAATTTGACCAAGTGTGAAAATCTTGCCTGGTCCATCTGATATTTGAACCCTAGAACCTTATCCAGTGAAGGCTTCTGGGTGAGCTCCCTGAAGCCTCTACATGATCTTCTGAACTTCCTCAAAATTGATCTCTTTTCTTTTTACTTTTGCAACCCTTCGTTCTTGTTTCTCTTTAAAGATAGTCAATTCAGAAGTGAAGAACGTGATCTCATCTTCATGCTGTGACATCCTGTGTATTTTTTTCTTCATGTAGAACAGTTGTTGCAAGGCCTCTTTGGTATTGAATCTGGCTAGAATGTCCCTGAACTGTTGGACCACTTCCTTGGAGGGACGTAGAGCCTGTTGGCTTTCATCTTGGTAAACGCTAAGGCCAACCCCTGTGAAGAAGGTATCTATATCTGAGACCCATTTTATTACCTCTTCCCGCTTTTCTTCTACAAGGGCCTGATGTTTCTTGTAGGCCTTTATTATTTTGGCCATTTGTTTGGTCCAAGTGTCAAATTTATCCAGCTCTTCGCTCTCATAGACTTTGACCAAAATTTGGAAGCGTTTCTTTCTAATTACCTCCGAATCCTAGAGAGCTGCCTGCCACTTAGCTACCTCGAGATCCATCCCCCCATCATCTTCCACCAGGTCGATGAGTGAATTAACCTCAACCAAGATGGTCATGTATGGCCTAAATATTGATAGGATTGCCTTCTCTCTGAACTGTTTGAAGTCATTTATCCAGTTGACACTCGCCTTGATGAAAGAGGGGGTTAATCCTGCCGACAAATCTGGTGTAGCCCTTTTATCAATCATGGCTTGTAATGAAGCCTCTGAACAATTTGGGTCAATGGGACCCACCATTTTTTGGATGAACCCTTTCAATGCTTCATTCTCATCTGTTAAAGCCTTGATGGTTTCTTCTTCTTTATTCATGAAACCCAGAGCATGCTTGAGTCCCAAAGCTACTAATGTTTTTCTCCCTTCTCTGGTTGGTTCCCCCCAAGTCCACCTCTTTGAATGTATAGTCTCTTGAAGAGCCCATGGTTTGAGAGGTGCTTGGGGGTGGGATAGCTATTTGTGTTTTCCACTGACCCTTAGGGTCTTGGGTCACATATGACATAGTTTTAGCAGGCACGTTCACATCTGCATGGTGGAAAGCTTGCTTCACAGCAGTTATACTTGTATCTTCTCCATCCAGTTCACTTGTGTAGGTTCTTTTCCGGGGTTGTATCTCCTTGGTAAACCAAGTAGGTTTACCGAAGGTAGTTACTGGCTCATATGGTGCCATGTGGAGAATTGAGGTCAAGCCTTGTTGCCTTGGAGCTATTCCCTGTTTTGATTCCTTATCTGCCTCTCTTCTTTGTCCGTCTTCTCCTTCTTCTAGTCTATCCTCTTCTGCATCCCCCTATATTTCCTCCTCTTCCTTATATTTCTCACTGACTTCCTTTTCCTTTTCCTTCTTTGGGCCTTTTTCGACTGATGAATCAATTACCCCTTCTGGCTTGAGACCGATCATGGCCTCTAGTGAAGTCTAAAAAGGTGATGTGTCTTTTGTGCCTACTACTCCTTTGGTTGCTTGAGTGGCACATTTTGAAGGGATTGGTATTGGTGAAATAATTGTTGGCATGACTGTAGTGGGAGGTGAGGAGATGGCGGTAGTAGATGGAGGTGGAGTTGGTGCAAGAGGAGGTGTTGGAGTCAGTAAGGAAGTTGGTGGAGTAAGTATGTGGGGTGGTGGAGTGAAAACATGACTCCCTCCAGCTACATTGTCTATTACTAAACTCTGAGTTACCCCACTATCTTGGGTTTTAGGCCCTGGAGCAGAATCAGGGCCTACTAGTGCAGTAGGAACATTCACCGGAGGATTGGTGAACTGGACTGGTGGAGGAGTAAGGGCTACCTGAGGTTGTATGAATGGTGGTGGAGTGAGGGAAACTTGAGGTTGTATGAATGGTGGTACCCCAGTGTATGTGTCTTGGCCTTGATCTGAAAATCCTTCAATTCCCTCAAAATCAGAGACCATAAACTCATCCGGTCTTAGTGGATCCACAGGATCATCCTATTCTTTGGGTTCCTCTCTATGTTTCTTAGTAGTTTCCTTTTCTCTCCTCTTCTGCAACCTAGTCTTTTGGACTAAGGGCTCACTTGCATCCTCTTCCTCACGTTCTTCCTGTACAGTTTATAATTGCAGAGATTTGAAACTCTTCTTCCTCTTATAAGTTTTCTTCTCAGTGGCGGGGGAAAATTGGCTAGAGGTGGATGGGCCTTCCCCTGATTGGGGTTGTGAGAATCCTGCTGGTGGGTCAATCTAGCTCGTCATTCTTGTTTTCTTAGGCCTAGGATTGGAGCCATATTCAACTGGTCATTCATGACCATACACCATTCTTGGCTTCTGAGGGGGAGCCTTCTTATATTTAGGAGCTATTGACTTCTCTCCTCGTTGTTTCTCTACTTTCTTGGAGGGCTCCATTAATGTTTTCACTAGGATCGGGCTCATCCGGTGTGGCTTCTTGATCCAAGATATAGTGGTTTTTATCACGTGCCTTGCCCTAAAGTCTATGTCATCATTTTCATCTTTGTCTACCTCGGTGTTCATGATCAGCCAGTCATACACCTTATCTTGTGTGTAAATATCTTCTAAGACATCCTCTGAATCACATTCCCATATCTTCGAGGAAATAGGAACCTTTAACACCTCTTTTGCCAGAGCTAGGTTCATTCTATAGTAATCTCAGATTCTAACCTCATGGTCATCTATATAGTTTATCCAATGATCTTCTAGGTGTGGCTCATGTACGTAGAATCTACCGATGATGTGGCTATAAGTTCCTATGGGGTCAAAACAAGCTCGCACTATCTTGTAAACTTGTAAGGGGCAATCATCCCTTTCAAAAGCAAGGGGTTTTCAAACCTTCATGTCCTGTAATGTATAGGGTCCCAAAGAGATGGGAAAGTCCCAATAGTGCTTCTTCTTATGCTTGATGTGCTCGTATGCATCTGCGAGTTGCCTGGCCATCTCCACTATGATTATCTAGTCAGATGGATACCTAGGTAGCTTCTTTGGTTGTATGGTTGACCCAGCTATCCAAATGTACATGAATGTCCTAAACTAGATGAAATAGGCCCCAATGGCCCTCACCTTAGCAGTACATTCTTCTGACATCATTTTAGCAAAGTCACCCTCAATAGATCAGATGACTGCGAAAATGAATGTGTCGTTGACTATTTGGTAATCAGGGGAATCCTCTGACATGTTTTCTCCCTTTACCAACTGTGGGTATACAAGATGGGGCCATGCATTTGGATCATTCAAACTTCCCCTCTTGGTGAGGCTGGGATAATCTGCCCGTGCAGCTAGTAGATACATTATGTAAGTGCTCATGTAGAACTTTGGGTTATGCTTCACTACTGTCAACTGCTCATCCAGGTTGTCACTAATAATAGTGCCCCAGTCGAATCTTGTCTTTCATTCCTTGATCCTCTCTATTACCAGGATCATCCAGTGCTCAAGTTGGGTGGACTGTGGTAACCCATACACCCAGATTATCATTATTATAGCTTCCTGGATATCATCTCTCATATAACCCCTCTGGAGATCTATCTTGTCCAGTCTGTTCTTGGGAACTGGTTGCTTCAGGTACTCCTTATTCATCATCTTGTTTACTATTTGCTCCCTGTTACCAAACCATTTTTTCCCCTTTTCAATGTAGAAATCATAGAACTTATCTATGCCTTTGTGGAGGTGAAAGACATCCTTAATGAAATCCGGCCTGATGTCCAATATAACCTGATCTTCCGAGTTTACCATCACCCTTTTTTCTGAATCATAGTGGTGAGCCAGGGTGATGATCAATTCTGAAGATGTAACAACCACAGGGTGTGCAGCTGCATTTACTAGCCTGGATAGGACTAATGAGGTACAGTCCTCAGATCTATTTTCCAGTTGGGAGCACTGGGTTAGGAATTCATTCCAATCCATGTTCCCAATGTTGGTATCAGTTATCTCACTGTGTTTGTTCCCCACCTTTGAGTTGGGGGGATTCCCCTTGTATTGAAACTTCATTGGGGATACTATCTTTGGTTCAGTCATTCCTGCAAGAAAAGACAACTATCAGTATCATATTGAACAGAAAAATCAATTTAAACTATGAAAGAAAGTGAAGGGAGTTGAAAAATAGCTAAAGTGCAAGCTTTCGCACTTTCAGACCTTTCGGGGATTTCAGACACCGAAAACTAAATCGGAGACCAAAAAGTTTGAAAGTCTGAATAGGCAAAATGGTAAGGTCAAGGCCATTAGAGGTTTCAGAGTTTTAGACACCGAACTAGGATGGGTTTGCACAAAAATGCCTAATTATCCAGACATGGTGAGGAGCCTGGATGGAGTGATCGAAGGTTTTGTTTGTTTGACTTTTCAGACTTTCAAACCTTTCAGGCATTCAAAAGGTCAAAATGTTTGAAATGGCACTTGGCGAGGATGAGATCTAGTCTTTGGCCTTTCGGAGGCTGAAAACCTGTGGTAGGCACCGTGACTAACAAAAAATGTGAAAAACCTAAACCTAGACTCGACAACGCTAGAAAACCCTAGGGTCAATAGGGAGGGACGTCCCTATCAAAGCACAAAGACGTGCAAAAGCCCGAGAGGGTGACAAAATGAAATGCCCTAGGCTAGACAAGCACTAGGCACACCGCAAAGACAAACAAAATTAGACCTAGACAAAAGAAAGAAACAAAAAGAGGGTGAGAAGGACTTGCCTTGGACGAACAAGTAGGGGAGGGAAACCAGGTGGCTCAGAGGTGGAAGTGGTCATCGAGGAGAAACAAGCAGAGTCATGAGTGGGAGTACAAACAGAAAAAATGCAGAGTGAAATGAAAAGAGGAAGTCACCCCTTTTATAACCCGTGGGCTGACGTCAGCAATTTTGGGGGTGTGGAACCTGAAAGGCCAAAAATACCAGACAAGGAACCAAGCCTTCAGCCTTTCGGTGTTTTCAGAGTCTGAAAAAACTGAAAGGTCAAGTCTTCGACCTTCTGGCCATTTTAGCATTTTAGAGGATCTAAGTCCTTCAAAAGTCTGAAGGAGCTGAAAGGTTGGGTCTTTGGCCTTTCAGCCATTTTGGTATTTCAGAGGACTTAAATCCTCTGAAAGGCCAAAAGGCCTGAAAGGCCAAAAGGCCTGAAAGGCCGAAAAAGGCTTCTTCCTTTGGTTTCAGTAGTCTTTCTCGGTGGCTGACTGGATCTCTACGAGGGACGGACATGACGACTAGACAAAGAAGAAAAAGGGGGGTCCCCATGTTTAGAGGACCTTAAAATGGGGTGTGTGTTGTGGACCCACAATAGGTACCATGTGTATCTTAGCAAGGGCTTATGTAATTATTTGTATAATGGGAAGCCTTAATTGGCTGACCTAGTTAATTATGTATTAGGAAAGCTTAACTGGCCAACCTAATGGGTTATTGTAAAAGGGTATATATGAGTGATATTTTCATTTGTGAAAAGTGTGGTAGAGAAAGAGAAGAGTAGAGATTTGTGAAGCTGCGAAGCTTGACTGCTGGATAGAGAGCAGTGTTGATACTTCATTGGAAATGATCAAGAAAAGATAGTTTCTATCAGACAATTCACTGGATTATTTATTTGCTTTATACACTTGATGCGGATTGTAAATCCTTGAGGGTGAATTTAACCTTCTTTGGCCAGTGTGCCTTGGAAGTGAGCCTACTATTTCCTTTGACTCCTAACAGGGTCTGTCTCCTAATAGGGATTGTGTACTGTAATGTTGTAACAAGATCCTAATAGGGCTAATATCTTTTAACAGGGATACTATACTCTCAGTACATTATTTGTGGGTGTTAATTCCCACCAGGGTTTTACGTTTAACAGGGTTTCCTTGACAACAAATATTGTGTTATGGTGTTTTCTATTACTGTGTTATTATCTAAATTTTATGATATGGTTAATAAAGTTTAAAGTTTAATAATCTATACTACAACTGATTTACCCCCCCCTCTTAGTTGTCTTGTGGACTATTATTCCTAACACGCACATGCTATTAAGAGAGTTTGTACAGGTAACTAAAAAAAATCTTTTCTTGTATGAAATTATTAGTTTTTTGGTATGGTGAGTCCCCTTTACTCATACAAAAATGTTATGTGGCCCCTTTAATCGTACAACATCTTACCTTTTCTCGTATCAAAATTTTTACTCGTAATAGATGTGGAAAATTCTCATACAAAAATATGGTCTTCTATATTTACTCGTACTAAAAACATCAATCATTTTTGAAGTAGTAAACATAAAATTTCACTTTGTGAGATTGTTGATTTGAGTTCATCAGTATATTTTCTAGCTTCTCTATGCATTGTTTGGAGGTTGTACTGATGATTTATTCTTATTTTCTTGTAGGAGGTGTTACCAGATATTTAGTTCTAGATCATGTATCTACTGATGATGAGACTGGTACAACATCTCTTTGAGGATGACTTCACATTATAGAAGAGGGTGGATTCAGTTTGTTATGCCATATTCCTGGTATCTAGATTAATTACAGATTAACTTGGCCACATTCTTTTGTTGCCATTAATGACAAAGGGGGAGATTGTTGGAAAGTTGACTCCCATGGAGTATATTACTTATTTTGTGTTGTCATTATGGCAACAAAGTCATATGAAGTTTTGACAGCAAACTTTGAAGTGGAAATTGACTAAGTATAGAAGACTAGACAGAACAGAGATATACAGATGATCAGAACACTAGCGCACCTGCATACGACTGATTTAGACTAAGCTCCTTTAGAAATAAGCTCTATGATATTTTTTTATGCTTACCCTATACACACATGGTATGAAATGTTAGTACGGATAAGTTACAAAAAGAACAAATATACTAGCAGTCCAGAAAATAGAGTATGAAGCCGACTTCAATTTTTTTATTAGCGTGTAATATTTTGTTTTGTAAAGGCTAAGCACATATTGTAATAAGCACCTAATAGGGTTAGACCCTTAACCAGGTCAATGTACTTTCATTGTAAAGACTTCTCCTAACAGGGAAAAGGAACTTTAACAGGTTCATTATACTAGTGAAATATTTGTGGGTATTAATTCCCACAGGGATTTTCCTCTGATCAAGGTTTCCTCGTAATCATATCATGTGTTATGTGTTCATGTATTAAGCTTCAATTGATATATAGTTGATTTATGTTTAAAGTTGTTGAAATAGAATAAATAGACAAACACTGATTCACCCCCCCCCCTCCGCTCTCAGTGTTTCCAAAAATTGGTATCAGAGCTCTGGTCCTCTAAAAGAAAGTTTAACCACTTGAGGAGATCATGGATTCAACACAAGAAAACATCTAAAAAATAATCTTGATGCGGCCCTTGAAGATCTTGATAGATCTGAAAAATAAAATGAGAACTTAAACTAAAACTTGATGGCTCTCAAATGCTTATCAAGAAATTAAGGAAAGATCTGAAAGATTGTTCTACAAAAGATTTCGTAAAAATGGTCAAGAAGCTGAATGAAGAGAACATGTCTTTGAAGCATAAGATAGAAGAATTGAATGATCAGTTAACTAGTAGCCTAACAAATATTGAAGAGAAGAACAAATAAAACAAATAGCTACATGAAGAACTCATGCAAGCTAATATGAAAATCTTGGAGTTAGAAAACATCAAGAATAAAATTGAATCTAAATTATCAGGAGCAAAAGATAAGATTGATAAACTACACACAAGTTCTTATCTAATTCAATCACAACTTTGTGTGCAAAAGCTAAAAGGTGATACCACTGGTATGGGATACAGTATAGCTCAAATTGAAATCAATTCAATGAAAGAAACAAAGAAAGCACAAGAAGCATCCACAAAAGAAAAGAAAGAGGAGAATATTGCAGAGACTAAAACTGAACCACCTAAAGATGAACTCAAGCAAGTTATCAGAACTTGTTATGCTTGTAACAAGAATGGAAACTTGGCAAGAGATTGTAAATAAGTGAGAGCTTTTAATGGTTATTGTTACTCCTATAACAAGTTTTGTCATAGGGCTATTCATTGCAGGACAAATCAAAGAAATCAGTCACAACTGAACCAAAGGAATTAGACTCAATACAATCAGACAAAATAAACCTCAAAGAAACTTGCAGAATATTACATGTTAGATATGTAATTACAATGGACACACAACTAAGCAATGCAACATGATGAATAATAACATCAAACCTCCTATCATCTGTCATTCATGTGGAAAATCTGGACACATCTCAAGATTTTGCATGTCAAGAAAACAAAGACAAGAAAATCCTAAAAAGTCTCTCTTTGAAGAATCAGGAGAAGTTAAGTTTGTGAAAGCTAAAGCTAATTCAGATAAAATATGGGTTGAAATAAAGAAGGATAATGAATAGAACAAGGTAGTAGATGCATCCTCAGTGGACGCACCTTCTACTTCTGTATAGTTGATCCTCATGGTCTTAGGGGGAGCTATTCTAGCTCCGAACCCCTGCGTGGCTGGTATAATCATCTCTGAGCATGCACCTTTGAATTCATGTCAGTAATAACAAGAGAATGTAGTATGCATTCATGCATTGTCTATACCACATTCTGAATAAAGTTTGAAAGTCTCAGTGAAAGCACATATGGAAATAAATGTAGAAAAACTATATATATATCAGTGGATTGATTGATTATTCTCATTGTTTACATCTGAGATCATAAAATTTGTAGAGCACAGGAGCACTAAGCATCAAACATTCAAAAGTATCGATTTGATCAGTTGGTGAACATATTGCAAGTTGAAATAGAACCCTAGCATTCACATCTTTTTGAATTTCCATGAAACCCTATTTATCCAAGTAACAAGTAAGTATGGCCACTCCAGTTGTATTCGACATTGCTGAAAGGAAAATATTTATGTTTAAGAAGCATCCCTTCAATTCTATACTAGATGATGTAGAAGGAGAATTTTCTAAGACTCCACTAGGAGTCATGCATGTAGAAGACATTCGCACGTACATATACTATAAAAAGGAAACAGATGGACATAACAGTATTGCTACTCTCATGGCCTCAATGATGAAACCAGACTATTCATTCAAGGATGAATACATGCATCTCACTGATACCCCTATCTTTGAGTACTCTAATGCGCATGAGTTTTATGAGCCATAATGGGTAAAAATCTTGTTTAGCAGAATAAATGATGACCTCTATTAGATTGGTGAAGTTCTTGTCTATATTATTGCAGACCTAATTCATGACATGATTGGACTTCCTAAGAAAGGAATAGTTCTTCCAACTGGTAAAGATGTGAAAAATCAGGTTGAACAAGCTTGTTTATCCAGAAGTGATAGGCGTGGTATGATAGTTGATCCCATTAAGGAAGGTGACATAAAAATGGTCACCATGATACTAGGTTACAAATTTCAACATGCAAGCAGACTAAATAGTGTATCTGCAGCTACTGTCCTTGTAGCAGTAAAGATGGTAAAAGACAATACCCAGTATAATCTATGTGAGTTATTTCTTGCTCAATTGATTGAAAACATTTGAGCTATTAAGCATGACAAGAGTAAGATATTTAGGTTTTGATCATTGATCATCTATCTCTACTTTCACATAGTAGGTAAAGTTTCCAATCTTTACCTAGACAAAAGTAAACCTACTATGTCTCAGATATCACTAAAGACTACATTAGAGAGTAGCGTGAAGGATTCTATGGACATGGATATCAAAACTTTCAGGATCAAGATGCAGAAGAGGTTCAGGATACCTGAGAAAATAGTTGAGACACTATATGCTTCATGGTGGAGACTGACTATACTTGCATGGAGGCAGTTGAGCCTAGAACAAAATGGATTCACCCTCTCAGATATGAAGTTGAAGAACATGTTTTGGAAGGTTATGCACAAGTCCTCCTATCTACGCCCAAGGATCCCAATGAACCTAGATGGGGTACTCATAGAGAAAAGACAAATCAAGTTGATTGTGTCTTGTACAGTATAGACAATAAAAGGAAGGCATCAAGGATTACTTCAAATATCCTAAAAGTTCATTGTGTTACACAAGAAGACCTAGATAGAGATAGGGAAGCTAAGATAGCTAAAGAACTTGAGAAAATTCCCACAGAAGTGAAAAAGGAAAAGTCTGATGATATGCCTAAGAAGAAGAAGAATAAATCTGATGAAGGTACATCTGTGCCATCAACCACCATTGATCTAGAATCCTCTTCACCTTCTGTACCCAACAAGTTAACCAGAAGGAAGAAGCAAGTTCCCACAAGTCATCCATCCTCAAGGACCACAAGGATCAAGGTAAAGAACACATAAGCCCCTCCTGAGGTAGGATTCAGGCCCATTCTAATAGTCCTAAAGAATAGAATTTTTAATGAAGGTAGACTAGAATCCATCAAGAATGTCTATGATAAGTATCAATAGATAGACAAATCAGAAATTCATTCAATGATTATATCTCATATGATTAAGTCCAAAAATTCAGTATTGGAACTCAAGACACTCATACGAGACAAAGTATGAAACATACTGGACCTATTAAAGAGGAAATAAATTGAGGAAGATATGATGATAAGAGATTAAGAGACATTAGACAGTCTTCTCCCTATTTTCTTACATGATGAGAAAGCTATATTGTTGGATTTAATTAAACATCATCTCAGAACCAGAACCAAAACACTTCATATCATGAATAAAGAGTATGATCTGGTTGGAGAAGAGACTCAAAAATCTTTTGAGCAGGTATTTCTAGATAGACATATGTATCCATCAACAGTGCCTACAGCTAAGGAAACTCCAGTTCCTCCAAACATGTTACAGAACCAGTAATTCAAGGTGCGCATATAACAGGTCCATAGGTTTCAGCACCCAAGATCACATCACCTTCTGATACAACCAAAGATTCAGAAGAAACTATTGTAATAAGATATCCATGACCACTTCTGACAATGACATGGACAAAGTTGAGAATGCATTTGTAAGCACTGAAGAGACAAAGGAGGTATGCATTGATGACATATATTTACAACAAGATGAAGTTCCCTCTAAAGATTCAACATATTTGAATAAAGAGGAAGACAATCAAACTAATGAAACACCAGTCATGGAGATCCCAGTAAAAAGTGAATGTATGGATACTAGTTAGAATACTATATTCACCCCATCCATTCAACCATCAACTTCATTGTTGTCAATTTTAAATCCTGACTCAGCAAGTCTAGATGCATGGGGAGAAGAAGACTTGATCAAGATCAATGCCCTAGCCATGGAAAAAGCCAAAGAGAAACAAGTTATGAGAAACCCTCTCTTTTTGGAGTCAGTAAACATTCTGAATGACCTAGTGCCTGTAGACAAGAAAGTAGCTAAAATTTAGTCAGTTGATGATGTAGATAGCATCCTAACAAGCTTCAAAGCACACTTTACAAGTTTAGTAGACTCAGCTACTAGAATTGCAAAAGATGAGTATAAAAAGGAAAGATTGAATGAACTGATAAATAACTTTTCCTTAGATTTAAAGTCATTAAATATTGGTCAGACAATGTTGAAAGAGTTGGCATCAAAAGGCAGAAAGGTTATAGCAAATTGCATGAACAGAGGCAAACTCACCTCTGAACATATCAAAAAGATAGAAGAGGCATATATCTTTGTTGATAACATAAGAAAATCTATTGTAACATCATCCCAAGACATAAACATCTAAAAAAATATCTATCAAGGTCAGATAGAAAAATCTAAAATGGAGATCAGTAAGATAAGGATCAGGTAGACTCAGCCGAGAAATGCACTTGCGCCCTCCTTAGCAGTTCTGGATGAGAACATTAAACAGATTGATGCAACCATTTCTACCTATGATCAAGGACCCAGCATGGATCTGAAAAAGATGGAAAATCTTACATATTCCTTATGCATCCATCTACAAACAATTGATGCACTAAAGGCATTATGGCAGTAAGAGATCAAGAATCTGCAGATAGCTTATCCAGATGTGTACATGGAGTAAGTATCTAGAGACTTACAAATTTGACAGCTTTGTCATTAGTGTCAAAGGTGGAGTAAAGTGTGTATGGGGAGTAGTGTATATATATGCAAAGAAATATGATACAATATATGTTAAAGGAAGGTTATATACATTTTTTGGTGTTAGTCAATTTTGATTAACTTGGCCACATTCCTTTGTTGCCATTAATGACAAAGGGGGAAATTGTTGGAAAGTTGACTCCCAGGGAGTATATTACTTATTTTTTGTTGTCATTATGGCAACAAAGTCATATGAAGTTTTGACAACAAACTTTGAAGTGGAAATTGACTAAGTATAGAAGAATAGACAGAACAAAGATATACAGATGATCAGAGCACCAACGCATGTGCGTACAACCAATTCAGACTAAGCACATTCAGACATAAGCTCTATGATATTTTGTTATGCTTAACCTATACACACATGGTATGGAATGTCAGTATGGATAAGTTACAGAAAGAATAAGTATACTAGCAGTCTAGAAAATAGAGTATGAAGCCGACTTCAGCTTTTTTATTAGCGTGTAATCTTTTATTTTGTAAAGGCTAAGCGCCTATTGTAATAAGTTTTTAATCATGTATTAAACATTATTGTAGACACGCTTAAGCCAATTTGTTTGGAAGCACCGTGAATTTTCTTTTTAGGCCGACTAAGGTCTTGTTTATAGTCGTGTCTATTCAGGCATGGACATATATATATATATATATATATATATA
>MU228248.1:2156513-2182693 GCA_018584345.1 Thuja plicata | reverse complement strand
TATATATATATATACATATAACATGCAAATTTGTATTAAGAAGTGTCATCAAATATGAAGGGCAGAGAAATAGAAGAACAATATAAGATGTCAAAATGAGATAAATCTCTTCAAGAGTACAAGAGCATCAGTACATAATCAGAACTGATTAGACAATTGTGTCACATATAGCAATTCACCTTTTTGATATAGTGTATATCAACTATTAGAAGGTTGTAGCCTTCATCCTATTGAGTAGTGAGCTTTCTGGGCAGTGAGTCCTCACCCCTAATAGGGTTATTTGTAAAAGACTCTTAAGAGGGTTAGACCCTTAACCAGGTCATTATAATCGCATTGTAAAGACTGCTCCTAACAGGGCAAAGGAACTTTAACAGGTTCATTATACTAGTGCAATATTTGTGGGTACTAATTCCCACCAGGGTTTTCCTCTAATCAAGGTTTCCCTGTAATCATATCATGTATTATGTTTTCATGTATTAAGCTTCAATTGATATATATTTGATTTATGTTTAAAGTTTCTGAAATAGAATAAATAGACAAACACTGATTCACCCCCCCCTCTTAGTGTTTCCAATAGATTGTTGATAGGTCTTGTGGAGATATTTGACAGTGACCACAAAACTTTTCACTTACTAACCGCGGAGATGACTATGACTCCTGTGGATGTATACCGCATCCTTTGTATCCCCTTCTCTAGTCCACTTGTATGGTATGAGTCATCTCAATGTCTTAGTATGTATGTCATTCACAGGATATTTTGGGATGAGGATATCTTAGAGAGATGGGTAGGATGGGATGCTATGATGACCTGATATTCCCAACAACTTCCTCTAGCCTATGTGATGGTCTGGTTCATAGGGTGCATTATCATGCCTGATAGAGGGCAAAAAGTATTTCAGTGTGGGTGGGGACTAGTCTTAGAGGGTCAGGTGGCTTGACTAGTGAAGTTAGGGTGGGGTTCTAGTCTCTTAGTTCATATGTATCATGAGCTCTATTAGGTTGTTTATAGGGGTATGAGGAGTCTGGTTGCAGGAGTTCTAGTTATCTAGATCTGGGCATGGGAGCACCTCCCTATACGCAGGCCCATTTTTATGATTCTTGAACAATTGGGCATCCATTTATTTATTGATATTTATTTTATGTTTTCCATCCTCACTTGGGGAGGACTACCTACTGGAGACAACAGATTGATGATATGATAACTTTCACGTAGAGTCCTTACCTAGGCACAAAGGAGTGGGGAGAATGGAGGTCATAGCAAAAGGCTATGTTTGTTACTCATCCTCTGATTGGTCACACTTCCACTATAGTGGATCATTTTTTTGTTTCAAGGGTTCTTTAATAGTATGGCCAACCACAAGTCATACCATAGGAGTTTACAACATATACCATCTATGTTGATGAGGTGCATGTGGGATGGGGACCTAGATTTGTTCCTACTATAGCTATG
Source organism: Thuja plicata (assembly GCA_018584345.1). Lineage (NCBI taxonomy): Eukaryota > Viridiplantae > Streptophyta > Pinopsida > Cupressales > Cupressaceae > Thuja > Thuja plicata. Next base: position 2,181,243 of record MU228248.1, on the reverse strand, counting down.
CAGGAGTTGGGATCCACAATGAGATCTAGATGGGATTATATTGATGTTGTTGCTAATGCTAGGATGACTCTCGAGTACAAGGAGTATTTTCTCAGCACCATTTTCCTTATTTCATAGACCCAGCTACCCTGATTCCTAGGATTGAGGATGATGATGATGCTCCTCCCCCTCCTCCACCAGCACATGGTAGATTAGATACAACACAAAGACAACCTCGTGGATATATTTTTGTTAGGTATAAAAGAGAAGAACCTATTATAGGAGTGTGTAGGAGAGGAGAGTCATGTACTCTTGGTTCAGTTGGTATGACAGATCCTGGTCCTAGTGGAACAACAAGCATTCAGATGGGAGATTAGATTGCCTAGGTATGGGGAGAGAAGATTGTTGAGGCCACTTGATAGGATAGGCAATACAGAGATGAGCTGGTCGGTGGTGAGGAGAAGAGGGCATGTGGTGCTCTAGAGGCTTTGAGACAGAGGACACCTTAGGACACTATCCAAGCTCTGAGAGACAGGATTCAGGGTTTATATTTAAAGCTAGTTATGGAACAGTCTAGGATAGTAGAGTGGGATCAATGGACAGCTGAGAATGATCAGAGGATAGTAGCCTTGACAGCTGATCACGATCATATCCAGCATGAGGCTACGCATCAGTGAAATATTATGTTGCATCATACAATGATTTTGTTCCTTTGGATGAATAGGTTTGTAACCACCCTAATTTGGTCTTCCTCTGACCATAGACCCTATTTTCCCTAAGTGTGATCATACCCTTAATTATGTCAAGACAATTCTTCAATTTATTGGCATAATTCATTTAAATCAAATTTAATCTCCTAAGTGATTTAATCACTAAATTACATTAATTACTTTAGCCAATTAAATCAAATCAATTAAATTAAATCAAAAAATAAAAAACATGGCTAACCTATATCTTGCTAAGAGTGTATACCATGCTCCTGAGATCAAAGACCCTAAGCTTCCATGTACTTCAATGCCTATTTTGAATGATTCCCCAACAATCCTTCAAGAATCCCTCATGAAGGTTAAAACTCCTATCTTTTCCTTTGGAGTGGATTCATGTCAAGAGGATAATCCAAAGAATGAATAAATAAGTCTTACTAATGCTCAAGATCAAGACATTCTCCCATCCCCTCCAACATTTGATGAAGATACCATATCCCTACAATCTGAAGATGATTACCTCGTATCTTTTCATTGCTTTCAAGAAGATATTCCTCCATCTCAAGAGCTACATAAACCTCCATATCCTAAGCAAGATCCTAACACTTCTAAAAATCTTATTGAAAATCAAGACCAGGGTATCCTTCCTACATTATACAAAGACCCTTGTCAAGATCAGCATATCCCATCATATCCTTCACATACTCCTCCATATCCATCTCAGGAAACCATTATTCCTTCAAATCCCTTACATGACAATAAGTCACCTCAAGTATCAATTGTTCCTATTAAAATTCATCATGTCAAACTTACTCATGAGCCTATGGGTATGAAGATGAATGTTAAACAAAAGATCCTTGGTCAGGAAGCTCACTCTAAAGATGTTGATACTCATTTCATACCTTATATACCTCCATTTTCATGCAAGAATCAACCTTCTTCATCCTCCAAATATGCCCTTGGTCCCTATGTCCAAAAGCTGAATTCTTTAAACCTTCCATCTATATAGGGTCCATATATCTTGCCATCCACTTACCCTATCCCCTATCAAGATCAACAAATACATGTGTCCTTGAACTCTCCCTATCAACCGAGCTATATGAACCACACATATCAACCTTATTCGTCCACAATTCCTAACTCTTTTGGAAGCAATCTGAGTGTCAAAAAAAGAAATCATAAATTCAGGAGTCCACGTACATATGAAGATCACTATGTCTAATCTAATAGACATATGACTACAAAGAAAAAGTAAATAATCAAGAGACCACAAAGGTCCACTGAGCAAAGAATAATATCAAATAAAATATGGGTTCCTAAATCCATCATGGCATAATTGCATTCTAAAGCTGAGCAAAGAACAATATCAAAGAAAATATGGGTTCCTAAATCCATCATAGAAGAATTGTGTTCTAAATCATCCAAAAGAAAAGGGAAATCAAAATCTATGTGGATTCCCAAGTCTCTCTTAAAAGGCTTGAACAAAAAGGAAAAGTCAGAGTTGGCATCCAAGATTCCAAAGTCTTCCACTTCATCTCCATCTAAACATCTTCCCTTTTCTAACTCTATTTGGGCCCTCATGTCCCAAAATCCATTACCTTGAATACTTCATTCATCTTGGGTCCTTGTGTATCAAGATCCATATCCATTCATACATTAAAGCATCAAGCTATTTCATCCATTTTTCCTCCTTCCATCTGCTACCCTTCAAGGGGTGTGTCAATGTTGATCTTATCACCATACCCTATCCAATATCCTACACCTACCTCTTACCCATCCATCCCAGATCCTTCCATTCCTCTAGTCCAATCCATCGCATTAACTCTTAGATTTCAACTCCCTTATCCTCCATTTCATATCCTTATCATCACCCTATCAACATCTTTGAGCATACTTTCAGTGTTCTTGGCCTATCACAACATATCCTTCAAAGGAGCACTATCCAAAGAGAATGATGCATAAGTTCCTCCTTAAAATTAGAAAAATAAAAAAAAGAAAGAGATTGAAAAAGAGAAAAAGTGCCTCGGTGAAAACCTAGTAAACAGGCACCTTGGTAGCAAAAGTGAAGAAAAAAAGAAAAAAGAAAAAATTAATCCTCTAGTGGAAACCACTTCTTGTGGCACCTTGGATAAGTACCATGATGAAAACCTAGCAAACAGGCATCATGCATAATTCCCTCCTACTTGCACTCTTCACTTGGGGGTAATTTCCATTCATGTCATCTAATCCATCATATCTTTCATCCATATTCCTTCTGGTGATCTTGATAAGGTTGAGGCTATCCATGGACAATTTGCATATTGGCATTTATTATCTTACTCACTTGCTCTTATCCGTGGCACACTATCATGATTTTTTTTATCCCAAGCCACTACTCACTATCCTTGCTCTAATCCTACATCATCCCTTATCTTGATGGTGTTTTACTATTAGTTGATCCCTTCGTCTTGATCAAAAGGAAGAACAACATAAAATGGAAAGCAAGTTCTAAATAATTCTCTTGACATGTCCACTATTTTGGACTACCTTCTATCCTACATGCTTTCATGCCATCAAGTCATTATCCTATATTATATTTAGCACCGCTTCATGAGCCTACATTGCTATATTATTTTTCCTATCTTGGATAATCTTGAGAAGACTATCCTTGAAGGTGGCATTCACCCAATTCACCCACCGACCCACTTATGATCTATCAATCCATCCCTAATGACCTACATCTTTCTATACAATGGGGGCACACAAATGCGATCATGCTTAAGATTTGGTAATCTTGAAAATCATAAATCTTTTAATCTTCAAACAAGTGTCACTCAAACTTTGTGCTCTATCTATCAATGCATTGATGATACTTATCCTTCCTGATAGAACCTGTGCCATTTGGTTGACTCTAATTCCTTAAAAATTTCCTATCCTTGCTTTGGATTTGTCTTCATTTGTGTCTTAGGAATATTCATTCTACACTAGGAGCATCTTTGCTAGCATGGTCAGTTTGCATCTGCTAGGTTGTCCTAGGTTCCTCTCTAGGATGGTTTTCTTCTCAAAATAGTATTTCTCAATACTTGCATCTAAACATCACTGTCATAAAAAAGGTGTTTCTTCAACACCACTTACATGTAACAGAAATCACACTAGTGTTTCTCAACACTTTAATCATGAACTTTAAATGATCTAGTGTTTCTCAACGCTTTAATCAACCAGTGTTCCTAAACACTACATTGGATTGCAATTGCTGACAAAGTTAATCTCATTTACTCAGACATGCAAAACATATTGCTTAATTCCAATTTATGATTGATGAATCTCTATTGCACTTGAAAAATGAATTCACAGTATTTCTCAATACTACTTAAACACATAGTCTGATCTTTGTTTGATTATGACCCTTTTATGTTCCCATGATGTTTCACACTAGGGGCATCTAAGTGGTTGTAAATTGTCTTTAATTGATTATTAATTGGTGATTGTTATGTCTTCCGAGTTACTCCATGATGTCTATTCAAAGACAAAAAGTTGCAAGGATAGGGAGCATAATGTTTTCTTGTTTTTTACATATGGTGATTGTTTCAAGGATCCTACAAATTTCACCTAACTTTGATGTTTATGGTAAGGGCTTCCAACATGAGTGGATAGCTACATATATCTCGATCCTTGTTGTGTGTAAACTATGGTGAGATTGAAACAATTTCCTTGTCTATTTTCTAAATCAGATTCTCACTTAGGTGTATGAAACATGATGTACCCAAGGATATGAATTTTCAAGGTCATTATGGGTCACATATCTTACATTACACTTGAACAAAACCTGATTCTTAATAGTAAAAGGAGATAGCTAACTTGTTGTCCTATCTTCTATCCCTTGATGCTTAATTTTATTTCCAACATTGCATCCAATACCCATAGTATTCATACTTTCATGATAACAATGGGTATTAATGATAGTTGTACTATCAGGTGATGTCCGTTACAAAAATGCCCAATGATGATAAAAATGCTACAATGTATACAAATCACTGACAGTCCTAGGAGTCTGAATGTAGATGCCTTTAAAGATTTAATGATTCGTTTTGAAAATAAAAGCATAAGGAATTGATCTCAAAAGGATTTCCAAATTCATCTGAAATCCAAGTTCATTACTTCATCTATATTACTAATATCAATGATTCCCTAACTATCAATATCCAATTTTGTTCTTCTCTAATCAATCGGGAACAAAATTAAACTCACATTTTAAACTTGATTAACTTGGTACAATTGTGTTTTCTCTTAACACACCTTTGTTTCTTCACTTCTTCTAGTTGATTCTTTCTTGATTTAATCGATGAGTTCAAGTGATATATCATTCTACAGAGGGATTTTATTCTTTTTCCTTTGATATCATTCCCGAGGGGCCATGATCACACTTAAATCAATCAAATTCTTGCTCAAAGAGCATTAAAATGACTTCGCCATCAAAATACTAAGGGCATGAAAGCTTCACTTGACTAAGTTGGGACTGTTGGATAGAAGGCTCAGCTCTCACAAGTTGGATATCTTATGTATACATTTTATCAGATTCTTATTAAGCTCCTAGCAGCTTTGAATTGACCTTCGTTGGATCAAGTTCGGAGTTGGTATTATCAATTCTTGTACGACAACCAAGTTTAGAATTAGTACCTTTAAGATCTTTGTTTATTGACCTTTGTTCGATCAATTTCAAAGTCAATTCTATCAGTCTTAATTCAATCAATGGTGAGACTGATCTCATCAGACATTTCATTCAATCAAGTGCGAAATTATCAAACTTTCTGAAGTCAATATCAAACATTTCTTTGAATCAATGCACTGCTCGCACATCAATTCAAAGAGAGGTAAATGTAACCACCCTAATTTGGTCTTCTCTGACCATAGACCCTATTTTCCCTAAGTGTGATCATACCCTTAATTATGTCAACACAATTCTTCAATTTATTGGTATAATTCATTTAAATAAAATTTAATCTCGTAAGTGATTTAATCACTAAATTACATTAATTGCCTTAGCCAATTAAATCAAAAAATAAAAAACATGCCTAAAGTAATTAATTAAAAGGAATTATATAATCCTAATTACAACTCCATTTTTAAAAGGGAAAGTCAAATCCCTAACCAATGAGAGTTAAATCACTTGGATCACCTCACATAGATCACCAAAGATTCAATCTCCACCTCTCTTCCACTTTCAATCCTAACCTCTCATTCACCAAATTATTTTATAAATAGAATGAATTTTAAGCTCAATGGGCCCCTAATTCTTAATTGTTAATTGCAAACTTATGTTGCTCTTATTTTCATAGATCTTAATGCATTTTAACTCTCATTTTCATAGCATTGTTATAATCTTTCATTTTGGAGCTTTAAAATGAACATTTCTTGAGCATTTTGATTAAAAGAATTCAAATCTTCTAGTCTAAGCTTGTATATGTCACTGATTAATGCATAATATGAGGGAAATTATAGCATTCTTCACACTCTTCTTAGATAGGAAGCAATAGGTCAATTTTAGTTATTGATATGTTTTCTAACTCTTTATTTTCACTAATATAATGACTTATTGAAGTGTTGTGTTGTAGACAACAGGTACAAAAAATAACACACACATTTATGGCACCCACTATGGGGATGAATATTGGATTTTACCTCACTTTCTATTCATTTTTGGTTGATTTGTCTTCTCTATTTTTACGTACAGAGTCACCTTTAGTCACCAAGGCTCACATGCAGGAAATGGCATCGCATTGAGGAAATTGGATCGCATCCCAGATTTCAGAGCTTGCATCCTAGGAATCCCAAGTCATTTTTGGTAAAGCCTCACATCCGGTATATCTTGTATTGCCTTTTGTTTAAATGATCACATTTGGTAAATTGGATCGTATACAAGGTTTCTAGGATCATTTTTGGGAAAGGCAATCACATCTCGTCATTTGATTTGAAAACTAAATTGTCTAACCACTAGTCTTGTGATCCTTTTTTCTTTTGTCTTTTCAACAACCTAATTTTTTATTGCAAATTGCTGTCAGAGCGTTTTTTCTCAAAATGGTAGAGAGAAATTACTAACTTGTGGTTTGCAGGTGTTTTAATAGATTAAATTTATTTTATTTGTTCAAGGTTTTGAAACTAAGAGCATTTTCCTATCATTTACTAAATCAATAAGAGGATTATGCTCTTTTCCTTCAAGGAAAATCAGAAACTCAAAAGTTGATTTAGGACTTGAGAAGAATTTGTGGTATAATTGGACAAAGGAAAACCTCAGTGTTTAAATTTATTTTGGAGAGTAATTGAACAAACAAAAATAATTTAATCTTGTGGGATAATTGAACAAGCTTCATTCTCTAATTCCTTTGGATAGAAATTGAACAACACAAAGCACTAAATATTGTGGGATAATTGAACAAGATTCATTGTCTAATTTGGAGATAGTAATTGAACAAGCAAATCACATAACTTTGGGGAAATTGAACAAACAATATTTTCTTTTCAAGTACTTTGTGTTTTCATAAAATAGGAATTAAGAATCAAACTTAATCTTATTACTTGATCTCACTAAAGGATTTTCTCTTCCTTCCAAGTGGAGGAATCAAAGACTCGTCATGGGAGATTGAGTTTTGAGTGAATTCGTTTGAGGGAAAGAATTTATTAAAGTGTTTGTGGGAGAAAATGACATGGAATAGGAGAGTATGCTCTTCTTCTTTTGAAGAATCAGAAATCTAGAACTCCTAAGCTCGCCAATCCTTTTTTATGCTTTCAAAACATTAGAGGGCATGCCAGTTGAGGAAAAATATCCCGGGATGACCCAAGTGAGGAAACGTTTTATGCCAACCCTTCCAAATCACTATAAATAATTGCTTCCTTGTAGGCTAAAGCCTCAGAAGACATAATCAGTTTTGTTCTTGTAATTTCAACATCATTACTTGAACATGCTTTTGTTTGTGTAGAGTGGAGCCGCTTGAATATTTCTTGCGAGACTACACACATTTGAGTACTCATAGGGCTATATGACTCAATTTTGCATTGTGAAATTCTAAGTGAGATAGTTGCGAATAGATACCCCATCATAATAAACACTTGTAGTAAAAAAAAAATGATTCATCTCTGAAAGGGTGATAAACTTTGTGCAAGGAAAATAGTAATTTCCCCAAGATACTCATCATTTCGTGCCCTCACTTGTGTTTGGATTCGGTTAATATGGCATCATGACTAGAGACATTGCGTTCTTAGTGATGGATATATTCTAATTAGCATTTGAGTGTGTACCTGAGTCTACGAGCAAATATTTTCATTCTATGCTTAGAAACTAGGGAATAGGGAAAGTGTTTATCATCCCTTAACAAAGAAACATTGCTTGATGTGTTTTAAACTCATTAAAGAGATAACTCCAAAAGAAAGCAATTATATTCATTCCCTGACATACAAGTTTTTTTCTACTCACTATTTAGAAGTGCTACCAATTAGCTCTTAAGGTGGAAGAAAGGAACAAGAAGAAAGGAGACTCTAATCTTAGAGGTAGAGGCAGAGGAAGAGACCAAGGGGGTCACAGAGGTGGTTATCAAGGCAAAGGTAATGAACAAAGAAACCAGGGAGAGTCTAAGTTGACAGAGCATGGTAATGAAACTACTCCAAGAGGGGGTTATACCAGAGGAAGAGGTACTCCAGGAGGCTCTAGTAGAGGAAGGGGTTCAAGCAGAAGCAACTCATACTTTGCAAGCATGAAATGTTATAACTCTGGCCAATTGGGTCACCCTGCCTATAGGTGCCCGGTTAAGCCCACTTATTCAAACAATAGTAAGAGGATTGCATATACTCAAGAAGATAGAAAAAGTGTCAAAACATTAGAGGTTGACCACATTGAATCAGAGATGGGAGAAAACTTGATGTTTAGAAGAGTTTTGATCAGGAAACCAGTCAAGGATGAGCCCAAGCATAGGAGGGCATTGTTTAGAGTCATGTAAAATCCTTGGTAAAGTTTGCAAAGTGATTGTGGATTCAAGAGCCACACACAATATCATATCAAAAGAAGCAGTAACCAAACTAAAATTGGTAAAGATACCTCATGTCAATCCATACAAGGTGACACGGTTGAACAAAGGGTAGAGTGTGTTGGTGAATGAGAAAAGTTGGGCGGAGTTTTCTATTGCAGGGTATAGAGATAAGTTAATTTGTGATGTGTTTCCTATGGATACATGCCATCTGTTATTGGGAAGGCCTTGGCAATATGACAATGGTGTAGTGTATGATGGAAAGGATAATTCCATATCTTTCAAGAAAGATAACAAGACTTTCAAAATCTAGTCCTTATTGGAAGAGGATGAGTCACATTCCAAGACCCCTAGTGTTTTGTTGAGTGGTAGTAAGGAGTTCATCAAAACCCTTAAGGATGAAGGAAGTGAAGGGTATTCCATACTAATCAATCCTAAGGACGAAGAGAATCCTCAACAAGAGCCTTTGCAATTAGAAGTCCAAAAGTTACTTGAGAAGTACAAAGACATAGTCAGTGATGGTACTTCTGCAACTTTACCTCCTAGAAGAGTGATAAGTTATAAAATTGAATTTTTTCCTAGTGCATCATTTCCAAATAAGGAAGCTTATAATCTTACTCCAGATCAGAACCTATAAGTGGCTAGACAAGGGCAGGAGATATTAGACCAAGGACTAATCAAGAAGAGAATCAGTCCATGTGTCGTACATGTGGTCTTAACATCCAAGAAAGGTGGTAATTAGAGACTCTATACTGATTCTAGGAATATTAATAGAATCACAATTAGATATAGATTTCCAATTCCTAGTATAGAGGATTTGATGGACTATCTTGGAGGGGCAAAGTTTTTCACTAAATTGGACTTAAAAAATGGGTAACATCAGATTAGAATTAAATATGGGGATGAATGGAAGAAAACTTTTAAAACTACTGATGGTTTGTATGAGTGGAGATTTATTCCATTTGGCCTCTCAAATGCCCCTAGCACATTCATGAGGCTCATGAATGAAGTTCTTAAGGACTTCACAGGCATATTTGTTGTAGTATATCTAGATAATATACTTATATTTAGTAAGACAATAGAGGAACGTGTGAAGCATGTGGAGATGGTACTTAAAAAGTTGCAAGAAGAGAAGTTGTATATAGATCTAGAGAAGCATGAGTTCTTCTAACAAGAACTTGTGTATTTGGGATTTGTTGTATCCCAAGGTTCGTTAAAGATGGACCCAAGCAAGGTGGAGGCTATTCTGAATTGGCTTACACCAACCACAAGGACAGAGGTAAGGAGCTTTCATGGGTTAGCTTAGTTTTACAAAAAAATTATAAGAGATTTCAGTGGTATTTGTGCACCATTGCTAGGCACCATTAAGGGTGGCCTAAAGACTAAGTTCATATGGACCTCTAAATTAGGGAAATCATTTGAAAAGTTGAAGAAGCAAGTAGAAACACAACCCATCCTTAGACTCCCTAATTTTGATCAACTATTTACTTTAGAGTGTGATGCAAGTGGGATTGAAGTCGGGGGTGTGTTAAGCCAAGAAGTTAGGCCAATAGCCTTCTTTAGTGAGAAATTAAATGAATCTAAGAAGAAATATTCTTCTTATGACTCGGAGTTGTATTCCTTAGTTCAGTCTCTTAGGAAGTGGAGACATTACTTGCTACCAAAATAATTTGTAGTGTTTACTGACAATCAGGCCCTCAGTTATATAAAAACATAAGAAAAGCTCAGTATTAGACACTTGAAGTGGATGGAATACCTTCAAGAATTCACATTCACAATAAATCACAAGAAAGGACAATTGAACAAGGTTGCAGATGCCATGAGTAGGAGGTTGTTAACCATTCAGTAAGTATAGTTGAAGAGCATTGGGATTGAGAGTTTCAAGGATCTCTATAGAGAAGATGAAGACTTGGGAGAATCCTATAAGGTATGTTCTGATTTTTAGAATCACTTTCACAGTCAGTTTTTTTATTTTACTTTGCATAGTGGATTGTTGTTTAAGGGGTACCAATTGTGTGTTCCTAAGGGCTCAATGAGAGAGAATATCATTTAGGAGAATCATAATGGTATCTTGAGTGGCCATTTTGGTGTCAATAAAACTATATAACTAGTACAAAGGTTTCACCATTGGCCAAAGTTGGTAAGAGATGTAACAAAGTATGTTGAACAATGTGTAGTGTGCATGAAATCAAAAGGAGGAGCTAGTAATGCAGGTTTGTATTAACCTTTTCCAATCCCTAATAGACCATGGGAGTGTGTTGGCATGGATTTCATTGTAGGGCTACCTAAGACTAAACATGGACATGACAGTATCTATGTGGTGGTAGACAATATTAGTAACATGGGTCACTTTATCCCTTGTAGGACTACTCATGATGCTAGTAACATTGCACATTTGTTTTTAAAGGAGATTGTAAGAATCCATGGACTACCCTTGAGTATTATATTAGATAGGGATGTTAAGTTCATGATCCATTTCTGGAAAACACTATGGAGTAGATTGGGTACTAACTTGTCATTTGGTTCATCTTACCACCCTCAGACTGATGGCCAAACTAAGGTGGTTAACCGAGAGCTTGGTAACTTGTTAAGGTTTCTAACTAAGGAGTATGGGAAAACATGGGATGTGGTCATTCCCCAAGAAGAATATGCATACAATGATAGTTTTAACAGAACAACAAGTAGAAGCCCATTTGAAGTTGTTTATGGGATTCACCCAAGGGGTGTATGTGAGCTTAGAGACATTGGAGCCATGGAGTATAGGAGTGGTCATGATGAGGAATTCACTCAAACCCTGAAAGAGATTCAAGAGTAGGTGAAGAAGACAATATTGGAGCTTACTCAAAAATTGAAGGATAAAGTAGATGAGAAGAGAAAGGATGTTTAATTTGAGGTGAGTGATTATGTCATGGTACATTTGAACAAATCTAGGTTGCAAAGAGGAGTGCCTACCAAGATTCAGATGAAGAGAGTGGGACCCTATAAGATCTTAGCCAAATATGGGGCTAATGCCTATAAGGTGGATCTACCTACTGAATTGAGCATCTCACCTATTTTCAATGTGGAAGACTTGATCAATTTTAAAGGATCTTTAACTGAGATAGATGTGAACAGAGAAGAGGTTGGAAAAGATGTATAACCTGCTAATTTACCTCCCAAGGTACAAACAAAAGCATATAAGGTATTGGATTCCAGGGTCAAGAAGACCACAAGACACAAGGTGTACATGGAGAACCTAATAAAGTGGAAGAATAAGATAGAGTCAGAGGCAACATGGATTGCAGCTATGGACTTCAAGAAGTTGGGCATTTTAGATGATATCCTAGCCATAGGAGTGACTTGACTGTCTCTTGTGACAGGGAGTATGGTGCAAGAGGACCCCTAGGCTGGTTTGACAATCTAGTTAGTTAAGTTGTGTGTGTTTTCCTTATGGAATTTTGGTTTGTAATAATATTTAGTCAAGCTTAAGGTCATGTTGACCATAGCCTAGATGAGTTAGGAAGTGTTCAATTTGAGTCATAGGAAATTTTGGGAAGAGAAGTTAGGGATAATATGTGTAAAGCCTTCAAATTGGAACATGTGTCATGATGATTTCATCATGATGTTAGTAGGGTCTAAGGTAGTTCAAAATCATGTTTCAACCCATAATTGGTTCTTTGGTGAAGTTTATTTTTGAGTCATTTTGATGTGGTTTGCAAGAAATGAGGAAAATTTGTCAAAGTTTGCAAGATTTGGACAACTTGTTCAAAGAATTCCTTAAGGGGATAATAACTAATTTTCCACCCTATATAAGGGGAATTTTTACCTTTAAGTAAGGTTGGATGTTGGTTGTACGGATAAAGTTTTGAGAAGCAATAACAGTTATATGTTTGAGTGTGCAAATTTGATTTATTTTTATTGCAGTAGGGTTTTAATGGATTAGTTTAGGCACTTTAACTCATGCATATGTTAGAGTAGGTTTTCTTTGAGTTCTGTGTGGCATTGATTAGTCATTTTGTTTGGTTTGAAGCATCTGTTGTAAATATTTTGTAATCTACACTGTTGTTGGTTTGATCCAGACAATTTTTTATGATGGAGTCATAACTTCTCTTCCCACCATGTCTTTTGTCTGGTTCCTTGGGATTTGGGAGATGAATCCTTGTACATTATTGGGGCAAGAGGATGGTACCTAGAAAGAAACATAGCTATTTATGCAGCAATGCCCTAGGTGAGACAGAAATGCATGACTAGGGATCATAGTGAGTTGCAAAAGCATTAGAAGAGATTGAATGCATTGAATGCTTCAATCTAAGCATATGCAGGGGAATGTATGTGTGTTTATAATCCCCATGTCCAAAGACAAGACTTGGTGAATATTTCTTCGAGGTAAAAGAACTAAACCTTATGAATGGTCTCAAAATTCAGTGAAACCCTTATTTTTAGGCATGATTGTAGCAACCCACTATACAGATAGTTTGGGGAAGTAAAACTTAATAAATACTAATTTTTTTCCAAAAGGATGTTGGGATTTGGACCTTGATTTTCATCTTGTTAAGAAGCTTTTTAAGTTATGTGCAAAAAGGTTCCTAATTAGGGCTAATTCCTTGTAGCCCTATTTTGATGAGTTTGGAGTGAGTTCTTGAACTTGATTAGGGTTTCATTGCAAGTTATGTTTTTGGGCATTGTGTTGGATTCAATTGCCTTGAAAGAATCCTTCCTCTCCATTGATGATTGGTCTTGATCATTTTTGGATCACTTAGTGTAGAAGGTGCAAGAAGAACTCCATGGGGCATCTTAATGGTTGGGTTGATTTCTTTGATGGTGTAGACAAGTTGAATTGGTGAGGGATTTGAGAAGGGAATCCTTGTGGATTAGGGTTAGTAAAGAACCCTAAGAACCCTAATAGGCTAGAGAAGTGGCCTATAGAAGACCCTAGGAAAAGATAGGGTTGTGAGCAAGACTTGTCATTACATCATTTTTCCACCTCCACCTCCACCACCACATGTTCCTGATGATGAAAAGGATGTTACTAAGAGTTAGCTTCTGATATTCAACATTTTTTTATACTTCCCAATTTTGTACCCATTTTTGGGATTGTATACGATGATTTGCTCTGCTGACAGTTATCTATTTTGATATTTTGGTGTACCCCATGACATTGATGATATATATAGAGAAATATGATGTGATCTCATCATACTTATGTTTATCTATGTTATGAGATATTAATGAGATGATTTTATTTTCTATGATATTCTATTTGGATGCACTTTCTTTTATGACCATGTATACTTATGATTTATGATTATTACTCTCATTTATTGTGCAAACAAATTATGTGATGGACAATGTTCATGAATGACTATGTAGATACATATGTATATGCGATGTTTATTTGATTTTAAAATGGATGGATATGATGTTACTTATGATTATGCAATGCATTTATGATGTTTTTGATTTCTTTTCTGATCCATATATTTATAAGGATACATGATATGTTTATATGCAATTCTTTTAACATCCAATGTAGGAAATTGTTTTGTCAATACATAGGTACTCGATCATGTCTCCAATGATAATACACACTTGACCGTTTGATTAGAGAAGATGATTATCATTTTGAATTTAGGCCTTACCTTTCACTAGAGAGAGAACACTATAATGTTATTGTGCTATCAAACTACAATGCAAGAGATAAAATGAATGCAACCTAGGACTTAGTTACTGGATTTTTGTTTTCTATTTTCATCACTAATCTTTTTTGGGACATGAAATATTGATACAACCTTCACTAGTGAAACAACTATGAAGATATGAATATGAGATTGTTGGAATTATTGTCGAAAATGGACAAAAGCATCAATGCCTACAAAGATAGGATGACATGAATGTCATTTCCTTTTAATTTCATAAGTGAACATAAGAATCAAGGCACAAAGAAGCAAAGATGTCCTCAATATTTCTTGGCCATAAGAACATCAAACAGAGTTAAATTGAAATCAAGGAAATAGTTTTGGCCTCCTCATAGCATTCAAATAAACAGATTTGGCGTATGTGTGGCAATTTCACCTTGATGTGAAGGCTCTTATCACAAACACCTAGTTTATTTGATGTAAAAGATCATTGGAACTAATCCTACATGCAAAAAACCAAGAAAATATTATCCCCCCAATCCTTGCTTCTCTAAATCAACATGGACATCCTCGACTCTCCTGTATATTGATCATAATACATAGCTTTACTAGATGGATCAACATTTTTAGTGTCCTCATGTTTTTCATCAACTAGACCAATATCTTCATTATCCTGATAATCTTCAAAACATTCCTTCTCATCATTATACATGGCTGATTTAATTTCATCTTCACAAGTTTGATACAACTCCTACTCAAAATATGAAATGAAAGATATTTCACCTTCTGAATGCACTTCTTCATTCATATTTTGAGTTTCATCATCTTCAAAATGATCACTAGACCCACTGTCTTTATCGTGATGTTGATGGACTTGATGGAATAGAAAATATTCTTCAAATAATAGATTCTAAGACATAGACATAGCTTCCTCTAATTCCTCTTCAGACAAAGGATTTAGGAACATAAAGAGCTTTGGTATGTCTCCATGAGAGCTTTCATCTGAAACCTTTTCCTATTTATATATCACATGTTTTTCCACTTCATATCTATTATTTGACTCTTCAAATTCATCATCTTCTTCATCTAGTACCCCCTGATTATATGTTGATCTATCAATTTTTTTATCATGGTGGATTGATAAAAACATTTCATCATTTCTGTGAACATGTTTATGATACTCTATATCCAACAAATCTGAAATCTCCTCTGTACTGAGAAAGTTTTCTTTGTCACCATAATGGTCATTGATATCCTTTCCCATACAAATCTTACCATGTTCATATTCTTCTCCAATATGATTCAAATTTTCTTCCTCCGTGAGATAATCATCAAGCACTAGACCTTGTTCAATTTGATCATAAGCCTCCCTTTTTATGTATTCATCATCTCCTTCTAATACATGACCAAGGAAATTTACAGAAGGATCCCTTGATATGATTCCTAAATTTTTGACATTTCTCATAACTTCTTCTTGTGAAGGCTTAGTATTTGAAGGTGTTTCTCAAAGAATCTTCACCATCCTTATCAACAAGTACGCTAAAGAATCACCTTCATATATTTCTAAACTGAAAAAGCATCAATTGGAGACATGTTAATATCCTCTTCCATGCTGCAAATTTGGTCTTCATACTATTCGTAACACATATTTTCATCTTCACCACTGGAATCATGAAACGTATCAAGAAACCAATGCTCAAACTATCTCCATGATGAGACTCTATGCAGGTAGTGATTCATATTATTCTTGTTCATTATTTTTTAATGACCATGCAAACAACTTCATGGAATCATCTTCAGTATCAACCTCATAATTATCAAGGAATATATGAAAAGCATCCAAATGATCAAGAGTTGATTCATAACAATCTCCATAAAATTCAAGAACCCTCTGTGAAAGCTATGAAAAAAAAATCATTAGAATTGCATTAAAACTTTCTAAGATCCAAAGACCTGGTATGAATGGGAATAAAAAAAAAATAATAGAATTATAAACATCATGTAATAGATCTTATATTACTAGTTAAAGGACAAATTCTCATCCTTTCCAGGATATCTCCCTTAGTAGAGTCACTGACTGAAATACTTTATTAAATAGAGTCACCACCTTCTTGTCAAAGGGAAAATACTTACTGTCTTCTGAGTTCTTTCTCCCAGTAGAGTCTTAATATATCACCAGAGCTTCTAGGTAAAATAAAAAAATGTTATTTTGAACAACTCCCCAGTGGATTCTCCAATCTGTTGGTGCTCAAATCAACAGATTGGATTTCCTATGGACTTGTCAATCCAATGATGGGAAACCCAAGTGATCTGGCCAACTAACAAGCTTCAACCAAGGCAAGGTTTAACCTTCTGCAATTCTATCTCTAAAAAACTAAGGATGGTAGGCCTATACCTTGACTTCTCCTTCAAGACCTTTTATAGCAGATGAGACACACTTCAAACTTATCTCTCTCAAGTATGGAAAGGTACTTGAAAGAATTCAAATAGTAATCAATACAACATAAAACTACAAAAACTGAATGCTTTGTGAGATTTGTAAGAATGATTTATAAGAATGTATAGAATATCTCAACAACATAAAACAATGAACCAAATGACTATATCCAACAATGAATTAAACCAGTGCCTATATCAACTTGGGAAATAGAGTTAATCCAATTTCAATCCTATGTAAAACTTTGCAAGACAGTATATATTCCAATCACATCAACTATTTGAATGCTATATATGTAGAGAGATTAAGTCTATTTACATCTTTGTTAGTTCAAATGAATTTAACTCCTATGGTTGGGAGACCAGTTGAACGAGAAGCCAGAAACATTAAATTTTCACAAACTCCTTGATAATCAAACAATGATATAAGACATATAATATCTCTACACAAGAATTTCTAGAATAGAAATAAAATTCCTTCAAGAATTGCAAAGGACTAACTGAAATGAATTGAGCCTTTTTACCACAAGTGAGACAAAAAAACTTATCTTTTATTGATTTTGAGAAATAGTACATTTGATTCCATGTTGCAGTTATGATCAAAGCTAGAACAAATAATAATAATAGATCTTATGTGTTCCACATGGTCCTGGTATACCTATTTATATAAAATCCAAGGGGTGCATACAAGCTTCAAACTAATGTACCTTTTGATAACTAAAACCTAATCCTAAGATCAACAACTGAGCATTAGTTACAATTAAGGAGTATTAACATCCTTTTTAGAAATGCTTGTTGACCAAAAGGAGTCAGAATAATGGTCACTAACAAATCACTTGTGATTAGTTAGAGACAATTCAAAATAATGATAACTATCAAATATTCAATATCATATCCGATATAATAATGAGTTTGTAATATGGTCATCATGATACTTCAACATATACTTATCCATAAGTATCAGTATAAACTCTGTATGATATCAGATATTAATCTTGGTATATTAAATATCTTTGTCAACAAGAATCATATTATTAATGTTGTCAATCACCTTCTAGCATCATATATCTTTTTAAACATTCTTCAAAAAAAGATATGTATGTGACCATCTCTCTCAGTCACGAAGACTTTACTATCTCATCACTAGATATATCCATGGTATCTGCCACCTTTGAAACCTTGCACAAGAAGATAGTGACGTATCAAATGATACACAAAAACCCTAACAGATATAAAAATATGATTAAAGTATTAAAGAAGAAATCCCCATGGATGTCGCCACCCAAGAACTCTGCCTTTTTGATCATAGAAGACATGCGTGTTAGAATAATTGAGAGGGGGGGGGGGGGGGTGAATCAGTGGCCTTAAAAATAATTCCAAAAACTCAACCAAAAATTATATCACAAATATAGTATCCTCTAGTTATCTTTCAGTCCATCAAAATGTATGCCATATAACTTTAACAAATATAAACTACTCGATAAGATATACTATTTATCTTTTCTATCCTTTACCGAGTAGCAGAAATTAAACTTAGTGTTTAGCAACTAGTCTAGTTTTAGTAATGTGTAAAGAAAACTATAAATGTAATGAAAGAAACACACATTTAACACATGGATTTTAATGTGGAAACCCTGTTAATGGAAAAACCACTTGGGATGGTAACCCAAAATTTTCACTCTTCTGAAGTGAGCTTGGTGAAGAGCCAACCCTGTTAAATATTACAAACACACTATTAAGTGTGACCTTGTTAGAGGATTCAAAACTAACAGTTTTTATTTTTACCTAGCATTCACTATGTTGTCAAAAAGAAAACCTTTTGATACTCTTGAGTATCTCAATACAATAAGACTGGTTAAATCCCACTTGGTTAAGAGATTTTATGAATCAATGGTTAAACTAATACAGTAAATGTTCTATTCAAAATACAACTTTAACTTGCAGATATTCAGATCTATTGTTAGTCTAATAATACCTCTCTGATCAATTTTTGAATTCATTTCCTTTGCTCCCATCTTAGTTCTACTCAGTGAATTCTCTATCCTTTGTTGCTCGGTGTCTGCAAAATTTCTTGGCTCTGTTCTTTAGCCAATATGATCAAATCTACATGAAGACTTCTATATTCACCAAAATTATGTTCATAATTCCTTCCTTTTTTAATTAATTACTTGTCTCTTTAAATAGACATGATTTAGCCGTTCAATCTCCTTGTTTTCATCGTAGATCACTTCTCAATCTGTAAAACTCAGCATGCTTGCTTTAATCCGTAAAGCTCTACTTTAGTTTTATTCCACAAATCTCTCCAAGATAGCTGTGAATAAAACATGCTTTAAATCTCCTTTCTTTCTTTATTTTAATTGATCGATGAAAATAAAGAAATCAATCAGTCAATCCCGAAATATAGCTCTTGCAGCTAATTAGTGTTTTTTTCATTCTTTATCTTCAGTTTTGATTGGTCATAAACTTCAGTTAGCTCAGTCATTGACTCTAGTTGGCTCGGTACCAACTTCAGTTATGCTTGATAAATAGCTCTTTCTCGGTATACACTATGAACTACTTGGTGTTCACTGTCTGTTGGTGTGCACTGTCTGTCGGTGTTTACTGTCACATAATGTATACTAAACTTTTATCTTTTACCGACCACATAAAATTTTTATTTACATTTCTTCAAGTTTATGGCAATATGTATATGACCAATCAAATTATATCAAGTTGACATCAATGAAAATACAATACATTAACTGATTTAATGTCTTGCATTCACTTTTGCAGCTCGGTGATCATCATCTTATCATCTTCAAACATTCAATCAGTTATAGTTCATCAATCTCAACCTTTGGAATTGATAGCAACATAATATAAAATATGCCATATCATACCAAACTTATTGTTCTATAAAAAATTCAAATATCTGACTCTCGGTAAGCTCTTCTAGCTTAGATTTGATTCTTGTTGTGTGCTCTCCCTTTCTTCATTCCCTTCAATGGATAGGTGTAGCAATTTTGTCTCTGAATCTGTCTCACCCTTTGATGTAGAATCTCCTCTCCCTTTTTTGGATAGATATGCAGTGTTAACTTTCTCCAATTCTCTCCCTTAGATAAATTCTTATTCCATTAAATCTTTCTTTTCTCTAATAGATATTTTTCTTCTCTCCCTTTGGATGTTCTATGGATTTTCTTCTCTTTCTGATATTTTCTCTCCCTTGTACTAATCAAGATAGATACTTTATTGTATCCTTATCTCCATCATCATTTCATTTCTCTCCCTTATATTTTCTTCTCCCTGATGGATATTTCATTTCTCCCTAATGGATATTTCATTGAATATCTCTCTCCCTTTGACAGCAATGCCAAACAAAACTATATCAATGAATCTCCTCTCCATCAATAATACAACTCTGTAGTAGCTAACAATATCTCTGGTGTGCGGTTCATATAAGTACCTTCTTGTACTGATATATCATTATATTCCATGTCTTAGCTTGCATCAACATGAATAGTCTTCAGATAATGTGTAGGCCGATGCATCCTTCAATTCAGCTTAGTGACCAGTAGACAAGGGTCAAACCCCTAGTCTATTCCTCAGGTACTCAAATGTATCTTTTGGAGATGGTTTTTTGAATATGTCTGCTAATTATTCTTTGGATTGTACATATTCCAGTGTTACCTCTTTGTCTTGTACCTTTTCCCTCAAGTAATGATACTTAATAGCTATGTTCTTTGTCTTAGCATGCATCACAGGGTTCTTTGAGATTTTTATAGAACTAGTATTATCACAATAGATAATTACTAGTTTATGAATTTCTTCATTCATACCTTTCACCAATTTCTTGATCCATGCAATGTTAGAGCAATTTGCAGTAGCAACCACATATTCTTCTTCTACATTTGATTGAGATATACATCCTTTCTTTTTACTTATCCATGTGACAAGTTTGTCACCCATGAAGAATGATCATCTTTTTGTGCTCTTCCTTCCATCTATGCATCAGTATAAACTTGTAGCTCAAATTTTCCTTCTTTATTGTACCATAAACCATAGTCTTCGGTATTCTTTAGATATCTCAAAATTATTTTCATAGCAGTCATGTGTGATTCCTTGGGATTAGCAGAAAATCTTGCAACTATACCAACTACATGTGTTATATCTGGTCTAGTGTGTACAACATACATTAGTTTTCCAATCATAGATCTATATAAGGTTTGATTTACCACAGTTTTCTTGTCTTCTTTTGAAAATTTTCATCCGGTTTCCATGGGCGTTCCAACTAGTTTGGAGTCATCCATCTTGAATATCTTCATAATTTCTTTGATGTATTTGGATTGTGTGATGTAGATGCCTTCATCCTATTGTAGAATCTGTAGACCAAGAAAAATTTGATCTCTCCAAATATAGACATTTCAAATTCTTTTCTCATTTCATCAGCAAATGACTTGCATAGCATATCATTACCTCCAAATATGATATCATCAACAAATATCTCAGCAATCAAAATCTTATTATCAGTTTCTCCTTTCAAATACTGATTACTATTATCACTTGTTCTTGCAAATCTAATACTAATGAGATAAGAGTGAAGTCTTTCATAGCATGCTCTCGGAGCTTGTTTCAATCCATACAAGGCTTTGTGTAGTTTACAAACCATGTTCTTCTTGTTAGGATCAACAAACCCTTCAGGTTGTTCAATGTCTACCTCCTCTTCTAGTATTCCATTTAGAAATGCAGATTTAACATCCATTTGGTATACTTTGAATTTGTTGAAAGCATCATAAGCAAGTATAATTCCTACTCCTTCTAGTCTAGCAATGGGTGAAAAGGTTTCTCCATAGTCAATACCTTCTTCTTGTGCATACCCTTTGCATATTAGTCTTGCTTTGTTCCTTGTGACTTCTCCATTCTCATTCAGTTTGATTCTGAAAATCCATTTGGTACCAATGACATTTTTGTCACTCAGTCTAGGTACTAATGTTAATTTTTTATTCTTCTCAATCTTTTCAATCTCTTCATTGATTGCACTAATCCATTCTTGATTATCAAGTGCAGCATTGACAACTTTAGGCTCAAAATCAAACATCAAACATCTAGTGTTAATTGACTTAATTCTTGTTCTCATTCTTTCTCTTTTGTCTCCAATGATTTGGTCCTATGGATGGTGTCTTCTGACATACTTAGTAAGTACAGGTTCAGATCTCTGATCTTCCTTTTGATCTTCATCGCTCGGTTCAACATTGTGATCACTTTCCTGATTCTTGGTGTGTGCAGCCTGTTGCTCGGTTGCATTGTTCTGTCGCTCGGTAGCATTACACTACTTCTCAGGGAAGGTGTCAGGTTATTCAATGTAGACAAATATGTTGTAATCTTCTAGCTCCTTTATTCTTTCTTCATCATTTTTCTTAGCAAATTCATCCACTTTAACATTTGCACTTTCAATTATTTTGTTTGAAGATTTGTTAAGACATTTATAAGCTTTTCTTTTGGTAGAATATCCTAGAAATATTCCTTCATCACTTTTGGAGTCAAGTTTCCAATTTCTATCATCTTTCAGTATATAAAATTGACTTCCAAATATTCTAAAGTAACTCACATTTGGTGTGTATCCATATCATAGCTCATAAGGTTTCTTATTGGTGTCTTTCTTCAATTGACCTTGGTTCAGTGTATAGACAGCAGCACTTACAACTTCTCTCCATAATGTTTGTGTGATGCCTTTTTTAATCATTAATGTTCTGTAACAATCAACAATTGATCTATTCCTTCTTTCAGCAATCCCATTTTTCTATGGTTTTTTTGGTGTGGAAACCTGTCTTGTAATCCCATGCTCGTTAAAAAAGTTAGTGATTTCATCAAAAATAAATTATCCTCCTCTATCTGATCTTAAACATTTGAGTTCTTTTCCACTTTGTTTTTCAACTTTAGCTTTAAAAAATTTGAACATCTTAAATGCTTATGATGTCTATTTTAAGAATACGACAGTCATCATCCTAGAATAGTCATCAACAAATGGAATGAATTCCCTGACAAAGGATGGAGTGCGACATAAGCTAAAACCACTAAACAATACAAAAGAAAAGGTATGTAGTAATGCAAGAATAACTTTTGTTGATGGAAGAAAATTCCTAGAGGGTATGAAGCATGAGCATATGTGTTTTTCTTTAATTCCAAAAGCTAATAAGGAGGAAGTAGAAGATGTGCCTGTAGAAGTTGCAGATCTATTGAATGAGTTTCAGGATATTGTATCCGATAATGTGCCCGATGGATTACAACCAGTAAGGAAGATCAGTCATCAGATGGACTTGATCCCAAGAGCTAGCTTTCCAAACAAGGCAGCACATAGAATGACACCAGTAGAAAGTGAACAATTGAACAGACAAGTGCAAGAGTTGTTGTAGAAGGGTTTGATTCATGAGAGCTTGAGTCCATGTGCTGTGGTAGCAGTATTAGCACCAAAGAAGAATGGAGAATGGAGGATGTGCAAAGATTATAGGGCTATCAACAAGATCACAATCAAGTACAGATTTCCATTACCACGGATGGATGATATTATGGACTGTTTCAGTGGAGCTGTGTACTTCTCAAAGATAGATCTGAAGAGTGGATATCACCAGATTCGGATCAGAGAAGGAGATGAATGGAAGACTGCCTTAAAAACAAAGGAGGGACTTTTTGAGTGGTCGGTCATGCCCTTTGGGCTAACCAATGCACCAAGCACTTTCATGCGGCTCATGAATGAGGTCTTAAAAGAATTTTTGGGTAAGTTTGTCATTGTTTACCTAGATGATATTCTAATCTTTAGTAAGACATTGGAGGAGCACCTAATGCATATTCGTAGGGTTTTGGAGAAGATGAGGTAAGAAAAATTGTTGATTAATTTGAAGAAGTGCAGTTTTGTGAAGGAGTTAGTGTATCTGGGATTTGTAGTTTTAGTAGAAGGACTAAAAAATGGAACCAGAGAAAGTGAAGGCTATCCTAGAATGGCCTACTCCAAGGAGTGCTACTGAGGTAAGATCATTTCATGGTTTGATAAGCTTTTACAGGAAGTTTATTAGAAGTTTTAGCAGTATTTGTGGTCCCTTGACTGAAACAATGAGAGGGGATAGGAAAGAGTTTAAGTGGACTAAAGGTGCTGAGAAGAGTTTTGAACTGTTAAAACAAAAAGTCACAGAGCAACCTATTTTAGCACTTCCTGATTTTAATAAGGTGTTTCAAGTAGACTGTGATGCTAGTGGTACTGGAATAGGACCTGTTTTGAGCCAAGAAGGTAAACCTATTGCATATTTTAGTGAGAAGTTAAATGATGCCAAGAGAAAATATTCTGTTTATGATCAGGAATTTTATGCTATAATTCAGACATTGAAGAAGTAGAGACACTATCTACTTCCTAAGGAGTTTGTTTTATATACTGACCATCAAGCTTTGCAATACTTGAATAGTCAAGGAAAGTTGAATCAAAGACATTTGAAATGGGTTTAATTTTTGCAGAGTTACACATTTGTTTTGAAACACAGGAGTGGAAAGTCTAATAGAGTTGTAGATGCTCTTAGCAGAAGACAACTTTTGCTAATAGAGATGCAGATTGAGGTGGTTGGGTTCAAGGAACTCAAGAGTTTGTATCCAGAGGATCTTGATTTTGGTGAAGCTTGGAAAGCTTGTACAGAACCTGTTACTCTCGATAGGATGAAGTCACTGGATTTCATCATTTAGGATGGAATGTTATTTAGAGGGAGCCAATTGTGCATTCCATGAAGTTCTATGAGGGAAAATCTCATCAAGGAGAAGCATAGCGAAGGAATGGTTGGACATTTTGGTTGAGATAAAACCCTTGCTCTGGTTAGCGAGAATTATTATTGGCCACAGTTGCAGCAAGATGTCAAGAAGTTTGTACAGAGTTGTAGAGTATGTCAAATGGAAAAATGAGCAAAGCAGAATACAGGATTGTATCAACCATTACCTGTACCAGAGAAGCCTTGGGAGGATATCAGTATGGACTTTGTTCTTGGTTTAC
>MU228248.1:2126881-2155871 GCA_018584345.1 Thuja plicata | reverse complement strand
CAAAGAATTTCAGGTTGGGGATGAAGTCATGGTTCATTTGCGGAAGGAGCGATTTCTAGTTGGTACATATAACAAGTTGAAAATGAAGAAGTTTGGGCCATGTAAGATACTGAAGAAGCATGATTCACGAAATGCTTATGAGGTAGAATTTCCCACTGAGTTGAATATTTCACCAGTATTTAACATTGTAGATTTTATAGAGTACCATGAAGGGGGTGTTGAAGGAAAGGTCACAAAAACACAGTGGAGTATTCCAGCTACTAGTTCAGCTACCAAGGAGATTGAAGATATTCTAGATAGTCATGTTGGCAGAAGTACAAGGAATAGGACATATGAAGAATATCTAGTCAAATGGAGAGGATGACCTGTAGAAGATTCATAATGGCTGACAAAGGAGGAGGTTGACCAGCTTGGTTTTCCTCTACACACCTAAGATGTGACCAGGTCACTTCTCAAATTACCCCAGGTGTCTGATGCAGGATCATCTTCGGTGTAAGGGAAATCTTGCATCACCCAAAAATATGTGATTTTCTATTCAATAAGGGCTATTCTGTACAAAGATGCTATTTTTGGAAACTTAATATTTTAAGTAAGTTGGTCATTTGAACTCCAAATGTTCTAATTTTTTAGGTGAAGGTTCATCTTAGTCATATAAGAATGCCAGTTGAATTTCATTGCCAGATCATATGTATTGGCAAAGTTATTAAGGATTTACTGTTGAGATTTTAGGGTGCAAAACCTTTGAGCTCAATTTTTAGGACCTTAGAGGCTCTGGATCGAGGTTGAACCCCTAGCTGACTGGAACTTTGTGAGTCACGCACTGTAGATCGCGATCTCCCCTTTCCAGAAAGTGGTTATAATAGCCAATCGGAGCTACAGTTCAAAATTTATGGCTTTCGGAAGTTGGGCTACCTAATCTCATGTTTTGTAAATATTTAAAGCCAACCCTTTTGTAATAAAAGTGAAAAATAATTAAATGCTAAGGGTAGTCGGCCTTAATGGATAGATTTCTAGAACCTTCTCGGGATGCAAGATATTTCTAGAACACATATTTTTGGGTGATGCAAGATTGCCCTTACACCCAGGATGCTCCTGCATCAAGGTGACATAATTGAAACTAGGGATCTTTCCCTTATTTGTCTTTTAGAATTCAGTGCATATGTCCACCTTCCCGATAGCTTGTCATTAAGTTCTTGGGGAATAATCTTATCAAACTTGAGAGGTATATATTTGAATACAATCATTGTCTGGGTGATGGCTTCTTCAATCTTTTTCTTTATCTTTTTCTTATCCTCGGGAGATAAGGTTAGCCATTGCCTTATTTTAGCATTTGATATGCTACCTGTCTTAACCATTGATGCAGAAATCTCATCAATTATCGTAGGTAATTTTTGGTTTTTAGGTTCTTCATCTCGTTCAGTGTCTTCCTTATCTTCCTTTCTTTGGATTAATCTCCTTCTCCTCTTTGGTTCTAATGTTTTCCCAGTTTTAGGCTTTCTTTTATAAGTCCTCACTTGTCCGTTCTTAACCGGTGGTGAGTCTTATTTTGTATTTTGACTCCTTGTTCTTGATGCAGTAGTTGTCCTTGGTTTCTTTAGGGGTAGTGCATCAGACTCTGTTGACTCGAATTCACTCACTTGTTCACCTTCACCGACGGGTGACTGTCTCTCAGTGTCATCTTTTTGTTCTATTTCTTCTTCATTGACCGAAAAAAAAAATTTCAAGTGTCTTTACCATTTTGGTCTTCTTTCTGTCTATCCTTTTAACAACTAAGCCTATTTTGATTCTGGACTTAGCTTGTTCATAGGTGCCAAATCTTGGTAATGATTTTTCCAGTGGTTCATTCAATAATGCTTCAATAGCATTTGTGGTCTGATCTATGTTTATCTCATAGTCAAGTGGTGCTAACCATGCTATCCTTGGTACAACTGGTTTGATCAAGGTTGTATCGGTGTCCAGTATGAAACAAATATCATATTTATATTGATCCACCAGTTGTTTTGGTATCCTCATCCTTTTTCGCATTCTTCCCTTGAATCTAGTGAAATATTCATCCATGACTGATGTCAAGTTGTCCCCTAGTGACTTAATAAATTCACTAATTTAAATTTTCATTGGTCGGGTAGTGTTCCAATTGACATTACCGAAAGATGGGAAAAAGTCTTGAAAGTAGAAGAATATACACACGAGGAGTGAACCGAACTTACATGAATTAGATTCTTCTGATCTAATGGTCCTCATTTTCTCCTCTAGTTGCTTCATTAGAAGCTTGAATAATTCCAACTGTAATCCCTTCTTCACAATCTTGTGAGTAGTGTCAACTACTCTGCATGCAATTCTATTTAGTCTGTTGACTTGGAATACCTTCTATCCCAACACACATGAACTAAATTTGAGTTCCAGATCTATGATGGAATTTACCTTCAATCCTCTTCCATCACATACTACACCTGTCATCTTTTCTATGTTAGGGCAAGAAGGATGTTTGATTGATTTTGCATTTTCGGTTACTAGATAACCGGTCACAGTGTGTATTACATCCTTGGTAATTGGCTTTGGCTTGTCCAGCCACATCTTTCGGTCATGTAACTAGCTAAGAACTATCTGGATCCACTTGGTCTTGAACTCCTTTGGGAACATTAGGTAATTTTTCAGCCCTTTCACCTCAATGTGTTTATGTTCATCTTTGATGTTTCCATCTGTGCAAAGCTTCTTGTAAGCTTCCTCAACTTCTAGATCCCCGATTTCTACAACTTTGCAGTGGATATAGGTTCGGACATCCTTGACTAGAAAAACCCTAGGTGGTATACTTGAGAATTCTCTAGTGTCATTGGGTTGTGAAGAAACCTATGAACAGAATTTGTACTTAGGCTCTTCACATGTAGAGTTCTTGATCAAATTAACTTTCTTATCCTTTGCATTCTTGATCTTGGAAATGCAAGATGTGGTTGCCATTGTTTCTAGAAATTATGGCTTTTCCCATAAACAAATTGTGAGCTCGGTGAGTCTTAGTTACTCACTGGATCTTCTGTAGATGTTGTGAATCTATCTAAACACCGTGAATTTTCTTGTGAGTCAC
The DNA here is from genome assembly GCA_018584345.1 of Thuja plicata. Classification (NCBI taxonomy): domain Eukaryota; kingdom Viridiplantae; phylum Streptophyta; class Pinopsida; order Cupressales; family Cupressaceae; genus Thuja; species Thuja plicata. Next base: position 2,152,792 of record MU228248.1, on the reverse strand, counting down.
TCTGCAATCTGTTCATCGTTCTTCGCTCTATTTTTCTCTGCTCTTTGTTATTAATCACTTTCTGAATGAATGAGATTTTATGTTACCCTTTTATAGATGATGCCCTAAGTAGTGCAATAAATGCGTTACCCACTTCTCAGTGTTCGAAGATAGAGTCGCTCGAGGAACACACCAACTTCATCCTCATTGAAAATAAGATGCTCGGGGTAAGTTTCAACTCAATTGACCTTTCACATGTTCACCAATAGTGCTCGGTATGTGGTGAAGACTAATTGTCTTTTACATGATTACCGATGATTCTCAAATTATATTAAAATCTTATCTTTTATATGTACACCGACGATTCTTGGTGTGTATTGACCGATAATATTGGATTCACAAATTCATAAAAAGTAATACCATAGTGCATCTTTATTTATGCTAATTTGGCATATTATCAATGTATATTGGAACTGATGTAAAATAACTTTGTGTGGTGCAGTTCCATACTTGTTCTTCTTAGGTGGGGGTGGTGATATCACCAGATCCATTGGATAAGGTATCATCAATTGTATTGCTTGGTCCAACATCATTAATGCTTGTAGCTTTCCTCCACATTTTATTTCTCATCTTCCTGATGTCTTCAATGGTATTTCCATTGGAAAAAGTGTTTTTCTTTGTCACTTGGTCTCTACAGTCCTTTCTTAGATGACCGAACCTATGATAGGGTAAGCATGCCATTCCAGGGTTAGTCCAACTTCTAGACCTTCTCATCCATTTTCTTATGTTATTTTTAGCTATGTGTCCATACCTACCACATGTTGTGTAATTATCCCATGTGTTGTAATCCCAAACATATGAGTCACTGACTCTTTTTGGTTGATAAGCATTTTCTTGTTCTTTAGGTTTTCGTGCTTTCTTTTTCTTCTTCTTGAATTCAAGAGATGTGTGCCCATGCATTTTGCAAGTAGGACAATATTTTTCCATGTAGGTTTCCTTCTTTCGTTGTTTCACCTTACATCTACATTCACGTGCTTTGTGTTCTTTCTTATTATAGTTATACCAATTTCCTATGAATGTATATGTGGATTTTGGAATACCTTTAGCTTTGCTCTTGAAAATATTTGATGTGTGGCCTAGTTTTCCATAGTGATTGCATGACAGCTTCCTTGGTCTTTGATTTTTGTAGACATCTTTTTGATCAGCATGGTATGATGATTCTCCATGCTTCGTATACCCTAGACCGGTATTGTTGTTGACTCTTCTTTGTCCATCCAGAAAATCATCCATTCTTTTTGTGCTCTCTTCAACTTTCTTGATCATATCATTATGTTGTTGCTAAATCCTTACTTCATGCTTTAGTTTTTTTATTTTCTTCTCTTAGCTCACCAATAGCTTCCAATTTCCCATTGAGTCTTATGTTCACTTGATTTTCCTCCTGACTCATAAGAATAATTTGATTTGTGATCTCATGATGATGTTCAGTAAGTCTTTGTATTTCTGATTCTCTCTCTTGTAGCTTTTCAGTGATCTTCCTCCTATCATCAATAGCTAATGTTCTTTCTTTTTCACCTTGTCTAGCATTGTTCATAACCTAAATCATCCTTACCATCTGTGTCTCTTGACAGATTTGTAGTACCTTTACTTGATTTTTCAGATGTTGATTGATTTCATTCAGACATATAATGCTTCCTTCTAGTGTGTCTGATGTGTTGCTAGATGTAGATCTTGATGAATCAAACAAATCAGGTATCTCTTCTTCATGATAGTTTGTTTCATTACAGAGAGATTCCATAACCTTTCTTTCATCCAGTAGCTCTCTCATCGTGATTCTATCTTCTTTATATTGCTCATAGAAGATCTGTATCTGCAAATTTTGATTCTCAATATTCTTGTCTAGCTTATACCTTTCCATTGTATGATCTTTTCTCTCAAGCGATTAAAAATTTTCCAAATAAAAGATCTGTGGCTCTGATACAAATTATTGGAATAATGAAATGGTGTGTACTAAGAGGGGAGGGGTGAATCAGTACCCTTAAAATTTTTATCAATTAACCTTTAATCCTTTAGTAATCAATTCCTTGCATTACCGACCATAGATGTTATTCTATCTTTGTGCATGTAATATCAAATCATAAACATAATTGCATGTAAATATTCATAGAAACATTTATGAAATGTAATGACACATGAAAAAAGAATTGGTAACACAAAAAACCCCTGTTAGAAGTTAAAAACTGTGATGGGGTTGAAACCCACAAAGCTTCACTATCTGCGGAATGGAAGCTGTCGGTTAAGGCTACAGGTTTGATCACTTCTGATGATCTTACCCTATTAGAAGTAACATGTTTAGAATGGTTAAGATCTAATTGGTTAAGATATTTAGCTACACTATTTAGTGTGCACTCGGTTAAGAGATTTACATAAGGATTGTTAAATCCACCTTCTTAAAGGATTTCTTCTATTTGCTACACTTGTTCAAATGTAGTCAAAATACTTGTTGACCTGATTATGTGCAATCTTGAATTACTGAGTACAGATCCTTTAAGTTAACAATATGATGTACCACCTATAGTGATTGATTAATACCTTTGTTCTGCTTGGTAGCCTTGAATCTTGTTCTTTATAACTAATTTTATCTTTTGTTGTCCTTCTGCATAAAACTCTCTGTCTAATCCATAGATGTCTACTGCATGTACAATCATCAATGTCTAATTAATTTCTACATCTATTTATACAGTGAATTGACCTAAATAGGTTTCACGCTTTACAATGATAACTCTATGATCAAAGGTTTACAAGTTGACCTTGATCTCCTAGTTTTCATGTTTACAATCAGTTAGACTGATTAAAACAATTACATGTGCTTTACTTGTCCCTCAAGAAATGGTTTTAAAGATAAGCTTTAAAGCTAAATATAAAACTGAAGTGGTTTATCTGATGTGTAACTCATATCCACATTTCTCAGAATTAAAGTTGTCTCTGGTAGATTGGTGCTCGGGTTGCTCTGTATTCTTTCCTCGATGATGTCTTTGTAGACATTCTGCTTCTCAGTTTTCTCTATAGACTGACTGTCGGTGTTCACTATGAACTTGTCTATTGGGTTCCTCTGTGACTTTGTCTATCGGGTTCTTCTGTGAACTTGTCTATCGGTGAAGATTGGCTTAAGTGTTCTCTTGCACTTAACATTTTTGGCGACCTCTGTGAACTGTTGTGTCAGGTTGCACTATAAACCTGTCTTTCGGTGATCATGTTACCTGTAGTTCAAAAACTGTTTCCTTTGTATACTAATGACAAAATATGATTAGTCATTTAATAGTGATGACTTTGATATGTTGGATGAAGTTCTTGATGACTTCATCTCTATTAAGTCTTCCTCTACAACTCTTAATCTATCCTTTTGTGAAAAAATGATCAATATGATACATGTGAATGGTTATAAACTTGAGTCAAATATGAGAAGTTTCCACAATATATCAAACAACAATCTTTGCATGTAGGAGATATCTATCTATATAGATAAATAATAGTTATATATAAAAATACCACATATTTCTAAATAGAAAAACTTCAAAATAATATGATAATTTTCCACCATCTATCATACAATGGTTTACAATGTAGAAGAAAGACTTGAGACCAATAGGAAAATTTTACACCATCTATTATACAATGCTTTACAATATAGGAGAAAAACTTGAGATCAATATGAGAAGTTTCCACCATATATCATACAATGCTTTTCTAGATAGAGGCAAAACTTTGAAGTCATATGAGAATTCTCCACCATATTTTACAATATAAAAACAAAACTTGAGAGAAATATGAGAATTTTCCACCATCTATCATACAATTCTTAATAATATAAAAATAAAACTTAAGAATGATATGAGAAGTTCCCACCATCTATTATATAATATTCTGCAAAAAAAGTTAAAAATTGTAAAGAAAAAAGGTCTTTTTCAAATCTACAATATTGAATGACAAGACCATCTAATCCTTTCAAAATGTAAGTATTAGTAATTGTTTGTACTTGAAATAGAAGCAAGAAAGGGTTGTGTCTATTGAGAAAACTAAAATGTAATGCTCGCATGCCTCTATGTTATTCATCCCATGTCCATCCCATTGCCTCACCCCCGTTCATTTGCAACTAGACAAGAAAGTTGTCAGAACCATCCATCCGTCCATAAGGATTTTACAATGAAATAATTCAAATAGGATTTATTTATAATACAATTTTGTATTAATATTTATTTATTAATACAGACATGGTATTTTTCATTCTTATTTGTATTATTATTAATAAAAATATATTAAATAATTAAGTTCATAAATTATTATTATTTTATAATTATATAGATTTATTTAAATAATCAATAATTTATTAACATAATTATTTATTATATTTGTATTAATAATAATACAAATAAGAATGAAAAAGTATTATGTTTGTATTTGACTCGGAGCTATGAACTGGTGAGGCCACAAATGCGGGACCTCATCCCTAATGAGATTTCAACCTTGATGGCAAGAAAAATAGTACAAATTAACCATCACAACATGCCACTATTGGCATAATCAAAATTTATATTATTCTATATATTATAAAATAATTATATTATTTATTTTATTTTATTATTATTATATATATATGTTGGATGATGTTGGAATTGGCTACTACTGATGTTGTTGGCATTCACATTTTTTCACAGATGTCAACATATTTTTATGTGGAGAAAGAACGACATGGTTATTATTGTTGTATGATGACTAACAGAAGTGTACGAATACTGTACAGATGAATTATAATGAGCGAAGATGGGGATATGTATAAGGATGTGATGTAGCAACAAGCCTTTCTCTCCTACCCTTCCTCCAGTAGGTTTCTTCACTAACCCTAACCTTCAAGGATCCTTTCCACAAGATCCCACTCCAATTTAGTTGAGTACACCAATAAGGAATTCAAACTACTCAACATCTAGCCATAGTGCTCTTCTTGTCCATCTTCACAAATTGATCCAAACTGATCAAGAACTCTTCCATATGGAGAGGTAGGATTCTATATGGTTAATTGGATCTAATCCAATGTCTACAAACACCCTTTACCATGGAACCCTAAACAAGTTCCAAGAACCAAGTCAAGTTCACCCAAAATAAGGCTACAAGCATTAGGCCTAATTAGGCAGTTTTTCCCAAATATCTTGCAAAAATCCTTAACAAGTTGGAAAAAGAGAATTGGATTCTAATACCCTTTATCAAGACCCTAAATATTTTCTAGGTCTTACTTCCCAAGGGTTTTCGTACAGTGGCTCCTATAATCATGCCTAAAAATCAGGGTTTTCAAGCATTAAGACTGTCTACACAAAGACTTTGTTTCTTGGTTCTCTAAACCCTTCACCCAATATTATCCTCCAAGTTGGGGCTCCTCCACACACCACACTACTTCTCCAAAATCTCTGATTGAAGCAATCAATGATTTCAATCCCTCCAATTAGCTCTGCAACTTCCTGTGATCTCTAGCCATGCAACTCTGGCTCGCCTAGGGCATCACATTAAAAATTGCTGCCTTGCTTTCCAGGCCCCTACTTCACTATAAAATATGTACATGGAGTCATCTCCCTAATCCAAAAGGCCAATGCAAACTCCATGGTGGGAAGAGGACTTATGACCCCATTTCTAGAAGTTGCTTGGTTCAGACCAGCGACTGGCTTAAAATAAAAAGAATTTACAAAACTAACTAAACTAACACCAAATGAAAATATACCACCACACATAATATCAAAACAAACTATAATAACATATTCAAGAGTTACAGTAAAAAATCTAATCAATAAAAATACAAAATGCTCAGAAAAACAAGAACTGCAACTGTTTCCTTGATAATACAGTCCGTACAATAAATTTTCAAAATCAACCAACCTCTTCACAAGGTCGAGGGAGGTCTTATATATGTTTCCATGGTCCTATCCCAACAGTTTCAGATAGTTAGAACCCTCCAATTCCCTAAAATACATTATTGCAAGAAATGTTGTAACTGTTGTGCTTCTTGCATAAAACATGAACAAACACGTCAAGAAATTACCCAATTTCATAGTTAGGCTAAGTAAACATCAAATAGCCCTTTTAAACCCTTACTTTTCCAATTTTATCCCTGGATGGATCATTTTCACTATTGCCCCAACATTGGCAATATGGAACAAAAGAGCAACTTTGGACATTACTCAAAATAAAATCACTAAAGACCTAAATAGAACACCTCATCTAACTCCAAGCATCCTAGAACCCACCTAGTACTATTATTTCACTAGTGGTGTGGCTAGGACCACTACAAGTTAAAAAAAAACTTAGAAGCCCTAGGTTACATTGTATCCCTACCTAGGTGCTCCTGCACCATACTCCCCCACAAAGGTAAGTTATGTCACTCTTGTGGACAACATGTCTTTAGATATACCCACATTTATGAAGTATGCTTCTGCAATCCATGAGGCCTCTGTTGTAGGCCTATTATTTGACTTGATAAGGTGTTCCATGTACACCTTGTGCCTTGTAGTCTTCTTGACTCTTGAATCCAGAACTCTGTCAGCTTCTAACTGTGGCTTTGCAGGTAATACAATAGCCTCAACATCACCACTGATCCCTTGACTACTTTGACCCATCTCTTCTATCTACCCTTTGAATTGGATCAAGTCTTGTACATTGAACAATGGAGATATGCTCAAATATGAAGGTAGGTCTATTTTGTATGCATTAGCCCCATATTTGGCTATGATCTTGCAAGGTCCCACCCTCTTCATCTGAATTTTAGTAGCGACACCTTTTTGTAACCTATATTTGTTCAAATGAACCATCACATAGTCACCTACATCAAACTGAATGTCTCTCCTCTTTTCATCAACTTTGGCCTTCAAATTTTGTTGACTGGCTTGGATGGTCTTCTTGACCTGATCCTATATCTCCTTCATGGTTTGGGTAAAGTCCTCAGCATTCCCACTCCTGTAATCCATGGCTCCAAGATCCCTAAATTCACACAAGCCTCTTGGGTGCATCCCATAATCTATCTCAAATGAGCTTTTCCCTGTGGTACTATTCTTTCTCTCATTATAAGCATACTCTGCTTGGGGAATAACCACATCCCATGTCTGACCATACTCCTTAGTTAGGAACCTCAATAGGTTACCCAATGCTTTGTTTACCACCTCAGTTTGGCCATCTGTCTGAGGATGGTAGGCTGAACCAAAAGAAAGATTAGTACCCAATCTAGTCCACAATGTTCTCCAAAAATTGCTCATAAATTTCACTTCCCTATCTGATACAATACTTATGGAAAAACCATGGATTCTCACAATCTCCTTAAAGAAGAGATAAGAAATATGGCTAGCATCATGAGTAGTCTTGTAGGGAATGAAATGTCCCATTTTACTAAATCTATCAACCACTACATAAATGTTGTCATATCCTTGCTTTGTTTTGGGTAGACCTACTATGAAGTTCATGCTCACACACACCCATGCCCTATTAGGGACTGGTAAATGTTGGTACAAACCTGCATTGCTTATCCCTCCTTTGGCTTTCATGCATATGACACACTGTTCAACATAACTAGTAACATGTCTTACCAACTTTGGCCAATGGTAAAACCTTTTCACAATCTCCAAAGTTTTGTTCATACCAAAGTGACCACTCAAACACCCATTGTGTTTCTCCTGTATGAGAGTCTCTCTCATGGAACCTCTTAGCACACACAACTGATTGCCCTTAAATAAAAATCCATTTTGCAAAGTAAAATTAGAAAACCTGCAATGGAAATGATTCTAAAAATCAACACATACCTTGTATGCTTCACCAAAGTCTTCATCATCCTTGTAGAGATCTCTGAAACTATCAATTCTAATGATATTCAACTGAACCTCTTGGACTGTCAAAAATCTCCTGCTTAGTAAATTTGCAACCTTGTTCAAGTGCCCTTTTTTATGCTTAATTGTAAATGTGAATGCTTGCAAATATTCCATTCATTTCAGATGTCTATTACTTAGTTTCTCCTAAGTATTGATATAGCTAAGGGCTTGGTTGTCAGTAAACACAACAAATTATTTGGGCAATAGATAATGCCTCCACTTTCTAAGTGACTGAACTAAATCATATAGTTCTAAGTCATAAGAAGAGTATTTATTCTCAGCTTCATTTAATTTCTCACTAAAGAAGGCCACTGGTCTACCTTCTTGACTCAATACACCCCCTACTGCAATCCCACTTGCATCACGCTCAATAGTAAACAATTTCTCAAAACTTGGCAATTGTAGGATAGGTTGAGTGGCTACTTGTTTCTTCAACATATCAAAGGCTTTCCCTACTTCTAAGGTCCACCTAAACTTACCTTTTACCCCACCCTTAATGGTTTCTAATAAATTTGCACAAATACCACTAAAGTTCCTGATAAATTTCCTATAAAATTGGGAAAACCCATGCGAACTTCTTACCTCAATTGTTGTGGTAGGTAGTGGCCAGTTGAGGATAGCTGCAAATTTGTCTTGCTCCATCTTCAAAGACCCTTTGGACACTACAAAGCCCAAGTATACTAGTTCTTGCTTGAAGAAATCACATTTTTCATGATTGATAGCTAGCTTCTCTTCATGTAATCTCTGCAACACAACCTCTACATGCTTGATGTGCTCCTCTTTTTTCTTACTAAATATCAGTATATCTTTAAGATATACAACTACAAACTTCCCTATGAAGTCCTTGACCACTTCATTCATGAGCCTCGTGAATGTGCTCGGAGCATTTGTGAGGCCAAATGAAATCAAAATCCATTCATATAACCCATCTGTGGTCTTGAATTTTGTTTTTCATTCATCCCCTTCTTTAACCCTAATTTGGTGATAACCACTTTTCAAATCCAACTTGGTAAAGTACATTTCCCCTCCAAGGAAATCCATGAGATCCTCAATCCTAGGAATGGGGAACCTATACCTTATTGTAATTCTGTTTATAGGCCTTGATTCTATGCAAAGTCTCCATTTTACTCCCTTCTTGGATACCAACACAACCAGGAATGCACATGGGCTTATACTCTTCTTGACCAAGCCTTGATCCAAGAGTTCTTGTACTTGCCTTGCCACTTCCAAATTCTAATCAGGGGTTAGCTTATAAGTTTCCTTATTAGGCAAAGATGCACCAGGGACAAAGTCTATTTGATAACTTATTACTCTTCTAGTGGGTAAGGTTGCAGGAGTGCCATCACTCACTATGTCTTTATACTTCTCAAGCAATTATTGTATCTCTGATGGCATTGGCTCCTTGACTGGATTCTCTTCCTCCTTAGGTCTTAGGACAATGGCACACCCTTCATTCTCATCATCCTTGAGATCCCTCACAAACTCCTTTCCACTACACAACATGGTGTTAGGAGTCTTGGACTGTGGCTCCTCCTCTTCTAGCAAATACTAAATCTTGAAAGTTCTGCCTCCTTTCTTGAATGTGATAGAATTCTCATTTCCATCATATACTGCCCCATTGTCAAATTTCCAAGGTCTTCCTAACAGAAAATGAAAAGCATCCATTAGTAGGATGTCACACAAGATTTTGTCCTTATAACCTACTATAGAGAATTCAACCCATGTCTATGCATTCACCAATACACTTTGGCCTTCGTTAAGCCATGTCACCTTATATGGATTCACATGGGTTATTTTGGTCAACTTGAGTTTTTTAACTGCTTCCTCTGAGATGATATTCTTAGTGGAACTAGAGTCCACTATCACCTTACAAACTTTGCCAAGGATCTTGCATCTTATCCTAAACAAATCCCTCCTATTCTTGGGTTCATCCTTAATTGGTTGTCTTATCAATACCCTTCTAAACATTAGGTTTTCACCCATATCTAAATCTAGATGGTCAATCTCAGGTGCTTTGACACTTGAAGTGTCCTCATGGGCATAGGTCACTCTCTTATCATGATTTGAAGTAGTAGGCATGTCAGCGCATCTATATGTTGGGTGGCCTAATTGACCATAGTTGTAACACTTCATACTTGCAAAGTATGAGTTAATTCTACCTCCTCTTCCTCTGTTAAGACCTCCTTAATTACCCCTACCTCTATTATATCCCCCTCTTGAAGTTCTTTCAATATTATGCTCTGTCATTTTGTTCTCGTCTTGTTTCCTTTTCTCATTGCCTCTTCCTTGATAGCCTCCTCTTTGACCCCTTTGGTCTCTTCCTCTACCTCTGTTCTTGAAGTTAGAATCACCCTTCTTCCTATTCTTTTCTTCCATCCTTAGGGCTAATTGAAAACACCTCTAAAGTGTGGTTGGTGTCCACAAACTGATCTCTTCTTGGATGTTCCATTTCAATCCACCCAAGTACCTAGCAACCTTGATTGATTCATCTTCTTGTATCTTAAACCTAAGACACAATCTTTGGAATTCCTTTGTATAAGAGACCACATCTAAGTCTTTTTACTTCAAATTCTATCTTTTCCAATGGATTTAAATCTCATAGTCCTCTGGCAGATAATTATCCTTTAGCTTGGTCACCATTGCATTACAATTGTCTATGGTTTTCTTACCCAATATAACTCTCTCATATTGAAGGTATTTCCACCATGTTAGGGCTGACCCTCTGAGTCTTGATTTGCCCACCTTTAGCTTTTGTGCCTCTATCACCCCTTCACACTCGAAATGGTTCTACATTCCTTCAACCCAATCCATCACTTCCTCAATGTCCATCTTCCCACTAAACAGTACTATACCTTCCAATGCATTTCCTCATAGGGATTTTATGGATTTTAGGAAGGGTTCTTCATTCAAGATAGGGTCTGGTTCAGGGATAAGGTCTTCCTTAGCAATCTTTTTACCCTATCACTGCTTTCAACTTCTTTTTTTCTAGCTGCTACATTAGCAACTTCTTCTAGCCTTATCTTCATTCCTTCTAACGCTTCTTAAAGGATTATGTTCTTCTGCTTTTTCTCATCCACCTCTTTATCTAGCTCTAAATTAGTCACCATTCTTGACTCTCCTACTGATTCACAAGTAGTTACAGACATACACTACATTCCTAAGTCTTTAACTGGCTATGATACCAATCTGATGTAACAACAAGCCTTGCTCTCCTACCCTATCCTACACTAGGGTCTTCAATAGGCCTCTTCTCCATCCTAATTAGGGTATTTCATTAACCCCAACCTTCAAAAATCCTTTCCACAAGATCCCACTCCAATTCAGCTTGAGTACACCAATAAGGAATTCAAACTACTCAACACCTAGCCATAGTGCTCTTATTGTCCATCTTCACAAATTGATCTAAACTGATCAAGAACTCTTTCATATGGAGAGGTAGGCTTATATATGGTTAATTGTATCCAATCCAATGTCTAAAAACACCCTTTACCATGGAACCCTAAACGAGTGCCAAGAACCAAGTCAAATTCACCCAAAATAGGGCTACAAGCATTAGGCCTAATTAGGCAGTTTTTCCCAAATATCTTGCAAAAATCCTTAACAAGTTGGAAAAATAGAATTGGATTCTGATACCCTTTATCAAGACCCTAAATATTTTCTAGGTCTTACTTCCCAAGGTTGTTTTTATGGTGGCTCCTATAATCATGTCTAAAAATCAGGGTTTTCAAGCATTAAGATTGTCTGCACAAAGACTTTGTTTCTTGGCTCTCTAAACCCTTTACCTAATCTTCTCCTCCAAGTTGGGTCTCCTCCACACACCACACTACCTCTCCACAATATTTGATTTAAGCAATCAATGATTTCAATCCATCCAATTAGCTCTGCAACTTCCTATGATCCCTAGCCATGCAACTCTGGCTCACCTACAACATCACATTAAAAATAGATCCCTTGCTTTCCAGGGTACCTCCTTCACTATACAATATGTACATGGAGTCATCTCACTAATCCCAAGGGCCCTTGCAAACTCCACAGTGGGAAGAGGACTTATGACCCCATTTCTAGAAGTTGCTTGGTTCAGACCAACGACTGGCTTAAAACAAAAAGAATTTACAAAACTAACTAAACTAACACCAAATTAAAATATACCACCACAAAAAATCTCAAAACACACTATACTAACATATTCAAGAGTTATTGTACAAAATCTAATCCATGAAAATACAAAATGCTCTGAAAATAAGAACTGTAACTATTTCCTTAATAATACAGTCCGTACAATAACTTTGCAAAATCAACCAACCTCTTCACAAGGTTGAGGGAGGTCTTATATAGGTTTCCATGGTCCTATATCGATATTTTCAGATAGTTAGAACCCTCCAATGCCCTCAAATACATTATTGCAAGAAATGTTGTCAATGACAACATTGACAACTTTTGCAACTTTTGTGCTTTTTGCATAAAACATGAACAAACACCTCAAGAACTTAGCCAATTGTATAGTTAGGCTAAGTAAACATCAAATAGGCCTTGTAAACACTTACTTGTCCAATTTGACCTCTTGATGGATCATTTTCATTATTGCCCCAACATTGGCAATATGGAACAAAGATCAACTTTGGACATTACTAAAAATAAAATCACTAAAGACCTAAATAGACCTCCTCATCTAACTCAAAACATCCTAGGACCCACCTAGTCCCATTATTTCACTAGTGGTGGAGCTAGGACCACTACAAGAAAAAATTAGCTTAGAAGCCCTAGGTTACATTGTAGCCCTACCTAGGTACTCCTGCACCAGGATGTATGCTGATCTTATTTCTAAGGTTGCTTGGCTAAATATTGCATATTGGATGACTTATAGATGTTTTGGTGAAGACTGGTTACTGGACTATGACAATGATGATTGATAGAGAGAGTCTCTGTGTTTTGAGTATATCTTACAGGCGATGATGATTCAGGTTATGCAATCTTAAGGGATGACAAAAGACATGATAAGGAATTTTTTATGGGTCGCAATCGTATGATTGTTGATGATGTCAGTTGTGGCGTGTATTCTAGAGGAGACCTATTTGGGGCCAACTTTAGAGATGTAGTGTGTATTGTGTATTGTGAGTCTGCATTACACATCTTGGATTATATCTTAGGTATTGTAATTGATGTATGTTTTTTATAAGTACCGTGTGTATCTTAGCAAGGGGTTAAATAATTATTTGTATATTGGGAAAGCTTAATTGACCGACCCAATCAATTATTGTAATAGGGTATATATGAGAGCTATTTTCTTTTGAAAAGATGCATGTATAAAGAGAAGGTGATTGATAGAGATAGAGAAGTGTGGAAGCTATGAGCTTGATTTTCTACTGGATGTAGAGTAGAGGATATGATTATTTTACTTCATTGGAATTGACCAAGCAAAGACAGTTGCTATCACACAGTTCACTAGATTGTATATTTTCTATATATACACTTGTGTTTCAGAATGTATGTCCTTGATGGTGGCATTAAGCTTCTTTAGGCAGTGTGTTTGGGCAGTGAGCCCACTATTGTTCTTGACTCCTAACATGGTATGTCCTTTAACATGAACTATGTACGATAATGTTGTAATAAGCTCCTAACAATGCTAAATAATTTAACAAGGATAATATACTCTTAGTAAATTATTTGTGGGTGCTAATTCCCACTGGGGTTTTACCTTTAACAAGGTTTCCTCGACAAAAAATGATTGTGTTAGTGTGTTGGCATTTACTGTGTTATCTTTTTGGATGAAATTTTTGTTTATATAGTTTAATGTTTAATAATCTGTCTCACAACTAATTCATGCCCCCTCTCAATTGTGTTAGTGGACTATTAATCCTAACAATTGGTATCAGAGCTATTGGTCCTTAGAGAGAAATATTAACACCTTGAGGTGATCCTAAAGATGACTTACTATAGGAAGGATAGTCTGAAACTTGATCCTGAAAACTTTGACAATTGGAAGAACAAGATTAGAACACATTTGCTATGTTTTGGAATCGACTACTGGATGATTACTAAAAGAAAGGAACAGATGAAAGCTAAGGATGAATTGGATAAAGCTACTGAATATGAAAAGAATTTATTTTCATGTAACATGGTTGCAAGGGAAGCATTGATAAGCACACTTTCTAGAGGTGAATTCACAAAAGTAAAAGATTTAGATTCTGCAAATGAAATTTGGACAAGATTAGAAGCCCTGTATGAAGGAGATAAGTTTACAAATCAGGCAAAGTTATAGAACTGGAAGTCAAAGATGAAAAAACTGAGAATGGGAGATGATAAGAACATTAGAGCATATTCATAGAGAGTTACTAAATTTTTTATTGGCATGAGGAACTCTAGAGGTACTTAGAGTGAGGAAGAAGTGATTACAAAGATTCTCAGATCCCTAACACCTATATACAGAACTAAAGTACAAGATACAGAAGAGGTTATACCTTTGACAATGAACTTCAATAGAGAGATGTTGATTAAGAAAATAACTACCTTTGAGGCCGTAGAACTGGGAGATTCTCTAACTAAAGTTGAGTCAACATTCAAGGTGACTATGCATAGAAACAAAAAAACCTTATCAGTAATTGCGAGCACCAGCAAGAGTGACTTGAGAGAAGAACTTGCAGAATATGGTGATGAATGGGAACTGATACAGGAAGAAGAAAGAAAGCTAGATGAAGTTGTGGCCCTGATCGTTAGAAGAGAAAAGAGAGGTAATGGTAAATTTAAAGGAAAGTTACCTTTGAAATGTTATTCATGCAACAAGATAGGTCATTTTGCATCTCGATGTCCCACGAGGGTTCCAAAGAATAAACCTAAGTTTTATAAATCTAAGTATTCAAAGGACAAGAAATGTTATTATTCTAGTGAAGGTGTTTCTGATAATGAATCTATTGACTATGATGAGATTGGATTTATTTATATTAAGGATGAAGAACCTATACATGAAGAAAGAGCCTTAGTATCTCATATTAAAAATAAATTTGAATGAGTTATAGATAGTGGTTGTTCACATCATATGACTGCAGATAAAAATAAGTTTGTTAATTTGAAAAGATATGATGGTGGTGTTGTAAGATTTGGTGACAATACTCCTAAGCTTATCATTGGAGTTGGATCTATTTCTCTAGATGGAAAAACTAATACTGACAATGTGTTGCTTGTTGATGGACTTAAGCATAATTTGTTGAGTGTTGGACAACTAGTGGACAAGGGTTATCAATTGAAATTTATTGATGGGAAATGTTCTATCAGAAGTAAGTTAAAAGACTTGATTGCATCTCATACTAAATCTAGTGATAATTTATTTGAATTAAATACATCTGACGCTTCTTGTTTTATTGCGAAGGTTGATAATAGTTGGTTATGGCATAGAAGATTTTTTCATGTAAATTTGATAATATTGTGAAGGAAAGTATGAATAATACAGTAAGAGATCTACCTAAGATTGTGAAACCATCTACCACTATGTGTAGAGAGTGTGTTATGGGGAAGCAAGCTAGAAGAAGTTTCAATAGAAAATATTACTCTGCAAAAGGGAAGTTGGATCTGGTACATACATATTTGAGAGAGAAATTTGAGGCATTGGACAAATTCAATATATTCAAAGCAAACATTGAGAATGAATCAGGCTTGAAGATAAAATGTTTGAGATCAAATTGAGGTAGTGAGTTTAATTCAGACGTTTTTAATACCTACTACAAAGAGCATGGAATATTCAGACAGACATCTACTCCTAGGACACCAAAAAAAAATGGGATAGTAGAGCAAAGGAATAGAACAATATTAGATGCTGATAAAAATTGTTAGTAATAATTGAGAGGGGGGGTGAATCAGTGGCCTCAAAAATATTCCAATTAATCAACCCAAAAACTTAGTACCACAATATTAAGCCTCTAGTTATCTTCAATCCTACAAGATGAATGCCTTCAAATATACTTATCAAATAACTACTACTTGGAGTTATCTTTTAAACCTTATTCTTTATGTTTACCGAATAGCAGTCTTCCATTTACCGAAAAATGGTAAATAGCTTAGTGTATACTGATCAATCCAGATTAGTTATGTGTAATGCAAAACACTAAAGTAATGACTCATAAACACATTGACACATGGATTTTTAACGTGGAAAACTTGTTAGGGGAAAAACCACTTGGGTCCGGTAACCCAAAATTTTCACTCTTATGAAGTGAGCTTGGTGAAGAGCCAACATTGTTAAAGGTTACAAACACACTGTTAGGTGTGACCTTGTTAGAGGATTTAAAATATTAGTTTGTCACTTGATATCAGGTATCTTTATGCTATCTTCTATGACCAAACCCTAGTTTTTCAAATTGTATCTGGCATCTCATGCTATCTTCATGATCAAACTTTTTTATACTCCTTGGGATATATCTCAATATAGAAAGGATCTTTAAATCCTACTCAGTTAAGAGACTTTATGAATCAATGGTTAAACTGAAACAATAAATTATATGTTCACATATACAAATTATACTTGCAGATTTTCAGATGTATTATAAGCTCATTACACCATTCTGATCAATATATCTTTTCAATACCTTTGCTCCACTTTTATTCTACTTGGTGATGTTGTGCTCTCTTGCTCGGTGTCTGCAGAAATCTTTAGCTCTTTCCTCCGCTTTATTGATGAGGATTGTATGAAGTTGTTCTTCATCAGTTTCTCCTCAGCATCCTCTTTTTCATTCACTCCCCTTAATTCATAATGAATTAAGTTGTCTCTTTATAGACATGATATCACTTTTTCTCTCTTCTTGATTTTCTTGTTCTTGGCATGATCTGCAATCTTAGCCAATCCTAATTTAAACCATAACTCATGTTTTATCTCATATAAATATTCTTTCCAACTAGACAAAACAACTTTAAATCCTTTACTTATCTCTGGCTTTATTTTGTCAATGAAAACAATGATAACAACCAGTTAATTCTATTTTTAGCACTACCATCTAGATATTTTGTCATTTCTGAACTCTAGTTAACTTTGGTTTTTTAACTCTTTGATAGCTTCAGTCAACATTTCAGTTCTCCTCGGGCTTCTCCATTGGTGTTGACTATTTGTCGGGGTTGTCTATCCTTTGGGCTTCACTACAAAGTTTAGCTCATCGGTTAACACTATAATTATGGTTGTCACTAATGCTTTTGATTCTTCTCTTTGGTAATGCTTGTCAATTTCTTTTCTCAGGAATCACTGTGACTTGACTTTCGATTATCTCTCTCCGTTGGGTTCCACTAGTCGTTGGTGTTTGAAGTCACTAAGTGAATGCTTCTCTTTTATGCATTGCTGAAAGCATAATCTTTCTCTCTCTGATTCTCTGAAGTCTTTGACACTTTGAATATAACTGATTAGATTATATCAAGTTGACATTAATGACAATACAATCCATTAACTGATTATCTTTCTACATTTCAGTGATCAACTTAACATCTTCAAACATTCAGTTAGTTACATCTCATCAATCTCTCCCTTTGGCATTGATGGCAACACACTACATTATCACACTATATTATTACTAATACAATATGAAATATAATAGTTTCATCAATCTTTCCTATTGTAACTATTATAAATGTTTGGCTTTCGGTAAGCTCATATAGCTTAGATTTTTTTCTTACAGAATGGGTTATTCAATCTTCAATCCCTTCACTAGGTAGATCTAGCAGCTTTTGTTTCTATTCTGATATGTTCTCTACCTTGATTGTTCCTCTTCTTGATAATATCTTTTTCCTTTGACAACAATCTCTCCCTTTGTATGTACTCTCTCCCTTTGTTACTTCTCTCCCTTAGATGGATATTTCATATGTAATCTCTCCCTATGGATAAAGATTAACTCTTTCTTTGAATTCTTAGGAACTTCTCTTCATGGATAATGATATAATCTATTCCTCATAATGATGAGACTCTCTCTCCCTTTATGATAATGAGAATCTCTCTCCTTATGATAATGAGAATCTCTCTCCCTTTGACAACAATGCCAAACAATTCTTCTATATCATCTTCCATCCCTTTATATAATATATTCCTTGAATTTCCCTATCCATCAGCAATACAATGTCTCTAGTGTTCAGTGCAGATGTGTACCTTACTATGTATAGATGTATCTATTGTTGTCCATCTCGATGCTTACATAACCATGAATGATCTTCTGATTGTGTGTAGGCTGGTGTAGCCTCCTAGTCAGCTTACTGACCGATAGACAAAGGTTGTACCCCTAGTCTCTTTCTTAAGTACTCAAATATATCTTTAGGTAATGGCTTGGTGAATATATTACCTAATTGTTCCTTTGATTGAATATATTCTAGTATCGCCTCCTTTGTTTGCACTTGTTCTCTTAGATAGTGATACTTGATATAAATATGCTTAGTCTTAGCATGCATGACTAGATTCTTAGAAATGTTAATTACACTTGTATTATCACAATATATAATCACTGGTTCAAGAATCTTCATATTCATACCTTCCAACAACTATTTGATCCATGCAATATTGGATCAATTTGCAGCAGTAGCCACATACTCTGTTTCTGCAGTAGACTGAGAGATGCATCCTTTCTTCTTATTGATCCATGTGACAAGTCTATCACCCATGAATAATGCTCCTCCATTTTTTCTCTTTTGGTCATCAATGTTTTCAGCCCAATCAACATCTATATAGACTTGTAGCTCAAAATTACCTTCTCTTTTATACCATAATCCATAGTCGTTGGTGTTCTTCAGATCACTCAGAATTCTCTTGACAGCAGTCACATGTGATTCTTTGAGATTAGCAGAAAATATTGTAACTATTCCAACTGCATGTGCTATATATGGACTCGTGTGAACAACATACATTAATTTTCTAATCATTGATCTATACAAGGTCTATTTTACCTCATTTGATTTGTCTTCTTTTTTCAGCTTACATCCAGTAGCCATAGGTGTTCCAAATAGTTTGGAATCCTACATCTTGAATAACTTTAGCACTTCCTTGATGTATTTGGACTGAGTGATATATATGCCTGCATCTTGTTGAAGAATCTATAGACCAAGAAAGAATTTGATCTCTCCAAACATAGACATTTCAAATTATTTTCTCATTTTATTAGCAAAGGATTTGCATAACATTTCATTTCCCCCAAAAATGATATCATCAACAAATATTTCAGAAAATAGAATATTACCATCGGTATCTTCTTTTAAGTACAGATTTCTATTTTCACTTGTTCTTAAAAATTCAATGCTAATGAGATAGGAGTGAAGTCTTTCATACTAGGCTCTAGGTGCTTTTTTCAATCCATACAAGGCTTTATGTAGTCTACATACCATGTTTCTCTTGTCTAGATCAACAAACCCTTCTGGTTGTTCAATATATATCTCTTCTTCAAGTATTCCATTTAGGAATGCAGATTTGACATCCATCTGGTATACCTTGAATCCTTTGAATGAAGTATAAGAAAGTAATATTCTAACTCCTTCTAGTCTAGCAACATTTGCAAAGGTTTCACCATAATCAATACCTTCTTCTTGTTCATAACCCTTGCATACTAATCTTGCTTTGTTTCTTGTGACTTCTCCATTCTCATTCAGCTTGTTTCTGAATATCCATTTGGTGCCAATGACCTTCTTGTCATCAGGTCTTGGTACTAGTGTCCATGTACTTTTCTTCTCAATTTTTTCTATTTCTTCATTCATAGCACTGACCCATTCTTCATTCTCAAGTGCAGTGTTAATAGATTTAGGCTCAAAATCACAAAGTAAACATCTAGTGTTTAGTGAATTACTTCTTGTTCTCATTCTAGCCTTCTTATCTCCTATGATTTGATTTTGTGGATGATGTCTTCTGACATACTTGGAAAGTTTTGGTTCAGCTCTTTGTCCATCATTCAGATCATCTTCTTGACCTTCGTTCTGATCTCCATCGCTTGGCACATCATCTTGAGTATTATCCTAGTTTTCGGTAATTGTAGCCTGATGCTCGGGTGCAATGTTTTGTTTCTCGGGAGTGATAATTTTTTGCTTAGATAGAGTGTTAAGCTCTTCAGGTATAAACAAACCTGTTATATTCCTCTGGTTCTCTTCTTCTTTCCTTATCATTCTTTTTTGCAAATTCATCTATGTTTACATTTGCACTTTCAATGATCTTGTTAGATGATTTATTAAGACATTTATAAGCCTTTCTTTTGGTGGAATACCCTAGAAAGATACCTTCATCACTTTTGGAGTCAAGATTTACATTTCTATCATCCTTTAAAATATAACATTGACTACCAAATATTCTTAAGTAACTTACATTAGGTGTGTAACCATACCAAAGCTCATAGGGTGTCTTCTTTGTATCCTTCTTCAATTGTACTCTATTTAATGTGTAGAGAACAGTACTAATAGCTTCCCTCCAAAAATTTTGAGTAATGATTTTCTCAATCATCAATGTCCTTGCACAGTCAACAATTGATATGTTTCTCCTCTCAGCAATTGCATTTTGCTGTGGTGTTCTTGGTGCAGAAACCTATCTTTTAATTCCATGCTCATTACAGAAATTATTGAATTCATCTAAAATAAATTCCCCTCCTCTATCTGACCTTAAGAATTTCAATATCTTATCACTTTGTTTTTATACCATCTCCTTATACCATTTAAACATCTTGAATGCTTCTGATTTATCTTTTAAGAACATATCTATCATCATTCTACAATAATCATCAACAAAGAGAATGAAATACCTATCACCATAGTAACTCTTTATCCTCATGGGTCCACATAGATCGGTATGGACTAATTCTATAATTCCATTAGATGTATGGGTTTTACTCTTGAAACTAAAAAATTTCATCTTACCTTTTTGACAGTTCTTGCACATGATATGCTTGGGCTTTGACATGCTCGGCAAGCCTCTGACATTCTTTTTATTTCTTATCTTTATCATGTTGTCAAAATTCACATGAAACAATCTTTTGTTCCACAGCCATATGTCTTCCTTTCTAGCCATTAAACAAATGGTGTTAATGTCATCAAGATATAAAAGGTTACCTTTTGGCTCCTCACCAGTTCCAATCAACCTTCCATATCCATTGAATATATTTGCCTTCTTATTCTCAAATGCTATGGTGACCTGCATTTTTTAGCTGTGAAACACTTAATAGATTATAATTCATTCCTTTTACCTAGCAAGCATTTTCACATTTGGTCAGGTTATTTAACATTATGGTTCCTTTACCTTCAATTGGACAAGGTGTGTCATTACCCATTCTTACTGAACCACCATTATAGTATTCAAAAGTTGCAAACTTTTTCTTATCACCAGTCATGTGGTGAGTGCAGCCACTATCTATGATCTAGACATCATTCTTTCTAACCTTAGATATGAGTGCAATTTCTACATACCTTTCTTCTTCTTTGTCTAAATCATCCTTCATGTCTACAAATACCATCTCAATGTCATCTTCAGATTCAGTGCTAGTATCATCAGCTCTCTTCTCAGCTAGGTAACAAACTTTCTTTCCTTTTTCCTTGTAGTTTCAGGTACCACTTCTTTCAGATTGTCGGTTGCTTCGGTAATCTCTGTTATCACCTCGGTCAAACTTTTTTTCATATGTTCTGTCATCTTTTCTTCTATTAGGACATCTTGCAGCAAAGTGTCCAACCTCTTTACAATTAAAACATACAAGTGGTAATTTACCTTAGTATCTACCTTTGCCTCTCTATAATCTTCTTGTCATTAGTGCTTCAATCTCATCGAATCCTTGATCCTCATTATCACTTTCACTATCATTTCTAATAGTGTTTCTATTACTTGACTTACTTATTTTCAAAGAAGATTTGAATGCAGATTCTATAGATGGTAAGACACTATTATCAAAGTTATTCATCTCAAATGAAATCAATCTACCAATCAAACTATCTAGAGTAACTGTATTATTTGCAACTGCTCTCATTTCTTGAAAACCAGAAACTCTAATAGCATATACAAGTAGTAAGGTTCTTAAGATTTTACTTACCACTATCTCCTCTTCAATTACACCTCCAACTCCTCGGATAGAATTGACTACCTCTTTGATTATGCAGCTATACTAAGTGATATTTTCTCCTTTCATCCTTAGGTCATCAAACCTCCCTCTTAGGCTTTCAGCCTTGGCTCTTAGTACATTAGCATCTCCTCAATGTATCAGCTTCAACTTATGCCACATTTTTTTTGCAGAGGTGCAGGTTTTGACATCTTCAAACTTAGCATCAGAGAGTGATGAGGCAAGTTCTATCATCATGAAATTATGCTCATGCTTTTATCTCAATTGCTCAAGAGTATGAGGTCATGTAGGAAACACATTTTTAGTATCAAGGTATTGAGTAGCATCATTACCAATACCTGATAGATGGAGTCTTATTCTGCTTTGCCATGATGCAAAGTTGTCCTTATTCAACTTGGGCACATCTCATTTGTTCATCTTGAGATTTTAAACTCCCTTTCTAAGCACACAAGCTCTGATACCAATTGTTAGTAATAACTGAGAGGGGGGTAAATTAGTGGCCTCAAAAATATTTCAATTAATCAAACCAAAAACTTAGTACCACAATATTAAGCCTATAGTTATCTTCAGTCCTACAAGATGAATGCCTTCAAATATACTTATCAAATAACTACTGCTCAGAGTTATCTTATAAACCTTATTCTTTATGTTTACCGAATAGCAGTCTTTCATTTATTGAAAATAGTAAATAGCTTAGTGTATACTGATCAATCCAGATTAGTTATGTGTAATGAAAAAAAAAAATTAATGACTCACAAACACATTGACACATGGATTTTTAATGTGGAAACCATGTTAAGGGAAAAACCACTTGGGACCAGTAACCCAAAATTTTCACTCTTCTGAAGTGAGCTCGGTGAAGAGCCAACCCTGTTAAAGGTTACAAACACACTGTTAGGTGTGACCTTGTTAGAGGATTTAAAAGATTTGTTTGTCACTTGATATCAGGCATCTTTATGCTACCTTGTATGACCAAACCCTGGTTTATCATTTAAATCCTGCTTGATTAAGAGAATTTTTGAATCAATGGTTAAAATGAAATAGTAAATGATCTATTCACATATACAACTTATACTTGTAGATTTTTAGATCTATTGTAAGCTCGTTAAACCATTCTAATAAATATATCTTTTCAATACCTTTGCTCCACTTTTGTTCTGCTCGGTGATTCTGTTCTCTCTTGCTCGGTGTCCATAGAAATATTTAGCTCTTTCCTTAGCTTGATTACTAGGACTGTATGAAGTTGTTCTTCATCAATTTCTCCTCAGCATCCTCTCCTTCATTCACTCCCCTTATTTCATAATGAATTAAGTTGTCTCTTTATAGATATGATATCACTATTTCTCTCTTCTTGATTTTCTTATTCTTGGCGTGATCCGAAATCTTAGCCAATCCTGATTTAAAGTATAACTCCTTTTTTATCTCGTAGAAATCTTCTTGCCAACTAGACAAAATAGCTTTAAATCCTTTACTTATCTCTAGCTTTATCTTGTCGATGAAAACAATGATACTAACTAGTTAAGTCTATTTTTAGCTCTGCCAGCTAGATGTTTTGTCATTTCTGAACTCCAGTTAACTTTGGTGTTTTAACTCTTTGACAACTTCGATCAACACTTCAGTTCTCCTCAGGCTTCTCTGTCAGTGTTGATTGTCTTTTGGGGTTGTCTATCCTTCGGGCTTCACTCCAAAGTTCTGATCATCAGTTAACACTGTAATTCTAGCCGTCGGTAATACTTTTGATTCTACTCTTTGGTAATCATCTTCAGTTTCTTTGCTCAGGCATCACTGTGACTTGACTTTTTGTTATCTCTGTATGTCACGTTCCACTAGTCATCGGTGTTTGAAGTCACTAAGTGAATGCTTGTCTTTTATGCATTACTAAAAGCATAATCTTTCTCTCTTTGATTCTCTGAAGTCTTTGACACTTTGAATATAACCAATTAGATTATATCAAGTTGACATGAATGAAAATACAATCCATTAACTTATTATATTTCTGCATTTCGGTGATCAACTTAATATCTTCAAACATTCAATCAGTTACATGTCATCAGAACTATGTTACTAGAAGGAAATGTACCACATGTTCATTGGAGAGAAATTGTTGATACTGTTGTGTACCTCTTGAAAATAATTCATATCAAAGAAGGTACAAGTAAGACTCCTTATGAATTATGGTTTAATCACACTCCTACAATAAAAAAAATTTAGAATATTTGGAAGTAAATGCTATATCAAAAGAGATGATGAGATACATAAGTTTGATGCTAGAAATGATGAACGTTTCTTCCTTGGTTATTCTACTAAGATCAAAGCCTATAAATGTTTCAATTTGAGATTGAGTAAGTTGATTGGAAGTGCTAATGTGAGGATAGATTAAAGGTTTCAGGTTCAAGAGAGAATGTATGACTGTGGCTAGATTACAGAGATTAACGAGGTCACTACTAATCCTGAAGAACCTTTGGAGATTTATAATGAGATCAAAGTTTGTCAAGATGAATCAAATGAGCTTAATGAAACTCCTAAGACTCCAAGTTATGTTAAGAAGAACCATCCCAAAGATCAAATAATTGGTAATGTAAATAGAGGAATGATGACAAGATCAAAAGTAAGAGATGAAATTTTTCATATTTCTCAAGTTGAACCAAAATCTACTGATGAGGTATGTAGAGATGAATCTTGGACTAAAGATATGCATGAAGAACTAGAACAGATAAAGAAAAAAAATACTTGGGAATTGGTTCCAAGGCCTAAAAACAAGAATTTTATAGGAACTAAGTGGGTTTTTAGAAACAAAATGGATGAAGGAATAATAGAGCATGGATTATGGTATGAAAAATCTAATGATTTTATTTTCCATGCTTATATTGGTGTTGATTGGGCAAGTAGTGTGGACGATAGAAAGATTACAAGTGGAGGGGACTTTTTCCTTGGAAAAGGGTTGGTTTCAAGGTTAAGTAAGAAGTAGGATTGTATAACTCAATTTACTACTAGATCTGAGTATGTTGCTGCTTCTATAAACTGTACATAGATTTTTTGGATCAAACAAATTTTGAAAGACATTGGAATAATTTTTGAAGAGCCAGTGGTTATCCATTGTGATAACACTAGCACAATGAATATACCAAAAAATCTTGTAATGCTTTTAAATACTAAACATATTTCTATTAAGTATCATTTCTTGAGAGACAAGGTAGCAGAGAAGGAGATCAGATTGGAGTATGTTAGCACAAAGGAACAAATAGAAGATAAATTTACAAAATATTTTCCAAAAGATGCTTTTGAGCATCTTAGAAGCATGCTTGGGGTGAGAACCCCTCCCTGTGGTAATTGTGTGTTAAAAATGTGTAACACTTCTATGAATCATTGTATCCAAGATTTCTCAAGAATGAGATCTTGAATGGCGACTCATAGCTCTCTATTCATGGAGTGCAAGGGTTTGTATTGGAGGCCTTCAGATTGACCTAGTTTGTGCCCATGCAAGTACACCATAAAATGAGAGATTCAAAGAGGAAAAGAAAGAAAGCTAGTCTCCATGATCATCAAGTATGCATGCAAATGAAAGCTATTCTATATGATAACAATGCAAGAAAGGAAATTAATCTATATGATAACAATGCATGATTATTCTATGAAAGGAAATACAAATGCAAGATTAATCTATGAAAGGAAACATGAACCTAATTTAATATGCAAGTACAAAATTAATCTAAATGGATTGCCATGGGGCATGAAAGAAAAATACAAGAAGAGAGAAGTTGCAATATCCAAGCTCAAGTGCTCAAAATCTCCTCCAAAATTGCTCTCTGAACCCGCAGCATAACAATATCATGAAAAAATATCATTTTTTTTATTTGATTATTGATTATTGATTATCCAAATGAGAAGGAGAGGTTTTCCTTATAAAGAGCAATGGACGGTGGAGATTAAGAGGCAAAAAGAAAATAAGCAATGGTGGAGATTAAATCTTGGTTGATCCATGTGCTCATATCTTCAAAAGGCAA
>MU228248.1:2112271-2126831 GCA_018584345.1 Thuja plicata | reverse complement strand
GATCCATGTGCTCATATCTTCAAAAGGCAAAATCAAAGGCTATGATTAAGAGGCAAAAAGCCCACCACTTAGGAAGATGTGTAGAAAAAGGAACTTTATTTATTTTTATTTAATTTATTTTCTTTTTCAACAGAGAGGGATTTAAGTGGGGGTTTTATTTAATTAAAAGAGGGATTTTATTTTAATTAAATAAGATTATTTAATTTAATTAAAAGGTATATTTTAATTAAATAAGATAATATTATTTAATTAAGAGAGATTTTAATTAAATAAGATAAGATTATTTAATTAAAAAGGAATTTTAATTAAATAAGATTGTTTTATTTTATAAAAAGGAATTGTTTTCTTTTAATTAAATAAGATAATTGATGAAATGATCAAACCTTAGGAAATATTGAAATAATTGAATTAATTACGATTTAAGAAAGGAAATTGATTTGAATTAAAATGTGTCAAAGCATTGATTCAAGAATTTGATAAATTAATAAATGGGGGCCCATAGTCTAGGCGACCATTTTAGGGTGCATACATTTGCCCCTCTTTGACTAATGTGTGATCTTTATGGGAACACATGTAGTCAAAGAATGCAGTTGAAGTGTGAGATCGATTTGGGATCACAAAGGAACCCAGACGTGTGATCTTTATGGGAACACATCAAAACAAAGATAAGTTGTTTGAAAAAGACAAGGTCAACACCCCTGTAAATAGGTAATTGACATGTCTAAGATAAGAATCTCAGGCAAGGTTGCCCCAAGCGGAGTGCTTGATAGGATTGATAAAGCTGAATCAAGGATTGAATTTTGATAGGTACTTCCCCCTCATGATCGAAATCGGAATGAGATAGAGGAGAAACAACAAATTGATAAATTTGATCAGATCAAACTAAAGATAAGGTTCTTGATGTAAGATGAAAGATATAAGGATCACAGAACCAAGGTAGATCATCAAACATGAAAGATTATGCCCCAAGGTTGAATTAAAAAAAAGAAGGGTGAAAGCAAATGGAAGATAGAAGTTTGGAAGAGGTAGAAAGAAATGGAGAGAAGAAAGAGAATTTGCCTTAAGAGAGAGAATGCCCCAAAAGTAATCAACTGTTTAAGATAGAAAACTTTGATTCAGATCACGAAAGAAGATAAGGAAATGAAGATCAAACATGACCACAATTGATTAAGAGTCCACAAGCAAGATGAAGGAAACCCTCTCAAACTCATAATGCAGCCTAAAATATAAACTAACATGAAGTCTAACAATGCAAGCTACATGAAAATGCAAAGGTGTACTTGCAATAGAGCAACCGCAACATAGGACTTTGAATTCATCATTCATTAGAGAATGTTAAGGAACTTATTTTCATCATTGGGCCATTATTAACGGACATCAAAAAATCACACAATCACCACTACTCACAAGCACAACTATGAAGATATGAATGCAATTTATATAAGATTGGAATGTGGAAAGATTCTAACATAAGCATCAAAGACATAAAGGTCAAGATGACTTCGTTGTTAGCTTACCCAATTTAATGTAGCAAAACCATGCTCGCATCAAGGCATAGAGGTTAGGATGACTAGTAGAATGGTTGTGCAAAAACAGTGAAGCATAAAGCAGGAAGAAAAAAAAACATGTCTCATGGCCCAAGTCATCTAGCTATGCATCCTGGAGAGACTTATTAGACAAGGACACTAAACAAAAATCAATAAAAGCAGAACACAAAGAAAAGATAATGACATAGCTCAAGCATTTAGTGTTGTGTTTAAAAATTTAAATGTGTTAACTGATACTGAGTTCTGAGGATAAGGAATGAATTCTCGCAAGCAGGTAAGACCACATGACAAAATGGGGTAAGACCAAACTGATAAGTGTTGAAAAACACTCAATGTCAAGGGTTGTATTGAAAAATACAGTTGAGGTGGTGTTGAAAAATACCATTTGTAAGATTTCCTAAAGACTAACACATCCAAGAGACCAAATCTAACATAGTTATGCCCCCTAGACAAAGACAAAGACCAATTCCAAACCAAGGCAACAAGGACAAGGCATGATGGGGAAAGGCTAAGTGTCGCAGACACGCACTAAGAAACAGAGGTACAAAGGCCTCAAGTAGCGCCCATTTCTAGGTTTTCACCACTTGGATTTTATTACAATTTTTTCTCTTTCAGTTTTTTTCTTCTTTTTTTCAGGACTTTTTATAAAAAATTTGAATTTTTGTTACCCAGGCGCCTGTTTTCAGGTTTTTACCAAGGCACTTTTTCTATTTTTTTTTTTTGAATTTTTGAATTTTTGAATTTTTTTGTATTTTTGAAATATATAATTTTTTTTGGAGATACATCAAAGCGTCTATTGCTAGGTTTTCACTAAGATCATCATTTTTTCAGGACATTTTCTGATATTTAGCATTTTTGACAATGTATCATTTTTTTGGATTTTTTTAGGATCAATAATTATGTACAAAGGATGCCCCTAGATAGAATAGGCATCATGGATAGAACTTCTTCATGTGCAAGACATTGATAGGATCAGGGAGCTACTCTCCCTCTACTATAGACAGTAAATAAGCACCTAACCCAAAAGTTATTGTAATGATGTAAGGTCCAAGCCAATTATGTTCAAATTTTCCCTTTTGATCTCTATGTTGTTGATTCTTAGGATTTTCACATAGGACAAGATCTCCCACTTGCAATTCTCTAGGGCGAACCTTTTTGTTGAAGGCTTTGGACATGTGCTTTTGATAAACCCTTATATGGTCAAATGATGCTTGGCGTTTCTCATCTAGAAGTTCTAACTCTTGAAGTCTCATAGCGCGGTAGTCTTCATCTGTAACTAGACATTTGAGAGAAACTCTAAGTGAAGGAATCTCAACCTCCAAAGGTAACACTACTTCAATGCCATATGCAAGGGAAAAAGGAGTAGCTCTAGTAGGAGTACGAATACTCATTCTATAGGCCCATAATGTCAGATTTATCTGTAAGTGTCATTCACTACCATTCTTACAGACTGTTCTTTGTGAGATTTTAAGAATGGTTTTTTTTTATGCCTCTACTTGACCATTTCCTTGCGGGAAGTAAATGGAGGACCAATGTTGTTTAATCTTGAATTTCTTGCAGAGTTTTTTAAGGTCCTTATTTTTGAACTGGCCTCCATTGTTAGTGATAATCTCATAAGGCACTCCATATCAATAGATGATATGGTTCAGAATGAATAGAGAGACTATCTTTCCCGAGGCAATAGAAAGTGGGACAACTTCTACCCATTTAGTGAAGTAATCAGTAGCAGTGATAATAAAATTATGTCCACCTGATGAGTTGGGATGAATCTACCCAACAAGATCAAAGGCCCAGCACTGAAATGACCGATGAGATATAGAAGGAATGAGCTCCCTGCCTAGAGCATGTATTAGGTTACCATGTTTTTGACACTTTTCACATGACTTTGCAAAAGCTATTGCATCAATCTGCATCGTAGGCCAATAGTACCCTACCCTAAGAAACCTTTGGGCCATGGAAATACCATTGGAATGTCCCCCATAAATGCCCTCGTGAATGTCAACTAACATTTGGTCAGATTCTTCCTTTTCTAAGCATCTAAGAAGTGTTCCATCTAGACCCCTCCTATACAAATCACCAGCGATAAGGGAATGGTGAGAGGTATTTCGGGAATGGTTTCTGCATTTAGATCGGTTAAAGGTTTCAGGTATAATTCCATCATAAAGGTATGAGTAAATGGCACCATAACAGGATGACTCATGACCAATAAGGGTACAAATGACATGGCTTTCTTGGGATTCATAAATAGGGTGATGTAGCTCTTCCACCAGGAATTCAAATCTGGAATCATGTTGCTCTAACTGAAGGAGTGAAGCAAGTGTAGCCATGGCATCAGATGCTTTGTTTTCTACTCTAGGGATTTTCTGAAATGTGACAAATGTGAAGTAGCATTTCAAGGAATCAACCATTTTCTTTTAAGGTACCAGTTTCTCATTTTTTGTTTGATATTCATCATTAAATTGGTTGATTATCAGCTGTGAATACCCATAGACGTGTAACTCTATGATTCTCCATTCTATGGCCATCTTAAGTCCATTTTTTAAAGCTTCATATTCAGCAATGTTGTTTGTACATGGGAAGAATAACTTGTAAGACTTAGGAATTGTGTACCCATGAGGAGAAACAAACAACATTTTCAATATTTTCACTGAAGATCTATCTTGAAAGTAGCTAGGAAGATGATCAAGTACCTCATCCTTAGGCACCTTAGAGAGGTTTTCTCCCTTGGATACGTTATTTATTTTTACTTTTTTCGGTTCTGACACCGCCACATAGTGGTTTTCACCATCAGAACTCCTATTCTTTTTATTTTCTTTTCTTTTTATTTTGTGACTAAGGTACTTGATGTTTGGCTTTGTTATGCTAGTAGTTGGTTCACTAGTGGGAGAGACTACAGGTTCAATGGCATTTAGGTAACAGGCTATGTCATAATCATTTTGGAATGTTAAGAGCTCAGGTTCTTGATAGCGTTGGGACCAATCAATGAGGTTGGGATGAACAAGAGGAACGTCAATGAATGGTTCAAGGTTATAAATGTGAATGATATTATCGTTGGTGACCGAAGAGTCAGAGTCTATCAAGTATCCATCTAAGCTACCCAAATTGGGATTCGTCCTAACAAGGTAAGAATCATCCACTAAGGTAACACGTGGGTTTAAATCCTCTAATCCTACACGTGACTCATTGGCTACCTTGGGTTGAGAACTATAAGTGTGAATAACATCAATATCTCTATCAATTATGGAAGACTCTGAGAAGGAGTCCCATTCATACTCATATGAACTTGTGTCTGAACTACGACTAGGATGTTTACACCATGAAGGTTTGGGACATCGTGATGTGGAAGGTCTAGTGTCATCAAGGGTAGCACCTTCTTTTTCCATTAAATGAACAAGATTATTTTGTTGACATTCTCTGAAAGGATCTTCTACATCTGATTTCTATTCTAAAGTTGCAACTGACGCATGTGTGACCAAAACATCTAAATCTCCCCAGAGAAGATTAGTGGAAGGGACCCAATCTTCACAAATGTCTTTCTGATTTTTCAAACTAGGTACGTATTATGATTCATCTTCACTATCTGACTTATCAAGGATAGGAGTAGTGTTCTTGTTGTGATTTGAAAAGCCTAGGACAACCGGCTTCTTAGATTTGTGTCCAAAAAGAGCATGATTAAGAGGTTCAGCTCTAGCATCCAATCTGTGATTAAGAGGGCCATGTTTGGGATAGCCCATCTGTTTGACAAAAGTATACCCTCTTCCATAAGTCTTAGGAGAGGGAGAGAAGTTCTCATTGTGCATATATTTCTCTTCTCTTTAGATCCAGTCTCTAACAAATGTCTCTTCTTTCTCATCTTGTATAAGCACTAATGATTCTACAAATGTGCCAAATAAAGTCATAGCTAAAGAGGAAGGTTTATTTTCTTGTGAAGGCTTTCCATAAGACCTAGGAAAAACTAGTAGTGTTGTAAGGGAGTTAATTTGATGCCCCCCCACCTCCATGCCAAGGTCTATTGACTTAAGCTTGTCTTTATATTCAACTAAGGTTGCATCAAAATCCTTTGCTTCTCTATTGAGGGGAACATGAGTTCCTGCTGAAATGGAATTGACAGATAAACTATTATCCCTAGGTATACAAATATCTATTCCATTGTAGGGGAACTTAAAACATTGATGATAGGTAGACGGCACTGCTTGCATATCATGAATCCATGGTCTACCAAGTAAGATATTATACGCAAGGGGTCCAGCATTTACTATTTGAAATAAAATGTCTTTTTCAATAGGGCCAATCCTAACCAGAAGGATGGCCAACCCCTTGGAACTTCTTTCCACCTCATCATAGGCTTTGATGGTGATCCTTTTCCTAGTATCTATGAATTTTTCATAATAACCCAACTCTTTCAAAAGATTAAAGGAACAAATATTAAGCCCAGCACCCCCATCTATCAACACGCGCCTAACACAGGTTCTGTGAAACATGACCTCAATATGGATAGAAAGATTGTGTGGGTGTCTCAAGGCTTTATCATCATCCTTCGAAAAGGTAAGGTAATGAGGGCTAGAAATGTGGTTAACCATGTTCTGGAATTGATCAACATCTAAGTTGTTGGGGACATTCACCATGTACAAAGCATCCTCAAGGACTTGCTTATGTCTTAGGGACAACTCTAAGAGGTCAAAGATCAAAATCTGAGCTGGGGTTTTTTGCAACTCATCAAAAAGACTATAGCTTGACTTAGGATTGACAGCTAGTTTTGTGGTGACATTCTTGGATGCCACTTTCTTAGGTTTACTCGATTGGCTTGAATTGGGTCCTCTAATGACAACTGTACCTTGGCTTCGTGTGACAGCATTGAGGGCTTGCGATGACACTCTAGTGTTGGGACCCCTTAACACCACAATGGGTTCTTCATCAAAGATAGGAGGAGAGTCCACCTCTAGATCATACCCATAGGGATTTTTACCCCTCATCATATTGATATTTTCTTCTAAAAATTCTAGCATGTTGATAGTATTCTCTACATCTGTGTAAGTGTAATTGATCTCACCTGTGCCATTCTTAGCTTTAGAGGTTTCCCCCTTTTCATACTTGGGAAATGCTTCTTTGAATGCCTTATGATTGGCATTGGTGCTCAATCCATCTATCTTAAGTTTTCCATTGTTAATGAGATCTTGAATAAGATGCTTGAGTTTTTAGCAATTTTCAATATCGTGTCCAATACCATTGTGAAATTTGCAAAAGGCCTTCTCATCCCACCAATGTGGCTTAACATCTGGTATATAATGCTTCACAAGATCTTGAGGATGTGCAAGGTTGTTGGCAATAAGTGTTTTCAAGACATCCTCATATGAATCACCAAGTTTTGAAAATTGACATCTTTCTTTCTTAGGCCTATCTTGGTATCTCGGCTTGCTCTCTTGTTGATTAGATGTATTGAGCTTCATGGCTTGAAAAACACTAGAAAAGTGGAGCACAGTTTGATCTTTTGGTTGAGAGGAGTCCACAACTCCATCATTGACCACTTGTTTGTTCCTATTCTAGTGTGAATTCTTCCCTTTATCCTTGTAAGAGTTGTTGTTATTTTGACCATTGTTGTTTTTGTTTCCATGTTTGGTCAAAATTCCTTGTTATTTCAAAACATCCTCAATCCTACATGCGGTTTCAACCATGGAGTCAAAATAGTCAAAAACCATCTTCCTAACTTCATACCGCATTTCAGAAACCAAGTTACTAACAAGGATGTCAATCTTTTCTTTTTCAGGAATGGTCCTAGGGTAGCAGGAGCATTGTCATCTCCACCTTTGCAAGGAAGTGACAAAGGATTCCCCTTGATTTTTCTTTAATTTGCATAAGTCCAATATGGCGACGGATCTTGAAAGGTTGTATTCCAAGTGTTGAACAAATCTGTGGACAAGCTCTTTAAAAGTCTTGACGGGAGGAGTTATGTTGGTGAACCATTCCATCGCTTGACCCTTAAGACTCCTTGGAAAAAATCTCATGAGGTATGAGTCATCTTTATGGAACTGAAAAATTGTGGTATAAAATTGGTGCACATGATCATGTGGATCTCCATTCCCATCATACTTGTCATATTGAGGGATCTCAATTATTCTAGGGAACTCTTTCATGTTAACACTTTTGTCAAAAGGATTAGGAAAAATTGAATCAAGTGAGAATGAATTCTTGGGTGCTAACATTTTTTCCATCATGCTCTTAAGTTGTTTGATCTCCTCTTCTTGAGATGGACCTTGTTTCTTAATCTTCTTGTCCACATCAAAGTTTTGGGGGACTCTAGCACCCTTGTTGATTAAACTCTCTAGGAACTTGTCTTTTTTTTTCTCTAAATATTTCTTCACGTACTGTGTGAAGAGTGGCTCTTGTTACATTTTCATGAAGTCTTGGGAGTTGAGATCAAAACTCGAGCTACTAACCCCATATTGTGAACCATTATGAGCATGTTGTGAAGGTTGTCTTGAGTTCCTAGGACGTGTTCATCTCATATAATGATCATGTCTAGAATCCCTTCTTCCTCTAGGGCTAGGAGATCATGATGTTGTTCTTGAATATATTCTACTTTGTGGAGTCTTAGGAGTGGATGGAGGAGAGTTGTTTCCACCACTAACACACATGTTATTGAATTGGTCATTGAGTTGCTGAGCCAAGAGCCTATCTTTCTCCTCTTGGAAGACTTTGTTTTCCATTTCCACCAAAGTTTGCCTTTCCAACTCTAGGAGTCTAAATTTCTCTTCCTTTTCATCTTGTTCATCTAGGAAGGCTTTCTTTTCATGCTCAATCCTCTTAAGTCTTTCACTCATGTATCTTGAAGATGTTTTGAGTGGTGAACTTGGTCTTGAATTTCTAAACAAGTTGTTGGTATAGGTTGCATTGACATGAGTGTCATAAATTTCATCTCCTTGGTTCTCATGTTGTGATAACTCATCTTGATACTCTTGCCTCTTACCTCTCTCATCTCTTTGGTGTGCATCTAGATATCTAGTTGAGATAAGGGGTGAATTTGGTCAACTATCCCGAGAGGAACCACCATACGAAATAGTATCTCTATGTTTTGCAAATATGTCATCAAAATGTTTATCCATATCTTCCCTCTCTCACCGAGTCATTGTGTAACTCATATCCATATCTGAGTGAGAATATTTTAAGGGGGTACCCAACTCACTAAGGTGACTCTTGGAATCAAACCAAACTTCGGAGTTTTTCCTAGGTGATTGATAAAATATGGGTTCTTTTCCATTACATTTTTGGCAAGTTTGAACTAAGGGTAATTGGTTGAAGACCACTTAAGGTCATTTTCCTTGATTTACTTCATATCTTGTTGTAACTGGCATGAAAGAAAAGGTACTAGCTGATAAGATGACCCTAAGAAATGTTGGTACCAAACTAGGATAGTAAAGGCATTAACTTGTCCAAAAAGAGGTGATAAGATAGAATTTTGCAAGAGGTATAAATCAGCACTGCCACAAAGGTACCCAATAAATGGGTGAATACCCTAACACATATGGATCAAGAGGATGATTTACCCAAGTTATATTTATTTAAATTGAATTTTTATAAAATTGAATGGACAAGAGACTACCAAAACTCTCCAAATGTGTTATTAAAGAATCTAAAGGTTTATCTTCTCAACAAGGACAGTTTCTAGCTTACCAACTCCAAACAAGGTCACTTGTGAAATCAAAGATTACTAATGCAAGAGGTCAAAACAAAAGAATCCAAAGTGTAAAAAAGATTCTAACAGTGAGGTAAGTGACTTAATCTAATCCGGATCAACCAAGGAAGACTGAAAATGATAGGACAACAATCAAGCAAGTTGGCAATTGACAGAAAATAGCTCACTGGTATGGCAATAAAATATAGTTTTTGCACGAAGGAATGAATTCTTACGTGAGGATTAACATAGGCTCACATGATAATATGCAGTCTGGTGCAAAGGAAACTAGACTGGTGTGATAGAATAACCCAAAGAGAAAGTATACTGGCAGAATATCGTGTGACAATTCTCACAGAATCGCGCAAAGAAACGCAGCCAGTGGCGCGAAGAAATAATTTTCTCGTGCAAGTGAAGGAAATAGTGTTGGAAAGTTGACTTCCTAAGGATGCATTACTCATTTTGTGTTTTCATCATGGCAACACAGTCATGTTTAGTTTCTGTCATGAAAGACAAAATGACTAAGTATGGAAAACATGGCAGACAGAGATATTCAGCGATTAGCACATCAGCGCACGTGCGAGAGATCAAGTCAGCTTATGCACATTCAGATATATGTTGTATGAAATGTGTACATGCTACATCTAGACATGCATAGTATGGAAAAATAGTACAGTGAAGTTATAGGCAAATCAATAGACCAGCAGTCCAGAAGACAGAGCATGGAAGCTAAATAGTGTTTTGATCAGCTTGAATTATTTTGTTATGTAATGGATAAGCGCCTTTGGTTATATGTTTGTAATGATGTAATTAGAATTTCAGTAAACACGCTTGAGCTGAATTGATCAGAAGCATTGTGTATTTTGTTTTAGGGCCGACTAGAGTCTAGTTTTGGGTCACGCCTATTCGGATATGAACATATAAGTATGTAATGTAAAGTTATGTTACAAGTGTTGATTATTATGTAAGAAGAAGATATATAAGAGTAGTATGATGAATTCATTATATGATATAGCTCTTTAAAAGAGTAAGAGCATTCGTGCATACACAGAACTGATCAGACAACAGTGTCATCACAGTAGTTCACTTTTGATATAGTGTATATCAACTTTCAGAAGGTTGTATCCTTCATCCTGTTGGGCAGTGAGCCATATACCTTTAATAGGGTTTTTTAAAAGACTCCTAACAGGTTCAGACCTTTAACCAGGTCACTGTACTCATATTGTAAAGACTGCTTCTAACAGGGAAAAGGAACTTTAACAGGTTCATTATACCTATTACAATATTTGTGGGTGCTAATTCCCACCAGAGTTTTCCTCTGATCAAGGTTTCCCCGTATTCATATCTTGTGTTATGAGTTCTTATGTTAGGCTTCATTTAATGTATGTCTGATTTATGTTTAAGTTGCTGAAAAGTAATTAATAGACAAACACTGATTCACCCCTCCCTCTCAGTGTTTCTAACAATTGGTATCAGAGCTCTAGTCCTTAGTAAATAAGTTTAACCACTTGAGGAGACCATGGACTCAACAGAAGAAAAACATTTTAAAAAGAATCTTGAAGTAGCTCTTGAAGATCTTGATAGATCTAAAAAAAGAAAATGAAGAACTTAGACTGAAAGTTGATGGCTCACAAATGCTTATCAAGAAATTAAGAAAAGATTTGAAAGATTGTTCTACAAGTGATTTAGGGAAAATGATCAAAAAGCTCAATGAAGAGAATATGTCTCTAAAAGATAAAATTGAAAATCTAGATGAACAGCTCACAGACAGCCAAATTGCTATTGAAGAAAAGATCAAAGAAAGAAAACAACTAGATGATGAACTCTTGAAAGCAAACATGAAAGTCCTAGAATTGGAAAACATAAAGAAGAAGTTGGAGTCTAAATTAACAAAAGAAAAGGATAAGATTGATAAACTCCACACAATTTTTGATTCACTTCAATCTCAGCTTAATGCACAAAAGTAAAATGGTGACACTACTGGTCTTGGATACAGTGTAGCACAAATTGAAATCAATTCATTACAAGAAAGAAAGAAAGCACATGAAGCATCTTCAGAAGCAATGAAAGTTGAAAATGTTGTAGAGATTAAAACAGGTCCACCTAAAGGGGAAATCAAGCAAGTTAACAGAACTTTTTATGCATGTAACAAACATGGTCATTTGGCAAGAGATTGCAAAGAGGTAAGACCTTTCAGGTTATTGTTTCTCCTGTAATAAATTTGGTCATAGGGATATACATTGCAGAACAAATCAAAGAAGAATGAATCAAAATAATCAAAGAAATTAACCTCAAAGAAATTTTCCGAACACTACATGTCAGATATGTAACTACAATGGACACACAGCAAAGAAGTGCAACATGATGAACAAGAGCATCAGACCTCCTATCATTTGTCACGCATGTGGAAAGGTTGGACACATCTCAAGGTTTTGTAGATCCAGAACTCAAAAGCAAGAGGATCCTAAGAAATCACTATTTGAAGAAGAAGGAGAAGTCAAGTCTGTTCAAGAAAAACAAGATTCAAGAAAAATTTGGGTTGAAGTAAAGAAGGACAATGATGTTGACAAAGTAGTTGATGCATCCACAGTGGACGCACCCTCTACTTCTACTTGAATGGACCTTCTAGGTCTTAAGGGGAGCTATTCTAGCTCAGGATCCCTACGTGGTTGGTATACTCACCTCTGAGTATGCGCCTATGGATTCATGATTATAAGCACATAATATTGCAGTATGCATACACACATTGTCTCAAATGCATTGGGATCAAAGTTGCAAATTCTCTGAGTAATTTGCGTATGGTTGCAAACATTAAATGCGGTAGATTTTATAAAATAAAGTAAGTGTTCGATCTTCTTCACACTTGCATTCGAGATCACAAAATTTGGAGAGCACTGGAGCACTAGGCATCAAGGCATGGAAGCATAACAGATTTGGCAGTTAAGTAAACAGATAAGAAGTTGAAACAGAACCCTAGCAGTTGCACCATTTCAGAATTTTTTGAAACCCTACTTAATCAAGTTCCAAGTAAGTATGGCAACCCCAATTGTATTTGATATTGCAGAGAGGAAGAGATTTGTATTCAAGAAGCATCCATTCAAATCCATACTAGATGATGTGGAAGGATCTTTCTCCAAAACCCCATTAGGTGTTGTTCACGTAGAAGATATCCGCACATATATTTATTGTAAGAAGGAAATAGTAGGAGATATCAACATAGCCACTCATATGTGATCTATGATGAAACCTAACTATACATTAAAGGATGATTTCACGCACTTGAGTGATAACCCTATCTTCGAAAACTCTAATGCACATGAGTTTGATGAGCCAGAATGGGTGAAGATTTTGCTAAGAAAAATACATGATGATCTTTACTGGATTGGTGAGGTTCCTATTTGCAACACTACAGACCTAATCCATGAATTAACTAGAATCCCTAATACTGGACCAGTTTTTCCTATTGGCAAGGACGTCAAGAAGCAAATTGAACAAGTTTGCCTATCTAGAAGTGACAAGCGCAGGATGACAGTTGACCCTACCAAAGAAGATGACATAAAAATTCTAATTATAATACTTGGGTATAAGTTTCAGCAAGCAAGTAGGTTGAACAGTGTATCTGCAGCAACAGTCCTAGAAGCTATCAGAATGGCGAAGGATAACACTCAATACAACCTATGTGAGATCTTGTGCACTCAACTGATTGACAACATTCAAACCATCAAGCATGACAGGAGAAAGACATTCAGGTTTGGATCTTTGATCATCTACTTATACTTCCATATTGCTGGAAAGGTTGCAAACCTTTACCTAGACTGGAGCAAACCTACAATGTCTCAGATTTCTCTTAAGGCCACTTTAGAGAGAAATGTAAGGGATGTCATGGATATGGATATCAAGACATTTAGGTTCAAGATGCAGAAAAGGTTCAGATTATCTAAGAAGATAGTTGAAAAATATAAGGATACCATATGTTTCATAGTAGAAACAAATTGCACTTGCATGGAGGCTGTCGAACCTAGAGCCAAATGGATTCATCCTCTTGGTTATGAAGTGGAAGAACATGTGTTAGAAGGATATGCACAAGTTCTATTATCTGCACCCAAAGATCCTAATGAGCCAAGGTGGGGAACTTACAGAGAGAAGACCAATGAAGTGGATACTATCTTACACAGTGCTGATAACAAAAGAAAAGCATCCAGAATTACATCTAACATACTAAAAGTTCATGGAGTGACCCAAGAAGATCTTCACAAAGCTAGAGAAGCCAAGATAGCCAAAGAACTTGAGAAGACTGAAGAGATCTAGAAGAAGAAGAAGAAAGTAGAGAGCACCTCTACGCCCTATACCACTATTGATCTAGACTCATCTCCACCTTCTATACCAAGCAAGAAGACTAGAGGAAGAAAACAGGCACCCACAAATCACCCATCCTCAAGGAACACTAGGAGGAAAGCAAGGAATACTCAAGCTCCTCTTGAGGTAGGATTTAGACCTAGTCTAAATGTTTTGAAGAATAGGATTGTAAATGAAGGTAGACTAGATAAAATTGCTAAAGTGTATGACAAGTATCAAGAGATGGATAAGACTGAGATACACTCTATGATCATATCTCATATGATCAAGTTTAAGAAGTCTATTCTTGAACTCAAAATAGTGATACCGGATAAGTTATGGAACATACTGGAGATCATGAAAAGACATGCAATAGAGGAAGACATGAGGATTAGAGAAGAAACATTGGATACTCTTCTCCCTGTGTGCGCACATGATAAAAAGGCTATTCTATTGGATCTGGTAAAGCCTCATCTCATAACAAAGATAAGGACCTTACAGATTATGAACAAAGAGTATGAACAGATAGGTAAAGAGACTAAAAAGGCATTTGCACAAGTGTTTATGGATAGACACATGTATCCATCAATGGTGCCTACTACAAAGGTAACTCCAGCTCCTCCCAAGCAGGTTATAGAACCAGTGATATAGAAAGCACCTATGACAGGCCCACAGGTTTTAGCGCCCACAGAGACAATAACTTCTGATATAGATAAAGACTTGGAAGATACTATAGTAGTTGACAATATCAAGATATCCATGACAGCATCTAAAAAAGACATGGACAAAGTTGATAAAGCAATTGTTAGCACTGAAGAAATGTGCACTGACGATACATCTGCACAACAAGATGAAGTTCCCTCCAATGATCTAATTGACTTTAATGAAGAAAAAGGTGATGAGACACCAATAAAAGAGATACCAGTAAAGAGTGAAGGCATAGATACTAGTCAGAATACTATATTCTCACCATCCACTCAACCATCTACCTCATTGTTGTCAAGGTTAA
>MU228248.1:2095501-2106814 GCA_018584345.1 Thuja plicata | reverse complement strand
AGTTGCAATTCATTTTCATAGCTTAATCATTTCTCAATTCATAGATTAAGAGCATTTTTCATAGACTAGTTGCATATTTCTCATAGATAATGGCTTTTCTCATTTTCTTGCACTCTTAAATCCTCCATGTTAGCAATGGTCAGGTTGTTGGCTCTTGTTGTGAGGGTAAACTTCAACATCCACATCTAATTAGGAGGCAACAGGTCGCTTCAATCACATTTGTAGAGCAAATAATTCATGTTTTTCTTTGTGAATTCAGCGATTGTGTAAGGACTGTGTTGTGTTTGTGTTGAATTCAGAGGTCCACATTCAACATACAACATCAGTAAACATATTGAATTACTTAGTGCCCGCTGACAAGAAAGTAGCCAAAGTTCAATCTATTGAAGATGTGGACAACATCTTAACAAACTTTAAATCACACTTTACAAGTTTAGTAGACTCTGCTACTAAAATTGTAGAAGATGAATGTAAGAAAGAGAGATTAAATGAATTGGTAAATAATTTTACCTTAGACCTAAAATCCTTAAAGATTGGGCAATCCATACTGAAAGAATTAGCAGCTAAAGGTAAGAAAGTTATAGCTAACTGCATGGACAGAGTGAAGTTCACCTCTGAGCACATTAAAAAGGTAGAAGAGGCAGAAATCATGGTGGATAGCATTAGGAAATCAGTTGAAACATCCATGCAAGACATGAACATCTGCAACAATGTTTATCAAGGCTAGTTAGACAAGATTGAGAAAGCTAAGTTGGAGATCAGCAAGATAAGAATAAGACAAACTCAGTTGATAAATGCACTTGCGCCATCTCTATCAGTCTTAAATGAGAACATCAAACAGATTGATGCTACCATTGTAACATATGATCAAGGTCCATGCATGGATTTGGTGAAGATGAAGAAATTGAGTTATGCCCTATGCGCACATCTTCAGACAGTTGATGCAATGAAAGTATTCTGGCAGAAAGAGATCCAATCTCTTCAGATTGTGTACCCTGAAGTTTACATGGAGTAAGTATGTAGAAGACTTCCAAGTTTTTGTACACCTTTGTCATTAATGTCAAAGGGAGAGTAATATAGAATGTGTATATGTAGAGAATCATATGTATATATCAATAAGATGTTATGATATACAGTTATTTTTTGTGTTAAGTCATTCTGAGAAACTTGGCCACATTCCTATGTTACCATAAATGAAAAAGGGGGAGATTGTTGGAAAGTTGACTTCCTAAGGATGCATGGCTCATTTTGTGTTTTCATCATGGCAACAAAGTCATATTTAGTTTCTATCATGAAAGAAAAAATGACTAAGTATGGAAAACAGGGCAGACATAGATATTCAGCGATCAGCACATCAGCGCACGTGCGAGAGATCGATTCAGTGTATGCACATTCAGATATATGTTTTATGACACGTATACATGCTACATCCAGATACACATAGTACAAAATAATAGTACGGTGAAGTTACAGGCAGATCAGTAGACCAACAGTCTAGAAGACAGAGCATGGAAGTCGACTAGTGTTTTGATTAGCATGAATTATTTTGTTATGTAATGGCTAAGCACCTTTGGTTATATTTTTGTAATGATGTAATTAGCATTGTAGTAAACATGCTTGAGCCGACTTGATCGAAAGCGTTGCATATTTTTTTTAGGACCGACTAGATTCTTGTTTTGGGTCGCGCCTATTCAGATATGAACATATAAGTATGTAATGTAAAGTTATGTTACAAGTGTCGATTATTATGTAAGAGGAATATATAGAAGAGTAGTATGATGAAGTTAGTATATGATATAGCTCTTTAAAAGAGTAAGAGCATTCACGCATACACAAAACTGATCAGACAACAGTGTCATCACAGCAGTTCACTTTTGATATAGTGTATATCAACTTTCGGAAGGTTGTAGCCTTCATCCTATTAGGCAGTGAGCCTAGACAGTGAGCCATATACCTTTAACAAGGTTTTGTAAAAGACTTCTAATAGGGTCAGACCTTTAACCAGGTCATTGTACTCATATTGTAAAGACTACTTCTAACAAGGCAAAGGAACTTTAATAGGTTCATTATACCTAGTACAATATTTGTGGGTGCTAATTCCCACCGAGGTTTTTCTCTGATCAAGGTTTCCCCGTAATCATATCTTGTGTT
The DNA here is from genome assembly GCA_018584345.1 of Thuja plicata. Lineage (NCBI taxonomy): Eukaryota > Viridiplantae > Streptophyta > Pinopsida > Cupressales > Cupressaceae > Thuja > Thuja plicata. The sequence goes on along the minus strand of MU228248.1, from coordinate 2,104,663 downwards.
ATGAGTTCTTATGTTAAGCTTCATTCAATGTATGTTTGATTTATGTTTAAGTTGCTAAAAAGTAATTAATAGACAAACATTGATTCATCCCCCCTCTCAGTGTTTCTAAAAAACTAAACTCAGTTTTTGTTCATTTTACTTGACCAACTAGATGCATTAACAGATTTTATCATGAATCAAGCACTCAAGAATGAAATCAAAGAGTACAAGCAAGAAAATGTCTTCAAATAATGAGAAAGGGACAGAAACCTTGCACATGAACAAGAATAGTGTCGTAGTATTTCTACTCCCTAAATATTCTACCTATGTATGTTCTCAAAATGTTTTTCAATCATGCACATAGTCCTAGAAAAGAAAAAGTTGGTTGCACTATGGTTCATAGTAATGGTCAACTCTGCAACTTTTGCAATCTCAAGTGGGTGAAATCCAATCCCGGTGCACCAAGGTTTTGACACAGTCTAAGAATTTAATCAATCAAGAGCTGTTGAGGAGATCTGACAACCCAAAAAGAGACCACACTTGTGGAGATTTCTTCCACAAGGACATTTATATAGTAGTTGTTTCTACCATGGCATAAATGGTGATTACCCCTTGAGGTTCCGTCCACATGGTTTACCCAATAAAGGGAGTGTCCACTATGGTTAACCCTCTCTAACAAGGAAGACTCACAATATGGACCACATGGGGACTTAGTTCAAATTCAAGGGTTCCAAGTTTTTTATTCTCCCAAAAAAGAGAAGAGCATAATCCTCTAGCCTCTTCACCTCACCTAGACATAGAAAATAAGATTAATTGACCCAATAACTTGAAATCACCTCACCCAAGGTTCGTATATCAACAACAATAACCACCAATTTCAAGAGAGAAAGAACTGTCAAAAGTTGAAGACCAAACCAAGTGAGATAATAACAAATCATTCCCTACCTACAAGGGGATCTATCATCAAAAAGAGCTTCGCATGTAAGATAAGCTAATGAAGCCCACTCTCTCAAGATCACCACAAATAGTTTTTATAGGGCCTAATTACTATGTGAAACATATATGCAAGAAAGAAAATCTAGGTTTATTCCTTTAGAGAAAAAATTGGAAATGTGATCTATGAAAGCAATAAAAACTCAAGCTAAACACATGAGAGATTCATTTTTATTTCCAAAATCCAAATGTTATAGAGATGCAACAAAATACCTCAAGTCCAAAGAAATGTGAGTTTTTTTTCATTTATCTACGCAAGTCCAAAGTATCCCCATGATCAGTAATCAAAAAACACAACAACAACAAATCAGAAACCACCAAAAAAAGCAAACATTAATGGTTAGGAATCACAGCATCATCATGTGTAAAAACTGTCAAAAAGGTAAAATGGCAAAGTCTAGTTTCAAAAGTAAGACCCATACATCTGATGCAATTCTACAATTAGTCCATACTTATTTATGTGGACCCATGAGGACAAAGAGTTATTATGGAGATAGATACTTTATTCTCTTTGTTGTGTAAGGAAACTCAGGTGCGGAAACAGCTTCCTACACTAATCTCTAAAGGAAAGAATTATGCAAATCCTTTTAAATCCTTATAATTTTAGATTCATTAACTACTTTAACAAAGATATTGCAGCCATATACCATGCATACAGAAAATAGAGAATGACACAATGATTTACCCTAGGGAAAACCTTTCGGTAAAAACCCCCAACACTCCAAAACCTGCACAATGTAATATCTTCAACACAACGGTTACAACACACTTGCAATGCAAGTTCTTTCAGGAGACAATCGACACACAAAGAAAAATCTAGTAGAATCAGATCATACCAACAATACCCTCTTTTTCTATATCTATCTGCAACCCTAAAAATGCTTATATCATGTGCTTTCCTTTTTAGGGCAACTTCCAAAGATAACCGTATTAGGGTTTTACCATTCTCCAAGAAAATAGGAACCCTAAAAAAATTTTCAGTACTCAACTTTATCAGTTTCCACATGTCATTGTATGTCTTCACCTGTCATTGAATCTTCTATAAATAGCTCTTACGTGTCATAGGAATCTGTCATAACCGGTTCAGCCATGATCTCCTTACACACAATTCAAGATGCCGACACATCAAGTGGAGTGACACATCAACATGCCAACTAGACATGTACACTCACACTTAATTACATTATTTACAAGAAATATATTTTACAAAAAAAATAATAAGAATAGGAATTATCCAAGGTTGAGACACCTTATTCCTAGAACATGTTGATGATTACTCTAGAATGATGACAGTTATGTTTCTAAAGGATAAATCTGAAGCATTTAAAATGTTTAAATGGTATAAGAATTTGGTAGAGAAATAAAGTGGTAAGGATCTAAAATGTTTAAGATACATTAGAGGAGGTGAGTTTATATCAAATGAATTCACTAACTTTTGTAATGAGCATGGTATAAAAAGACAGGTTTTTGCACCAAGAACACCACAACAAAATGGGATTGTTGAGAGAAGGAACATATCAATAGTTGACTGTGCAAGAACACTGATGATAGAGAAAGGGATCACCCAAATCTTCTGGAGGGAATTTTTTAGCACTATTGTTTACACATTGAATAGAGTACAATTGAAGAAAGACACCAAGAAGACACCTTATGAGCTATGGTATGGATATACACCCAATGTGACTTATTTCAAAAAATTTGGCAGTCAATGTTATATCTTAAAAGATGAAAGAAATGGAAAACTTGACTCCAAGAGTGATGAAGGAATTTTTTTAGGGTATTCTACCAAGAGCAAGGCTTACAAATGTCTAAACAACCCCTCTAAAAAAATTATTGAAAGTGCAAATGTAAAGATAGATGAATTTGTAGAGAAGAATGAACAGGAAAGCACTAAAGAACCAGAAGACTACAAAAGTTCACTTACAACGAGGAATGTGAGAATCTACCCCACCAATAATGGAGAGCCCCTAAGCTATAAATCATTGCTCCTAAGCATCAGGCTGTAAATACCGATGATCAGGATAATGATCAAGACAATGTGTAAGGTAATGAAGAATAGAATGAAGGTCAAAACAATGACCAAGTTGATAGACAAATAACTGTACATGTACTTGAAAGATGTGTAAGAAGGAACCATCCAGAGATCTAGATCATAGGAGATAAGAAAGCTGGTACAAGAACAAGAAGTAAGTCTTTAAACTCAAATTGTTTAATTTGTAAGTTTGAGCCAAAATCTGTCAATGCTGCACTAGATAATGAAGAATGGATAAGTGCTATGAATGATGAGATTGAGAAGATTGAGAAGAACAAAACATGGTCACTTGTACCAAGACCAGATGACAAGAATGTCATTGGTACAAAATAGATATTCAGGAATAAGCTGAATAAGAATGGAGAAGTCACAAGGAACAAAGCAAGACTAGTATGCAAAGGGTATGCACAAGAGGAAGGTATAGACTATGGAGAGATCTTCACCCATTGCTAGGCTAGAAGGAGTAAGAATACTGCTTGCTTATGCTGCATATAAAGGATTCAAGGTATACCAAATGGATGTCAAGTCAGCATTCCTAAATAGAATACTTGAAGAAGAGGTATACATTGAACAACCAAAAGGGTTTGTTGATCTAGACAAGAAGGAAATAGTATGTAGACTTCAAAAAGCCTTGTATGGATTGAAACAAGCTCTAAGAGCTTGGTATGAATGACTTCATTCCTATCTAATAAGTATTGAATTTGTAAGGACTAGTGAAAACAATAATCTTTATTTGAAGGAAGATACTGATGCTAACACTTTGATTGTTGAAATATTTGTTGATGACATCATATTTAGAGGAAATGATAAGCTATGTAAATCATTTTTTGATGAGATTAGAAAAGAATTCAAGATGTTTATGTTTGGTGAGATCAAGTTCTTTATTGGTCTCCAGATCATGCAACAAGGAGAAGGTATTTTCATAACATAGTCCAAATACATCAAAGAGGTCCTAAAAATATTCAAGATAGAAGAATCCAAACCAGTTGGAACACCAATGGCTACTAGATGTAAGTTGACAAAAGAAGACAAGACAACAGAGGTAAATCAGACTTTGTACAGATCAATGATTGGAAAACTCATGTATGTTACATACACACAAGACTAGATATTGCACATGCGGTAGGAATTGTTGCTAGATTTTCTGCTAACCCTAGGGAATCACATATGACTATTGTAAAAAGAATTCTAAGATGTATGAAGAATACTGAGGAATTTGGCTTATGGTATAGAAGAGAAGGAAAATTTGAACTAAAGGTGTTTACCGATGTTGATTGAGCTGAAAATATTGATGACGAGAAGAGCACAACTGGAGGAGCATTTTTTATGGGTGACAGACTTGTCACATGGATTAGCAAGAAGCAGGGATGCATCTCACAGTATACTGCAGAAGTAGAATATGTTGTTGCTGCTGCAAATTGCTCAAATATTGTATGGATCAAACAGTTTCTAGAAGGTATGCATATGAAGATATTAAAGCCATTGACTATCTATTGTGATAACTCCAGTGAAATAAACATTTCCAAGAATCCATTCATGCATTCAAAGACTAAACACATTTCCATCAAGTATCATTACTTAAGAGAGCAAGTTCAAGAGAAAAAGGTGATACTTGAGTATGTGCAATCAAAAGAATAATTGGCTGATATCTTCACCAAGCCACTGCCCAAGGATACATTTGTGTACTTAAGAAATAGACTAGGGGTCAAACCCTTGTCTAAAAGTCAATAAAAGACTCAAGGCTACATCAGCCTAATTATTATTAGAATATCATTCATGTTGATGCAGGCAAAGAGAAGAACTTCAAAGCTACATCTATATACAACATGTATATATATCAGAACTGAGCACTAGAGCATATTGTTGTATTGCTAATGGATAAGGGAAATTCAAGGAATATATTATAGATGGAAGAGGAAACATCACTTGAGATTAATGTTAGATATCTGTAAGATATGTGTTTGGCATTGTTGTCAAAGAGAGAGAATGTATACATATTATCATAGTCTTCTAAAATAGAAGAAGTATTATCCATTATCAGATTACTCCAACAGGGAGAGAGAATTTGTATGAAGGAATTAATACAAAGGAAGAGTTGCTGACACGAGAGAAAGACATCAAATGTGAAGGATGCAACACATTAGAACAAGAAATACAGTGAGCTGCAAGAATCAAATCTAAGCTAAAACAGAGCTTACCGGCGGTCAGACATTTTTATCGGTTATCAAAACAAACTGTTTGGTAGTTTGATAAATCTCAACAATTGTATTTCATATTGTATTAGAAATAGTATAGTGTGATAATATAATTTTATTGCCATCAATGCCAAAAGGAGAGATCGATGACATGTAACTGATTAAATGTTTGATAATGTTAAGTTAAAGATAATGCAAGGCATTAAATTTGTTAATGGTTTGTATTGTCATTGATGTCAACTTGATATCATCTGTACGGTCATATACAAAATGCCAAAGAATTTAGAGAATCAATGGAACAAAGGTTGTGCTTTCAACAATGCATAAAAGTCAAGTATTCACTAAGTGACAAATAACATCGACGGAGTGCACACCATCGGTAAAGACAAAGAAGAAAAGTCACAGTGATACCCGACAAGCAAAAGACAATATTGCCCGACGAAGCAAACCACAGGATGCCCGACGAACTGAAAATAGATTTTCCCGATGGACAGAGATTTTGAAGCTGACTGGAGTCACACTGATGGAACTAACAGTTGTAACTGACGACTAACTGAAGAGTTAACTGACGGAACAGAGAGTTCAGAAAATGACAAAATATCTAGTGGGAAAGAGCTAAAGATAGACTTAATTGGTTGTTTTCTTTGTTTTATTCAACCAGAGCTAAGTGATTGATTTAAAGAAGATTTTTACAGTTGGCATAAAGATAACTATAAGATAAATCAAGAGTTATGCTTTAAATCAGATTGGCTGGATTGTTTTTTACACCAAGAATCAAGAATTAATGAATCAATGAATATTATGTCTATATAAGAGAAAAGCTTAATTCATTTCCAAAACACATCATATTCACAAAAAGGGGATTAAGGAGAGTGAATAGAAAGAGGATGCTAAAGAGAAACTGATGAAGAACATCTTCATGCAGTATTGATCAATCAAGTTGAAGGAGAGATAAGGAATTCTGCAGACACAGACGAATAGTGAGCACAACATCACAGAGTAAAAAGTATGGAGCACAAAAGAATTGAATTGATACATTGATCAGAGAGGTAATGTACTTAAATAGATCTGAAAATCTGCAATTCAAGTTGCATTAGAAATAGGTCATTTTGTTTCAGTTTAACCATTGAAGCATCAAGTCTCTTAACAGAACAGGACTTAACAATCTTCTATATATTGAGGTACATCCCAAGAAGTGCCAAAAAGGTTGATTCATGAAAGTAACATTGGATATGTTCGATGCCTATTGACGGTCTAAGAGAGAGGCTGATTCAAGGATGGCAGCATTAGATGCTCGATACTAAGTGATAACCTATATGTGTAAAATCCTCTAACAAGGTCACACCTAATAGTGTGTTTGTAACCTTTAACAGGGTTGTCTCTTAACAGGGCTCACTTTAGAAGAGTGAAAATTTGGGGTATCAGTCCCAGTGGTTTTTTTCCTTAACAGGGTTTCCATGTTAAAAATTTATGTGTTATGTGTGTATGGTTTATTATTTTACTGTTTTACATTTCACATATGCATTTATGGATTTATCGGTATACTCTGCACATTTACTGTATTTCGGTAAATAGTTTTACTGCCTATCGGTAATCAAGGAGAATAAGGACAGACAAGGAAAATCGATAGACAATTAATTATTATAAGTATTTCTTGGCATGCATCTTGTAGGGACATAATAATCTGAGGTTTATTTGATTGGTGGTTAGAATAAGGATAAGATTTTGAGGCCATTGATTCACCTCTCCCCCTCTCAGTTATTTCTAACAAAATGTGTGCTAAAAATGTGTCACACTTTTATGAATCATTGTATCCAAGATTGCTCAAGAATGAGGTCTCAAATGGTGACTCATATCTCTCTATTCATGAAGTGCAAGGGTTTGTAATGGAGGCCCTCAAATTGACCTAGTTTGTGCCCATGCAAGTACACCATAAAATGAGAGATTCAAAGAGGAAAAACAAGAATGCTAGTCTCCATGATCATCAAGTATGCATGCAAATAAAAGCTATTATATATGATAACAATGCAAGAAAGGAAATTAATCTATATGATAACAATACGTGATTATTTTATGAAAGGAAACATGAACCTAATCTAATATGCAAGTGCAAAATTAATCTAAATGGATTACCATGGGGCATGAAAGAAGAAGACAAGAAGAGAGAAGTTGCAATATCCAAGATCAAGTGCTCAAAATCTCCTCCAAAATTGCTCTCCAAACTCGCAGCATAACAATAGCATGAAAAAGGATCATTTTTTTAAATTTGATTATTGGTTATCAATTATTGATTATCCAAATGAGAAGGAGAGGTTTTCCTTAAGAAGAGCAATGGATGGTGGAGATTAAGAGGCAAAAAGAAAATAAGCAATGGTGGAGATTAAATCTTGGTTGATCCATGTGCTCATATCTTCAAAAGGCAAAATCAAAGGCTATGATTAAGAGGCAAAAAGCCCACCACTTAAGAAGATGTGTAGAAAAAGGAACATTATTTATTTTTGTTTAATTTATTTCCTTTTTCAACAAAGAGGGATTTAAGTGGGGGTTTTATTTAATTAAAAAAGGGATTTTCTTTTAATTAAATAAGATTATTTAATTTAATTAAAAGGGATATTTTAATTAAATAAGATAATATTATTTAATTAAGAGAGATTTTAATTAAATAAGATAAGATTATTTAAATATAAAGAAATTTTAATTAAATAAGGTTATTTTTTTTAATAAAAAAAATTGTTTTCTTTTAATTAAATAAGATACTTGATGAAATGATCAAACCTTAGGAAATATTGGAATAATTGAATTAATTACAATTTGATCAAGGAAATTGATTTGAATTAAAATATTGCAAAGCATTGATTCAGGAATTTGATAAATTGATAAATGGGGGCCCATAGTCCAGGCAACCATTTTAGGGTGTATACATTTGCCCCTCTTTGACTAATGTGTGATCTTTATGGGAACACATATAGTCAAAAAATGCAATTGAAGTGTGAGATCGATTTGGGATCACAAAACAACCCAGACATGTGATCTTTATGGGAACACATCAAGACAAAGATAAGTTGTTTGAAAAAGACAAGGTCAACACCCCTGTAAATAGGTAATTGACATGTCCAAGATAAGAATCTCAGGCAAGGTTTTCCCAAGTGGAGTATTTGATAGGATTGATAAAGCTGAATCAAGGATTGAAGTTTGATAGGTACTAAAAATGTGTGTTAAAAATGTGTCACACTTCTATGAATCATTGTATCCAAGATTTCTCAAGAATGAGATCTCGAATGGCAACTCATAGCTCTTTATTCATGGAGTGCAAGGGTTTGTAATGGAGGCCCTCAAATTGACCTAGTTTGTGCCCATGCAAGTACACCATAAAATGAGAGATTCAAAGACAAAGAGCAAGAATAATAGTCTCTATGATCATCAAGTATGCATGCAAATGAAAGTTATTCTATATGATAACAATGCAAGAAAGGAAATTAATCTATATGATAACAATGCATGATTATTCTATGAAAGGAAATACAAATGCAAGATTAATATTCTATGAAAGGAAACACGAATCTAATCTAACATGCAAGTGCAAAATTAATCTAAATGGATTGCCATGGAGCATGAAAGAAGAAGACAAGAAGAGAGAAATTGCAATATCCAAGCTCAAGTCCTCAAAATCTCCTCCAAAATTGCTCTTCAAACCTGCAGCATAACAATAACATGAAAAAATATCATTTTTTAAATTTGATTATTGATTATTGATTATTGATTATCGATTATTGATTATCCAAATGAGAAGGAGGGGTTTTCTTTATAAAGAGCGATGGACGGTGGAGATTAAGAGACAAAAAGAAAATAAGCAATGGTGGAGATTAAATCTTGGTTGATCCATGTGCTCATATCTTCAAAAGACAAAATCAAAGGCTATGATTAAGAGGCAAAAAGCCCACCACTTAGGAAGATGTGTAGAAA
>MU228248.1:2079119-2095316 GCA_018584345.1 Thuja plicata | reverse complement strand
GATTATTTAATTAAAAATGAATTTTAATTAAATAAGATTATTTTATTTAATAAAAAGGAATTGTTTTCTTTTAATTAAATAAGATAATTGATGAAATGATCAAACCTTAGGAAATATTGAAATAATTTAATTAATTACGATTTGATCGAGGAAATTGATTTGAATTAAAATGTTACAAAGCATTGATTCGGGAATTTGATAAATTGATAAATGGGGGCCCATAGTCCAGGCGACCATTTTAGGGTGCATACAGTAATTAATTGATGCAGGAATGCATTAGTCTAGTGGCTTTTAGAGCTATATCATTTCCTTGACTTGATGTATGGATCTACTCCTCAGGAGGAGTGATCACGGGAACACTATAGAACATATTTGGGTGATTTTGCACCTAGTTATTATAGGCATGAAGATTTGAAAAAGCTACACTTTGCAGAATAATGAAGAAGTGTTATGGCACCCTTTTCCATTCTTGTCGAGGGGGGATAGATTCTATGAGAAAAATCCCTACTATTTTAGGGAGAACTATGTTGAGGATATTGAGAAGATTGTATTGAGAGAGAGCACTTTACTTTTGGGTTGATAGATTTTCTCATATATTGCCATCAATGCCAAAGGGGGAGATTTTTGGATGATGTTGGAATTGGCTACTACTGATATTTTTGGCATTCATGTTTTTTCACTGATGTCAACATATGTTTCTATGGAGAAAGAACATACTGGTTATTATTGTTATATGATGACTGACAGAAGTGTACGAATATTGTACAGATGAATCAGAATGAGAGAAGATGGGGATATGTAGAAGGATGTATGTTGATCTTATTTCTAATTTTGTTTGGATTAATATTTTATATTGGATGAGTTACAAATGTTTTGATGAAGAATGGTTACTAGATTGTGACAGTGATGATTGACAATGTGAGTCTATATTTTGAGTATATCTTACACATGATGATGATTCAGGTTATGTGAGCTTAAGGGATGACATAAGACATATTAAGAAAAATTTTTATGGGTTGTAATTCGTATGATTGTTGATGATGTCATTTATGGCATGTATTCTATAAGAGACCTATTTGGGGCCGACTTCAGAGATTTAGTGTGTATTGTAGATTGCATGCATGGATTACGAATCTTGGATTATATATGATGTATTGTAATTGATGTATACTTTTTATAGGTACCATGTGTATCTTATCAAGGGGTTAAATAATTATTTGTATATTCAGAAAGTGTAATTAGCTGACCTAATCAATTATTGTAATAGGATATATATTAGAGATCCTTTCTTTTGAAAAGATGTATGTATGAAGAGAAGGTGATTGATAGAGTTAGAGAAGTGTGGAAGTTGTGAGCTTGATTATCTATTGGATGTATAGTAGAGGATATGATTATTGTACTTCATTGGAACTGACTAAGTAAAGACAGTTGCTATCAGATAGTTCACTAGATTGTATATTATCTATATATACATTTGTGTTTCAGACTGTAAGTCCTTGAGGGTGGCATTAACCTTCTTTAGGTAGTGTGCCTGGGCAGTGAGCCCACTATTGTTCTTGACTCTAATAGGGTTTGTCCTTTAACAGGGACCATGTACTATAATATTGTAATAAGATCCTAACAGGGCTAAATATTTTAACATGGATACTATACTCTAAGTACATTATTTGTAGGTGTTAATTCCCACTAGGGGTTTACCTTTAACATGGTTTCCTCGACAACAAAGGATTGTGTTATTCTGTTAGCATTTACTGTGTTATCATTTTAGATGAAAGTTTTGTTTATAAAGTTTAATGTTTAATAATCTATCTCACAATTGATTCACCCTCCCTCTTAGTTGTGTTGGTGGACTATTAATCCTAACAATATATATATTAATAATTTAAGGACTACAGAATTTCAAATGAGTTTCTTTAGAGCCAAAAGGGACTAGATACAACACTTTTCCCACAATTTGGCAAAATATATTATTACCCCCAGCGTATACATTACAAAAGCCCAAATTTGGCAGTATTTGTCAAATGTACCCAAATGTTTGCCAGAATCCCACAAATGATCATTATACAAGCCCAAATTGGCAACATGTATCTAACTCCCCTTAGTTACAGACAATAAAGTAGGGATGGTCATTGATAGCTTGAATTTTACAATAGAAGATAAATAAATGTATTTGATATCAATAGGATCAAGACAAAAAAAAGAGGAAAGAAAAAGAAAGGTTTATTCTTCCATGACATCTGCAGTGTTGGAAAATTTGATGCAGTGATGGTAAGTAAGTTGTGGATATTTCATAATGTAGATTTGATTACAGGATGATGAGATATTATGTTGTTATTGATGTCAACTATTGAATTTGTGTTCTTAGTATGTTGCCAAGCATAATTATGATGAATGATGGGTTGCAGTGAGTTTCAATGGTTGCTATCATTATGGGAGACTTAGGTATGTATATGTATGTCTAATGTATGATTGCTACTGTTGAAGACATCTTATGAGGAAGTTATGAGTAATTTATGATCAGTTGAAGTATAATAGTGCAACTACTAGAACAATTAATGATAGGTGATAGATGATTTGAATGTCTTGTCAAGTCTTTGATGTATCTTATGGCGCGTTCACAAGATATGGTGGTCAATAGTGTTCAGATGCTACAATTTCAATTGTAACTAATTTGTGTGATCGGTGAAGGATAGATGATCGGTGAACAGAGACAGAGTTGTTAAAAGGTTACAAAGTTTGCGTTCTTGACCGATAGTTGATCAATATTTTATCGATGATCAGTATTGAAGTTTTGGTAGAATCATTTGAGTTAGTCATGATCTGGTGATGTATCTTCATGATTGGAGGTGATGAGATAGCATCACATTGTTCGATGCTAGAGAGTGGAGAAGATTCATGAAGAAGTTTGTGTCTGGTCAAAATGTGTTTAACCCCTTGACACAACATCCTATATAAATTGTTGTATTGGCCAATTCGGTCTTGGAAATTTGTTTTTTGTGTATTTAATTTTGATATGTGGCATGTTGGATTTGAGTAGGATGTTTGGAATTATATTTTTAGGGTTTGATCAAGGCAGTGATCTTAAAATTTTAGTATATATTGGAAGAAGTTGAAGATTGAATTGTGTTGATTGTGTGTTAGACAAGTGCAGTGCAAAGTGCAATTTGTGATCAAGATAAATAATATTTAAGTGTATTGAGAATATATTGTGTTCTTTAGTTGATCTGATCAAGAAAAGTTAGTGCTATTTCACATATCATTATTTATGTTTTTTCCTAACAGTTGCAGCGGGTTAAATCCCTTAACAAGGTAGATCCTAATAGATCGTTGTTGTAAATCCTCTAACAAAGTGACACTTTGACAAGTGTTTAATGTCCTCTAGCAAGGCTACTCTTAATAAGGTAAAGATTCTAATAGGCCTAAGTAAAATCCCTTAACCAGGTAGCACCAAACAATGTTGTTGTAAACTCCTAACAACATTAAGATCCTCACAAGGCATACTTCTCAAGAGTACATCATTTAGTGGGTACTAATCCCCATCGTGGTTTTTTCCCTATTTAGGTTTCCACAAGATAAATCTATGTGTCAATTTTTTGGATAGATTTGAATGCTTATGGTTTTCATTTGTTGAATGTATGGTAATCTTGTGAATGGTGGTTTAAGTATAAGAGGTTATAAAGATTGGATTATTTAGTACATTAGTGATCTGCNCCCCCCCCCCCCCCCCCCTCAGTAATCTGATCTTAGGTATAGCAATTGGTATTAGAGCTTTGGTCCTCTGCTATGGTGAAGCTTAGAAGCTTGGGGTAAAGATTCAAAGATGAAGAGAAATTAAGGTCCTAAATTCAAAAGACATAACTACTTAGTATGGTGCGGTTAAATGAAGCTCTATCTTAAAGGTATGGGTAATCAGTTTTGGGATCATGTGGAGAATAAGTATACTATTCCTCTATGAACCCTAAGTACAGATCAATTAAAGGTAAGGTTAGAACATAATGCTATTATGGAAGCTATTTCTAGCACTCTCTCATATGTAGAGCATGTTGATATCAAAGACTTGGATAATGCTTATGAGATGTAGGAGAATTTGAGGACTATCCATGGTGGAGATCCACATGTGCAGAAGGCAAAGTTTGATAGTTTGAAAGGAAAATATGATGATATGAGGATGCAAGAAAATGAGAACATTGAGAAATATAGTCATAGAATCAAAGAAGTTGTTGCATCTGTCCGTGGTGCTGTTGGTAATCATTCTAAGGAGGATGTGGTAAGGAAAATGTTAAGAACTCTATTGCCTCAGTATGTTATTAGGGTTTTATCTATTCAAGAGCTTATATCTGTAGGAACTTTTACTGTTACTCTTGATTCATTAATAGGGAAACTAATTGCATTTGAGTTAAGAAATTATGACAATAGTATGCCTAAATTTGAAGCTTCTTTCAAGTCATTGTTGACTCTTGCACCATAAGGAAAGGAAATGAGATATCTAATAGTTCTTTACTATGTTACTCTAATGATTATGAATCTATCTTATCTGAAGAAAGAGAATAGGATGAATTGCAATCTTTGTTTGTTAGAAGGATGCCTAGAGGAAAATGTAAATAGAAGGGTAAGTTTCCTTTGAAGTGATTTGCATGTAACAAAATTGGTCATATTTCTTCTAGATGCCCTGACAATGATAGGAGGGAAAATCCATGATGATTCAAGGATAAAAACAAGAAACCATGCGACCTAGCTGAGGAAGGTGTTATTGATGAGGAATCTGATAGAAGAGATGAAGAAGAAATTGTGTTTGTAGTTGTAAAAGAAGAACCATTAGAAGAATGTGAGAAATCTTTGGTTTCTAACATGAATCACAGTGGTAGTCAGATTATTGACAGTGGGTGCACTCATCACATGACTGGTGATAGAAGAAAATTTATCGATATGGAAGATTATGTTGGAGGCTCAGTAAGATTTAGGAATGATACTCCCTGTATGGTAATAGGTAAAGGGTCTATTTCTTTGAATGATAAAACAAAATGTGATGATTTTTACTGGGTTGATGGTCTGAGATATAATTTTCTAATTTTTTCTCATTTGAAAAACAAAGGTTTCAGATTGGATTTCAATGGAGATATATGCATGATCATTGAGAAATCATGAGAGTTGATTGCTACCGGTGAACAAACTAGAGGTGACTTGTTCCATCTGAATTCTACTACTGAAAGTTTTTTGATTGCTAAGGTAGAAGATTGTTGGTTATGGAATAAGAGGTTTTGTCATGTAAATTTTGGTAACCTGATCAATGAGAGGTTTTCTTAACCTAGTGAAAACAAACAATGTATTGTGTAAAGAATGTCATCTTGGGAAGTTAACTAGTTATAGTTTCATTAGTAAAAATTATTCTTCTGAAAATATTTTAGATCTAGTTCATACCGATCTATGTGGTCCAGTGATAACTCAAAGTTAATATGGTGATAAATATTTCACGTTGCTTGTTGATGATTATTCTTGAATGATGTGGGTTATATTTCTAAGAGACAAATTTGAAGCTTTTCACATGTTTAAGATTTACAAAGATAGAGTGGAGGAGACTAGTAAGACCCTAAAATGTCTTAGATATGACAAAGGAGGTGAGATAACTTCACATGAGTTTACTGCATATTGTGAAGGACATGGAATTAAAAGACAAATGTCAGCTCCTAGAACACCTTTGTAGAATAAAATTGTTGAAAGAAGAAACAAGTCTATCGTTGGTTGTGCTAGGACATTAATGACTAAAAAAGGTGTTGCACATACATTTTGGAGACAAGGGGTGAGCACTTGTATTTACAATTTGAATAGAGATCACTTGAAAAAAGGTACAAACAAAACTTCCTATGAGTTGTGGTATGGTAGATCTCCATGTATGAGTTATTTCAAAAAATTTGGGAGTAGATGTTACATAAAAAGATATGAAAATTCAGGAAAGTTTGACCCAAGAAGTGATGAGGGGATAATCTTAGGATACTCCTCAAAGATAAAATCCTACAAGTGATTGAAAAAAAGAACAAATAAGATAGTGGAAAGTGGTAGTGCAAGAATAGATGAATTTTCTGAGAAAAATGATGAATCTAGCAAGAAGGAACCATAAGACTATCAT
This sequence comes from Thuja plicata, assembly GCA_018584345.1. Classification (NCBI taxonomy): domain Eukaryota; kingdom Viridiplantae; phylum Streptophyta; class Pinopsida; order Cupressales; family Cupressaceae; genus Thuja; species Thuja plicata. The sequence goes on along the minus strand of MU228248.1, from coordinate 2,089,192 downwards.
GGGTTTGTATATGTACAACCGGTGGAGTAGGACACTATAGAAGAACCTATGGAAATAAATTTCATTGAACAAGAATCGATACAAGAAGTTGGAGAAACTCCTAGAATTGAACCGATATTGCCAAAATATGTAAAGTTGAATCACTCCCCTGATCATATTATTGGTGAAAGAAATGCTGGTCTGTTAACAAGAAGGAAGGAAAGAGAAGGTACTTGTATGTTATTTTAATTTGAACCTAAAACAACTAAAGCTGCATTGAAATATGAAGATTGGGTAAAAGCTATAAAAGAAGAATTAGAGCAGATTAAGAAGAACAATACCTGGGCTTTAGTGCCCAGACCGATGAAAAAGAATGTGATTGGTACGAAATGGATTTTCATAAACAAGATGGATGAGACATGTGAAGTGGTAAGGAACAAGGAATGATTGGTGTGAAAAGGATATGCACAAGAGAAAGGCCTAGACTATGGTGAAATATTTGCACCTGTGGCCAGACTAGAAGGTGATAAGATATTGCTTGCATATGTTGCTTATAAAGGATTCAAGGTGTATCAAATGGATGTTAAGTTAGCTTTTCTTAATGGTATTTTGGAAGAAGAAGTATACATTTAACAACCTAGGGGATTTTCTAATTCATAAGGAAAGAACATGGTATGAAAATTACAAAAATCCTTGTATGGATTGAAACAAGCACCTAGAGCATGGTATGAAATATTGCATTCATATCTAATTCAAATTGGTTTTATCAAGACTTGTGATAACAGTAATGTGTATTTGAAGATTGAGAAAGATGAAAGATTGTTGATTGCAGAGATATTTGTAGATAATATAATTTTTGGTGACAATGAAGAGATGAGATAAGAAAAGAATTTGAGATGTCTATGATCGGTGAGATCAAATTACTCATTGTATTGCAAGTTAAATAGATGAAGAATGGTATCTACATAAGTCAATCTAAATATGTAAGGTAAATATTGAATACTTTTGGGTTAGAAGACTCAAAACCGGTTGGTACCCCTAGGTAACTGGTTGTAAATTATCAAAGGAAGATGGATCTCAAGAGGTGAATGAGACACTTTATAGGTCCATGATTGGTAAGCTACAGTATGTAGTGGACAACAGACCATACATAGCATAGGTAGTTGGATTAGTGGAAATATTTTCTTATAATCCTAAGGAATCTCATTTGGTTGCAATAAAGAGAATCTTTAGATATCTTAAGGGGACTGAAGATTATGGTCTATGGTATGGACATAAAGGTGATTTATCTTTGAATGTGTTTACTGATGTTGAATGGGTAGGTAATGTTGATGATCGAAAGAGAAAAAGTGGAGGTGATTTTTTTCTTGGAGAGTGGCTTGTATCCTAGACAAGTAAGAAGCAGAACTATATATCTCAATAAATAACTGAAGCTTAGTATGTTGCTGTTGCAATTAATTATACATAAGTAGTATGGATCAGGAAGATTTTGAAAGGAATTCAGGAGAAGGTAACTGAATTTGTGGTTATCTATTGTGACAATAAAATTTCTATTAATATTTCAAAGAACCCGATGATGCACTCCAAGACTAAGCATGTAGCTATCAAATATCATTTTCTTAGAGAATAAGTACAGGAAAAGGAAGTGAGGTTTGAGTATGTGCCAACTAAAGAGAAGGTTACTGATATTTTCATAAAACCATTACCTAAGGATACATTTGAGTATCTAAGTAGGTTGGGGGTCCTTCCCCTATCTGATTCAAATTAGAAGAAGATGCAGTTGCATCAATCCTAGTGTGGTCATTGAATATCTTTATAACGGGATTGATCTTGTGGGGTTAATCCTTAATGGGAGCAGTCTATGAACTCAGGAATAGTAGATACGATACCTTTTGACTACTTAAAAGGTCATGTTCAATAGCATTTGCTAAGACCTACTAAATTCATTCACTTTCTTATGGCATGTAATATTTTTGTTATAATTATGTAATATTTTGGTTATGATTTTTTCAATTATTGTACGATTTCCACAAAGTAAATAGTTGAGGGGGTCATGTTGGCACATGCACAAAAATATAAAAATCATATTATTTCTATTCATCTCAAAACTATAAAATTAAAATTATTTCAACTATAAAATTAATATTATTTCTATTGATCTCAATTCATCTTATATTAATTATCATCTTAATATATAGAGTTTACATTTATGAGTTGGAATTTGAATCTAAGCATTGGTTCTACTAAAATTTAAGTGGTGGAGGTAATCTATGTTTTAATGTTCAACTTAATTATTATTGATCACAACTTTTGTCAAATATGATAATTTCAAGTTTGAAGATGGGGTGTTGAATTTTCTATTCGTTGACATATGTATCTCAATCTAACAAAAAGTTGGTAGTTATATATTGTACTTAATTTTGTTCATATTTTTTTCCCACTTGATTATTGAAATATTTTAATTATTTATTTATTGAGTCTTCTTTTTTTAATTTTTATTATTAGAAATTATTATTTATTATTTTGACTTATATGTCTACAATATTTAATTATTGATTAGACAACTGAAAGTATTTAATTTTTTCAATTTTTATTAAAATTATTTACTATTGTTTTTTCTTTAAAATAAAAAAATTAATTAGATGAATGTGAAAAAGATATATTTTAACATTGTAATATGATAGAGCTAGCTTATGAAAAATGAGGAATTGATAAATTTTAATTAAGTTCTTATATGTATGTTTTATAATATTGTAGAATTAAAAAATATTATTAATAATATTGTAGAATTAAAAAAATATTATTAATTTTTTAATAAATTATTTAAAAAATAATCTAAAAAAAATGATTAAAAAACTATAAAATTATAATTATAATTAAAATCTTCAATCAAATTGAAATATAAAATAATATATAGTAAAATAAAATAATATGAATTAGTTTTAAACTGTAGTCAGGGTTAGAGTTATAGTTAGCTTAAGGTTAAGGTGAAGAGTTTGTTACCATCCAAAAATAAAGCTTAAGTTAGAGTTAGTATTAAGGCTCTATCTATATTACAGTTAGTGTTCTTTAAATTTAAATTAAGTCTTGCATAGAATATAAAAGTAATTAGTTTTAGTTTAAATTATTTTAAAAATAACTAAATATTTTCTATTTAAAATAAATAATATACTACTAGTGGCACCCTCCATCTCCCGAGCTTTCAAAACTCAACTTTGATGGTGCTTCAAGACGCAATCCAGGTGTAGCGGGAGCCAAAATCTATAAAAGAGATCATCATGGAGATGTAATTGCACTCAAATCGATTGCATTACCTCCTAGCACAAATAATGTAGAAGAAGCTTAGACATTCCTGCAAGGATTAACAGTGGTTAAAAGCTTGGGTTTAAACAAAATTCACGTGGAAGGGGATGTTAGAATAAATGAGAAGGGGGGGGGTTAATCAATGGCCTCAAAAATAATTCCAATAATACCAATCAAAACTTATATCACAAATATGATATCCTCTAGTTATCTTTCAGTCCTACAAGATGTATGCCTTATGTAACTTTATCAAATATATACTGCTCGGTGAATATATTGTTTATCTTTTTCTTAGACTTTACCGAGTAGCAGTAATTAAACTTAGTGTTTACCTACCAATCTTGTTTTAGTAATGTGTAAAGAAAAACATCAAAGCAATGAACCATATACACATTTGACACATGGATTTTTAACGTGGAAACCATGTTAAGGGAAAAACCACTTGAGACAGGTAACCTAAAATTTTCACTCTTTTGAAGTGAGCTCGGTGAAGAGCCAACCTTGTTAAAGGTTATAAACACACTGTCAAGTATGACCTTGTTAGAGGATTTAAAACTAACAGTTTATCATTTGACCTAGGATTCACTATGTTGTCAACATGAAAACCTTTTTATACTCTTGAGTATCTCAATACAATAAGGATGGTTAAATCCAACTCGGTTAAGAGATTTTCTGAATCAATACAATAAGGATGGTTAAATCCATTCAGTTAAGAGATTTTCTGAATCAATGGTAAACCAAAACAGTAAATGATCTGTTCAATAAAACAACTATAACTTGCAGATTTTCAAATCTATTGTTAGTCTATAATACCTCTCTGGTCAATTTTCTCTTCAATTCCTTTGCTCCCATTGTTTCTTCTTTCTACTCGGTGAATGCTCTTGCTTCTATTGCTCGGTGTCTGCAGAATTTCTTTGGCTCTGTTCCTCAGCCTGTATGATCAGATCTGCATGAAGAATTCTATCTTCATCAGAATTATATTCAGCATTCCTCTATTTCATAATGAATTACTTGTCTCTTTATATAGACATGATTTCACCATTAAATCTCCTTGTCTTTCTTGTTCTTGACGTAGATTGCTTTGATCCATAAATATTTCCATGCATTGATTTAATCTTTAAGTCTTTGCTTTATTTTTATTCCGTAGATTTCTCCTTGACAACTGTGAATAAAACTAGCTTTAAATATTCTTCTTATCCTTAGTTCAACTAGTCGGTGGAAATAAAGCAATCATTCAGTTAACTCTAAATATATCTCCTGCCAGCTAAGTGTTTTGTCATTTTCTAACTCCAGTTGATTTTGGTCATCATCAACTCTTAGTTTGCTCGGTCATTGACTCCATTTTTCCTCGGGCATCAACTTCAATTCTGCTCAGTGACAACTTTAGTTATGCTTAGTGACCACTTCAGTTATGCTTGGTGACCACTTCAATTATGCTCGGTGTTGTAGTGCTCGGTATACACTATGAACTACTCGGGGCTCTCTATTTGTCAGTGTGCACTATCCGTCAATGTTTACTGTCACTCAGTGTATACTAGCTTTTTAAGTTTACCGATAACATAGACTTTATCTCTTTGGTTTCTTAAATTCTATGACAATATGTATCTGACCAATCAGAGTATATCAAGTTGACATCAATGACAATACAGTACATTAACTGATTTAATGTCTTGCATTTAATTTCTGCAGCTCAGTGATCATCAACTTTATCATCTTCAAACATTCAATCAATTATAGTTCGTCAATCTCTCCCTTTGTCATTGATGGAAACATACTATCAACACAATATGAAATATGCCATAACATACCAAACTTATTGTTCTATAGCCAATACAAATATCTGACTTTCGGTAAGCTCTTCTAGCTTAGATTTGATTCTTGCAGAGTTCTTTCTTCACTCCCTTCAATAGATAGGTTTAGCAATTTTGTCTTCTACTTTTGTCTCTCCCTTTTTTGCAGAATTTATTCTCCCTTCTCTGGATATATAAGTAGTGTTAAATTTTCTCCAATTCTCTCCCTTAGATGGATGGTTGTTTCTTTGAATCTTTTCTCTCTCTTTGACTGATTTTTTTTTTCTGATAGATATTTCATTATTGGATCTCTCTCTCCCTTTGACAACAATGCCAAACAAATATATCAATGAATCTCCTTTCCATCAGCAATACAACTCTGTAGTAGCCAACAATATCTCTAGTGTGGTTCAGATAGGTACCTTCTTGTACTAATTTGTTATTGCAGTCTGTATCTTTGCTTGCATCAACATGATTGATTTTCTGATAATGTGTAGGCTGATGCAGCCTTCTAGTCAACTTAGTGACCAATAGACAAGGGTTGAACCCCTAGTCTCTTTCTCAGGAACTCAAATGTATCTTTTGGAAATGGCTTTGTGAAGATGTTTGCTAATTGTTCTTTGGATTGTACATATTCTAGTATCACCTCTTTCTCTTGTACTTGTTCCCTTAAGTAATGATACTTAATAGCTATGTGATTTTTTCTAGCATGCATCACAAGGTTCTTTGACATGTTGATAGCACTTGTATTATCAAAATAGATAATCACTGGGTAAGGAATTTACATATTCATACCTTTCATCAATTGATTGATCCATGCAATGTTAGAGAAATTTGCAGAACCAACCACATATTCTGCTTCTACAGTTGATTGTGATATGCATCCTTTCATTTTACTTATCCATGTGGCAAGTCTGTCACCCATAAATAATGCTCCTCCTATTATTCTCTTTCTATCATCTATGTTTCCAACCCAATCAACATTGATATAGACTTCCAGCTCAAATTTGCCTTCATTATTATACCACAAACCATAGTCTTTGGTATTCTTTAGATATCCGAGAATTCTTTTAACAATAGTCATGTGTGATTCCTTGGGATTGGCAGAGAATCTTGCAACTATACCAAATGCATGTGTTATATCTGGTCTTGTGTGTACAACATACATTAGTTTTCCAATCATAGATCTGTAAGGTCTGATTTACCTCGGTAGTCTTGTCTTCCTTTGTCAATTTGTATCTGGTTGCCATAGTTGTTGCAACTGGTTTGGAGTCTTCCATCTTGAATATCTTAAGAACTTCTTTGATGTATTTGGATTGTGTGATGTAGATGCCTTCATCTTGTTGTAGAATCTATAGACCAAGAAAAAATTTGATCTCTCCAAACATAAACATCTCAAATTCTTTTCTCATTTCATCATCAAATGATTTGCATAACATATCATTACCTCCAAATATGATATCATCAATAAATATCTCAGCAATCAAAATCTTATCATCACTATCTCCTTTCAAACATAGATTACTGTTATCACTTGTTCTTACAAATCCAATAATTATGAGATAAGAGTGAAGTCTTTCATACCATGCTGGGTGATCCCACAATAGTGGGTTACACTTTTTTACCTAAACGGACATTGAAGTCTACATTTTGAAAAAAACTTTCAGATTCAAATGCATATTGTCATTAAACCATTTTAAATCAGAAGATGAAGTAAACTAGATTCTTTTAGGATTTTCTATCTAGATTCTAAATATATTTTTTTCTTTTTTTTTGAATTGATTTGAATGGTTTTTGTTTTCTCCAACTAAAACTGATATGTTGCTGAAAACGTCATTTTACAAAGTTACATTGACTTCATAGAGCATAACTTTTTTCTAAAATAGATATCAAAGGGCTTCTTTCAAATTTGGTTTTTTAACATCCATACAGAGGGCATGCAATTAGTTTGATGACATCATCATGATTATTGCATATTTTATGAATGTTTGAAGTAGAGTAAACCGTAATTTTGACATACCTTGACTACATAGCTTATAACTTGTGTATTTATCAAAATTATAAAAAAAAAAAATTGAAAGAAATTAGACTCGAAGCCGGAGGGCACTATTATTTTTCAATTTTTTTTTTCTCTTTTCTACTATTTTTCATTGAACATCAAACTTGGAGGTTTATATTCGATAAACAAACCTACATTAGATGCACATCAAAAAACATAGACCTAATTAATTCAAAAATTGTCAAATCTATATTCGTTAGAAAGCTCATTCTGAGTACTTGTTGTTGGAGATTTGATTCTGAGAGTTGATTGTTTGTATGTTTGTCATTGATGACAACATATAATACACAGTAGTAATTCTGTATGAACTTATGTGAATGATGACATGAAGACTTCCGTGGATAGATACATGTTGTTGACATGTTTATTAAGTTATGTTCATACACGCAGACCCAGATATGATGTTTCAGTAAAGTTATGCAATTTTGTTATTAGCAGTTACAGTTCTGGAAGTATACCTATTTAGGGCCGATGTATATAACATGTTTTATGGGTTGCGCCTATCTTCAGGATATGTGTGTGTATATGCATGATTAATTATGAGTTGAGGATATAAATCCAAAGGCACCAAATGTGTTTCAAGATGATTGCAAAGTTATGGTTAATTTGGTGAGGCCGACTCAATGAAGCGTCGCGTCTCTTTAGCATTAACTTGCATGGACTTAATATTGTTTGCATACTTAGTTAAGCTGACTAAGATATTGATGAAGTGTTTCTAAGAGTTGACATGACCTTCTAATTTGGTGAACATACTTATAGTAGTTCAATTGTGATACGCTAAGTGTGAATGATACGAAATGTGAAGAAAGATGTACAGAGCAGATTATCAGAGTTGGTTCATTCATCAAGTGTCTATGTGAAGAAGAAGTGAAATATTGTAATACACTGAAATTGATCAAGATAGAAGGTCTACTCTAAATTTCATCATCATATATAGTGCATATCTATTATACAGAAGGTTGTAGCCTTCACCATCAAGCAGTGAGATTTTGGACAGTGAGGCCACCACCCCTAACAGGGTTATTTGTAAAAGAATCTTGAAAGGGTCTGACCCTTAATTAGGTCACTATACTTATTGCATTGTATTATACAAATCCTAACAGGGTTGAAATATCTTCTAACAGGGATTACTACAAATAAGTATAGTTCATTGTGGGTGCTAATTCCCATCGGGGTTTTTACCATTTGGTTTCCCCATAATCAAATTGTGTGTTAAGTACTGTGTTATCTGATTATGCATTTACTTTGTTATATACTAAAGGTAAAGAAGACAAAATGACTTAAGTAACTGATAACTGATTCACCCCCCCTCTCAATTATCCTTTGGGACTATTCTACCAATTGGTATTAGAGCCAACTGCCTTGGAGAAGAAGCCTAACAGCTTAAGGTAGATCAAATGTCTTACTTCAGAAAAGAAAGCCCTAAGTTTGATGGAGAGAATTATTTGGATTGGAAAAACAAAATGATAACACATCTACTGTGTATTGGTTTTGAGATCTTTGAAATTGCCACACAAGAGGTTGCAATTCCATCTCTGAAAGACCTTGAAAAGGATGATGCTACCAACAGACAAAAGGACATATTTACACATAATGCAATTGCCCAAGAAGCCCTAATCAGCACCTTATCTAATAGTGAATTTTCTGAAATCAAGAAGATTGATAGAGCATATACCATATGGAAGTATTTAGAAGACATGTTTGAAGGAGATTTTCAAGCAAAGAATGCACGCAGGAAGACATGGAAGAAGAAATACAACAGTCTTGAGATGTTACCTGAAGAGAACATTAGAGCTTACAATCAAAGGATAAATGAAGCATTATCCAGAATCAAGAACAATGGTGGTGAAATATCAAAAGAAGATATAATGGATAAGTTGTTAACTACTTTGACATCAGACTATGAAAACAAGATCAGTATTCTAGAGGAAACTGTGCAATTCTCAGAAAACTTCAAGAAAGAGACTCTAATCAGCAAAATCTCTGTATTTGAGATATCAAGATTGAAGACTGAACCTAAAAGTGAAATAGCTTTCAAAGCCACAGTCTATGGTAATAAATCCTTACACATCTCCAGTCACAATGAGAAAGAAGAAGTTGATGAAGAACTTGAATAAATCATAGCCATGATTTCTAGAAGAGAGAAGAAAGGAAAAGGTAAATATAAAGGACAACTTCCATTCAAATGTTTTTCATGTAATAAGATAGGTCACTTTGCATCTAAATGTCCCACAAGAGTCAAGAAGTTTAGATCTGATTACAAACCCAAATATAAGAAGGAATGTTATCATGCTGAAGAAGGTGTAACCGATGAAGATTTAGGAGAAGATGAAATTGGATTCATTTCCTTTAAAGATATGGAAAGGTTTCTTGAGGAAATGGACATTGTAGATGAAAAGGAAGAACAAGAGCTAGCCCTAATTTCCAAAGAAGACATAAGAACCGATTGGATCATTGACAGTGGATGCTCTCATCATATGACAGGTAACAAAGATAGATTTGTTCAATTAGATAAGTACAAAGGTGGTATGGTTAGATTTGGAGATAACACTCCTAAACCTATCATAGGAAAAGGTTCTATCACTTTGGATGAAAAGAATAAGATAGATGATGTTCTATATGTTGATGGATTACATCATAACTTGTTGAGTGCTGGACAGCTACTTGACAAAGGTTATCATTTAGAGTTCAAAAACAAAAAGTGCATCATTAACAAAAAGGATGGAGACATGATTGCATCAAGCTCCAAAACAAAAGGTAATGTTTTTCAGCTTAATTCTGATGTGAGTTGTTTTGTTGCAAAGGTGGATGACATTTGGTTATGGCACAAGAGACTTTGTCATATCAACTTTGATAATATAGTAAAGATCAGCAATGTTAAGGCAGTTAGAGACCTACCAAATATTGCAAGACCAGTTGACACAATATGCAGGGAATGTGTT
>MU228248.1:2040551-2060632 GCA_018584345.1 Thuja plicata | reverse complement strand
CACTCTTCCTCAACTACTGTAATCTTCATTAATAAATCATCTTCTTCAATTGTAGGTTCATGAATCTTTGCATCTTCATGCTCTACCTCTTCTTTTGTATCACATGCATGATACTCCAATGTATATTATTTCTTTCCTTCATCCAAAGAATTAACATCAACTCTTTGAATCACTCTTCTCTTTTTTAGCTCCGCTTTTAATTCAGCCACTTGCTTCTTCAGATCCAGTATTCCAACTCTTGTCTCTTCCTGATATCTCTCTCTAATTTTCTCAAGTCTAGGAATTCTAAGAATCCATCCAATCACAAAAGTCATCTTCTTTTTTCTCTTCTCCATACTCACACATCCTCTTAAGGAAAAACCTCACCCAACCCAAGGTCCTAGTGCAAACTGCCTCACAGTCGGTGATATGTTTACACACTCAAGAACTCCTGCTCTGATACCACTTGATGAAGGGGTGCTCCTGCATCATTACTTCTCCAAAGTAGTCTCTAAATAAATCTTGAAACCATGCATTAATTACCCATACATTAAATGACATGGATCAATCTTTAATTAATATTACATATCCCAATAAAATCTACTAAGTCGGCCAGAGATCTCAAATCTCATCAATAATCAAACTTCTGTAAGTCGGCCTTCATTACTATTTTCACTTGGTAGTTTCAATGGTGCTCGGCATTGAGCAACTTTTTGCTTGTCACAAACAACTTTACTTAGCACAAGCAACTTTGCTCGTCATAAGCAACTTTGCTCGGCACAAACAACTTTGCTCGGCACAGAACATCCAAAAAAATTGTCTTTGAAAGATAAACAACAAATTACTTTTCCAGAGTGCCAACTGATCAGATACCCTTTGAATTTCCTTAACTCAACCATTCACTTGGTCTTCTTGTTAAATCTTCTTCATCAATAATAGATATGGTACTCAAACAGATAGCAATAGTCTCACTAGTAAAGGTTTGACATCAATGACAAAATAACAATTGCTTTCAATGTCACTTTCCAACACCTCTTGTGTGGTAATTTCAAAGATCTCAAAGCCAATACACTGTAGATGTGTTATCATTTTGTTTTTCCAATCCAAATAATTCTCTCCATTGAACTTAGGGCTTTCTTTTCTAAAGTAAGACATCTGATCTACCTTAAGCTATCAGGCTTCTTCTCCAAGGCACTTGGCTCTGATACCAATTGTTAGAATAGTCCCAAAGGATAACTGACAAGGGGGGGTGAATCAATTATCACTTACTTAAGTCCTTTTTTCTTCTTTACCTTTAGTATATAACAAAGTAAATTCATAATCAAATAACAGAGGACTCAACACACAATTTGATTACGGGGAAACCAAATGGTAAAAACCCCGATGGGAATTAGCACCCATAATAAACTATACTTGTTTGTAGTAATCCCTGTTAGAAGATATTTCAACCATGTTAGGAGTTGTACAATAAAATGCAATAAGTATAGTGACCTGGTTAAGGGTTGGACCCTGTTAGGAGTCTTTTACAAATAACCCTGTTAAGGGTGGTGGACTCACTATCCAAAACCTCACTGCTTGATTGGTGAAGGCTACAACCTTCTGTATAACAGACATGCACTATATCTAATGATGAACTGTAGAGTAGACCTGCTATCTTGATCAGTTCCATTGTATTACAATCTTTCACTTCTTCTTCACATAGACCCTTGATGAATGAACCAACTCTGATAATCTGTTATGTACATCTTTCTTCACATTTCGTATCATTCACACTTAGCGTATCACAATTGAACTACTATAAGTATCTTCACCAAATTAGAAGGTCATGTCGGCTCTTAGAAACACTTCATCAATATCTTAGTCAACTTAACTAATCATGCAAACAATATTAAGTCCGCACAAGTCAATGTTGAACAGACGCGATGCTTCACTGAGTTGGCCTCACCAAATTAACCATAACTTTGCAATCATCTTGAAACACGTTTGGCGCCTTTGGATTCATATCCTTAACTCATAATTAATCATGCATATACACACACATATCCTAAAGATAGGTGCAACTCATAACACACATTATATACGTTAGCCCTAAACCATTATACTTCCAGAACTGTAACTGCTAATAATAGAATTGCATAACTTTATTGAAACATCATATCTAGGTATACGTGTATGAACATAACATAATAAACATGTATCTATCCACACAAGTCTTCATGCCATCATTCACATAAGTTCATACAGAATTACTACTGTGTATTATATGTTGTCATCAATGACAAATATACAAACAATCAACTCTCAGAATCAAATCTCCAACACATTTATGACAACACAAAATTTCTATATTCTTATATTTATGTAATCATACTGAAGATCAATGTCTTCATATTTACAGATAAAATCAAAAATGAGAATTCTATCTCTTTCTATTTCCTTTCCACCATCCTTATTTTATAAATACAAAATATATTCTTTTATAGTATCCATAACTACTCACTATAGCGGTGGTTACAAAAAAGAACAGAATTGCATTTTGTTTCCGTTACTGAGAAAGATTTGGTAACTGTTAATCTAGAGCTGGGTCCACCTCTATTTGCAATAGGTTTAGAAGATCTTGCATGAAGTCAATGAACTCTTCATCTATCATTTTGGCTAGGATAAAACTAAATTCAACGCGATCTCTCTCGGCTTCCAATTCAAACACATCACTTTCATGGTGATCATAGCTTATCCTCATATCCCAGGCATCGATCATCATACTGGACATGATATCAAACTATTCCATCTCTACTTCCATGAGGTCAAGCTGGTATACTCGTTTAGGTTCTTCATTATTGTATCCTTCTCTAAGAGGTAATCCCATCTTGATAGTGTCATATCATAGCTAGCACAACTTGCAAGAATGTTTCAGAAGACGAGGCAACAAAAGGAGTGAGAATACAACATCCCACAACATGTTAGCATTTATTCATTATGGTACATGAGAAGTTTGAAATCACATACGTCTCAGCTTGTGACAAGACATGCCTTACATCAACCATTAATGCATATACGATTTGCAAGATTGTGATCAATATTATATCATTAAATGTGTGATAAGCCAATCATGAAAAGCCCTCAAAAGTCCCACTATCAAGTTATCATCCACCTTCCAAAGTTTCAAAGCTCAAGTCGGGTTTTTTTCATTTCTGGAAAGGGGTGATTGAGAGATCACATCACAGGATTAGATGAGGAAGAAACCTAATGTAGATTTTATCACTATTTTTGAGTTTCTTGAAAGTTATGAGCAAGCGAAAGAGTCACTTCTCAGGTTTGCAAAGGTGGCGACCAAGCGACATAAATGAGAAATTGAAAAATGGAAGGGGTATATGCAATTTTTCTACTAACACGGGCTCTGAATGGGGATAAGGACTGAACAAGACGAAGAGAAATCCAGAATCTTGAGCTTCAAAAAATAAGCTGGCCAACACCTTATCCATTAGATGTAGAGTCAAAAGAGGTAGAACACAGGGGGTTGTTTGCAGAGGGAGGAGGGGAAACTGGACACACACTAAAAACTACAAGCCAAAAATTAAACACAACAAAACTTTATTTACAAATATATACAAGGGTAAAACCCCTTATCTCAGGAAATTTCTAGGAAGCTCATACAAAGCCATTGACAGGTTGGGATAAATATGAGCCTTTTCTCAGCAATGAATCATAGCCACAAAGAATAGCCAAGAACAACATCTCTCCTGCAGCTGCTTCACTTTCAAGTTTCAAACTGCTAGCATGTAGAAATTTTATGTAAATGCACTCATGCTTATACAACCATTCTTCATCACAATCTTTCAAATATTTCTTTGGTTCTCCCTTTTCTTGACACATGATTTCTTTAAAATAGACTGGCTCACCATCGGTTACAAATTTTTTAATCTCATCTAAAGCCAAGAATCCCTCCTCAGAGCTGCCAGATGAATCAATCTTTTTACATGCAACAAATGGTTGTAGCTTATGAAGTTTATAATCCTCCAACATGGGATCAATTCTGACAAAATGAACTTCTTCCCTTTTCTCACCAATAAAATCATTGTTGAAAGCACCATTTTCTTCACTTTTTTTTATCAAGAAACTTGAAATATAATTTTTTAGGCTTTACCACACAGAAATCTATTTGATTGTTTTCTTCCATTTTCAACTTTTCCTTTATCTTCATCATTAAAAATAAAAATTTCATTTTCTTTATTTACTTCACCAAATTTGCAAATAAGTACATCCACCCCAACTTTGGTGATATTTCCATTTGCATCTACAATTCCACACCATAAATCATCATCTGGCCCTTTCAAGAAGTGATCAAGGACATAGGCATTTTTATATTCTTCTGATGATACTTCTTCCATGGGTGGAGTTGATGGTTGTTCCCTCTTGCATATTTGCATGCATACCAGAGGAATTTAAAATCTTTTACTTTCAGCTAGATGAAAATTTTGTGTCATAATCTGATATTTCTTTTGCTCAAGAACATTTAGTATATAATATCTCTTTTGCACACATTCAACAACCATGAATATCAGTGATCTTCAAAAGGCTTCAAATTCTTCTTTTTGGATTCATAGATGCTTTCTTTACAAGAATTCCAAAATAGATGAAGTATATGATCACCTACAACCAATATTTCTTCAAGAGTTGGTGGAGACCTCCTCTCAAACTAATTCATTTTCTTGGCCCGATCATGAACCATCATTCTGAAATCTTGAAATACACAGATTCGCCAACCTTATTTCTGGAAAGGTGCCAATATAAGAAAGAAAGCACCAATCATCTTGCCTCCCCAACGGAGTCGCCAAAAAATCTTTTGGTAAAAAAATTTCCACTTTAAAACATTGTTACAAAAATGACCCATGAAACCCATAAAAGACAAACGTTCACAATAGACAGATTGGTTATAATGACAAAAACCATCTCTAGATTTTAGAGGTACAACTCCCTCACAAAGATGTTCAAATAATTCAATGTGGTATGCCTTTAATCAGAAGGAAGGAAGGTAAACTAAAATATCCTCGTAGCCATGAAATGAGATGCGAAAAGAAAGGAATAATAATAATAATACTATGAGAAAGATCATCTTTAAAACCACATACATCTCTGCTATACAAAGATAACCAAATGCATGATTTAGCTATTTATCTTATTAATCCAATTACACAAATGTAAGGAAATAAAGGTCCAGATATGACAACACAAAATTTCTATATTCTTCTATTTATGTAATCAGACTGAAGATCAAAGTCTTCATATTTACAAATAAAATCCAAAATGAGAATTATATCTCTTTCTATTTCCTTTCCCCCCTCCTTCTATTTCCTTTCCCCCCTCCATTTTTTAGGAAAAACAAAACATGTGCTTTTATAGCATCGATAACTAGCCACTATACCAATGGTTACAAAAAAGAACAGAATTTCATTTTGTTTTCATTACTGAGAAAGATTTGGTAATGGTTAATCCAGAGTTGGGTCAATGTCCCCTCACAATAGTTTTAGAAGATCTTTCATGAAGTCGACGACCTCTTCATCTTTCATTTCAGCCAACATAAAACTGAATTCAGTGTGATCTCTCTCAGCTTCCAATTCAAATAGATCACTTTCATGGTGAGCATAGCTTGTCCTCAGATCCCAGGCAGTGGTCATCATATTAGAGATGATATCAAATTGTTCCATCTCTACTTCCGTGAGGTTGAGCTGGTATACCGGTTCAAGTTCTTCATTATTGTATTCTTCTCTAATAGGTAATCCCATCTTGACAGTGTTGTACCATAGCTAGTGAAACTTGCAAGAATGTTTCAGATGACGAGGAAACAAAAGGAGTGAGTCTACAACCTATTTATAATCATTTGACTTAAACATCTCGCAACATGTCAACATTTATTCCTCATGGCACATGAGAAGTTTGAAATCCCATACATCCTATCTCATGACAAGACATGCCTTACATCAACCTCTAATGTATATACCGTTGCAAGATTATGATCAAAATTATATCATTAAATGCATGATAAGTCCTCAAAAGTCCCACTATCGGGTTGTCGTCCTCCTTCCAAAGTTTTGAAGCTCAAGTCAGGGTTTTTGATTTTTGCAAAGGGGAAACCGAGCGATCGCATCGCAGGATTAGGTGAGGATGAAACTTTATGTAGTTGTCACCATTTGTGAGTTTCTTGAAAGCTACAATCAAGAGAAAGAGTCACTTGCAGGATTTGCAGAGGTGGTGACCAGGCGACATAAATGAGAAATTGAAAAAAGGAAGGGGGTATATGCAATTTTTCTGCTAACAAGTACATACCAAGGAACTTTAAAGTGTAGATTCTAGTTTTTGATGGGGGGCAGCCTTTCACGAGACACATTTTTGAGGAATATTTTTCCCCAAATCTTCAACATGCACTTCTTTCAATTTGGGAAGAACGTCAAGCGGCTCATTGGGGATGAAATTTTGTCTTTGAATGCAAGAATAAATATATTTCCATCGAGGTGCTTTCAATTTTCCTTTCAAATTCTCTCAACTTGTTGCAATCTCTCACTGCATTGGAATTAACTGTTAACAAGGTGGTCAACACAAGGTTTCCTCTCTAAGGATACTCTCATATCAACTGTGCAAAATTTTGACTTATGGAAGGGCCAGGCACATGTTGGGGAGATCTTCCCTCATCAATTCTTGTTGACTGGCCACACCACTTTCATTGTTTATGATAGAATTAATCACTCCCTTGAGACCCAAAATTATAGGTACATCTGGTTGGCATTGTACAAGCATGGTAGGGCTTTCGGATCAGATTTAATGGAGAAAATTTGAGACAGAGTCAATGGTTTACTGGTGATCCTTGATCATGAACATCATGTTGTTCCACCATAGTCTACATCTCTAGGCTTGATTGATCTTCCAAGATAGGGTAATGCAGAGGATAATGCCAGTTCAAACAAAAGGCCTCTATAGGAAGTGTTAGGGGATGATATTAAAGTGTGGAATAGTTACCTCCTTCCAGTGGCTATGGAGGAGTAAGTTTAAGTGTTAATCCCCATTTTTTTAGCATTGACAGTTTTTGGGATATTTGTCTACATTAGGGCACAATCTACAGTGTTTTTTGTTCAATTATGTAAAGGAAACATCTGGGTGTTAAGAGCCATTTTATGTTTTCCATCTTTAGCATCCCCAAACTAGCTTCATGGGGTAGGTTATCAAGCATTCCTGTCTAAATATGACATAAACTACTAATTATGTTTACTTTAGCATAGACTATATCTGGTTGATATGAGCCATCTTTTGAACCACATATTTTGTACGTATCTCTATAATGTTAATAATATATAGCAGACTCGTAGCCTTTTTGTCTAAAAAAAATATACCACTAGTTTAAATTTTTCAAACTTGTTTTTTTAATACAATTGTTTTATGTTTATTTATAATATTTGAATTTATTTTTATTTTTTAAATAATAATTTAGATTATTATTTCTTAATATAAAATTGTATATGGTGAAATGGTGATCAATGGTAAGTCACCAAGTCACACATGTACATTGAAAAGGGACCCTAAAATGTGATCCCTTTTTGGATTAGATCTGATCAACACAACCCAAGTAGAAGAAGGGATGCTAATGCATGATCTAGTCTTGGAAGGAATGTGTGATTTTAGGGGCTTCTTTCCGTTTATGTAAGAATGAAATGTAATGTATGAAAGTAAAGTAAAACAAACACTCATGCAATGATAAACAAAAAGATATCACATCTAGTGTACCAAAGTAAGCGCTAAAAAGGAACAAGGAGGATGAATAACTCACCTTGAAGGCTAGTAGAGGATGCAACTTCATATCTGTAGAAACCTTGTCCCATTGTACTAAAATTGGAAACAGATTGGGATCTAGAAACAAACAAAATGGAGATCTCTACTATGAAAATATGATTTTTGTAGAAATAGGTTGAACCTGGTTCGACCTATACCCTGGAGGTATGAATCTAAAGGTCTCGAGACTGTTATTGATACTGCACTTCCATATCTACAAATCTGAGTCTGAAACTTTGTGAATCTGCATGTGCACACAAGAGAAGGGGAAATTTTTAGGGGAAAGGACTTGTCTTGGTCAAGCCCCTGTATAGGAATTAACCTTGAAATAAAATATGTAAAGCATGTAAAAAAAGACAAATATAAGTATTCACTTTGCTTTTCAAACCCTTATGGATGTATACAGATCCTCTATACCCACAAAGATGTATACTTTCTTGATTGAAATGTATGTTGAATTGTAGAATGTAGGATGTCTTCACCAATGCAATAGCTCTACACTTGCCAAACCATGGATCATGTATGTATGTATGTTTTATATGCTTGAATGAAGAAGGAGAGGAATGAAGAATGTGTTGGTGCTCTCATTATTTGAGAGTACCATGTTTAATTTTGCAGAGACTTCCATGCATTGCCACGGAAAAATAGAGTCCCAGAGATCCCATGTTTTCATTTTGCGGGGGGGGGGGATCATTAGAATGGATGGCTTATGGTTTTACCTTGGTCTACGGGTTTTTCTACCCATCTGTGAAGTGAGTTTGAGTGAGTAGTTTGAAAGAGTTTCATGGTTGCCCTATTTTGCTTCATTTTTCCAAAAGAAATGCTTAATGCATTTATCCCAAATTGTCCATATTAGAGAATTCCTTAATGTTTTTAACCCAAAGTGCGAAATAGTTAAGTGAAGGAAGGCATGCGCCTTTTTGTAGACGACTTGGTGAAGTGGGCGGTTAGTGGCAAATAGCTGGTGGTTAGTGAAAATAATTTTGGTGGGGTCATGGTTAGGTCGAAGGAATGGTGTCGGGTTCTCGTGATCCCGTGAAGAGATTTACAAGGGAAGAGAAAGAATGCAAGATTGTGAGGTTGTGACATATGGTAGGGCTAGCTGATTGGATAGGTGATGTGGCATAGGTCCCATTGAATCAGGTGGTGCCACTTGGTGTAGGCGGTAGGGAAGGAAGTAGGGTCAAGGTGGATAGGTGGCGTCTTCTCATGATCACATGATCCAAGTGATGAGGAGTGAAAAATAGCCTAGGATCATGAGAGTGTGACGCGTGTCCAAGTCAGGGTGATGAAGGAAGTAAGGTAGGTGGGACCAAGGTGGACAGGTGGTGTGACGTCGCTATCCCATGAAGAAGATGATGATGAAAGAGAAAGTGCGTAGGATAGCGAGGGTGCGATGTGTGTCTAGTTCAAGGAAAAGAAGGAAATGAAGAGGCGGGCCCAGAGGGGATAGATGGTGGTGCCTCGCGATCCCATAATCAGATACAAGTGGAGATAGAAACTTCACAGGATTGCAACAGGTTGACGCGTGGTGAAGGTGGTAAAGGTGAGTGAAGAATGAAGAGGTTAATAGGGGCACATATCCAATGGTTGTTATGATCTCGCTTAGAAAGTAGCAGGGTGGTTATGGGGTGTGGGATCACATGATCTTGCCACGCATCCTAAGTTGGAAGGAAGGAAAGTGGGGCAGCGAGATTAAAGTAAAAGGAAGGGGTTCTCAGGGGCAAGTAAGATGTTTTTGCATGTCCCAAGGGTTTATCTATTTTTTCCTTTTACCTGGTAGTGTAAATGAAGATCTACGGTCAGATTTTAAAGTAAATTTCATTTCAAATGGGGGTCATTGGATACAATTTTTTGTGCCATGGTGACCATTATAATAGGTGGTTTTTGAATATTCAAACCTTTCTAGAGGGTTTCTAGTCTATGGCGGTGTGTTTTGGTCGTAGAGAAGAGGTTGGCTTTTCTCTGTGAGGTGGATCTGCATTTTTTGGCCGAGTTAATGATTTCAGACAAGTGGTGATGCAAATCAGATTATTTTGTGATCTTTTGGAGAAAGATAAGTCCGTGGGTTGGAGTGAAGAAGATCGGTGAAAATTTGATTTCATAGAAGGAAAGGTGTCAAATGGAATTGAATTCTAGGGTTTTCTTCTCCTATATGTACCTTCTTTTTCTCTTTTGTTAGGGTTCAGAATCCTTTGTAAAAAATAGGGTAGGGTCCAAGTGTGGTTCCTTTTTGAAAATCCTTCCCTTTTCTATGCATGGTGTTCTTTCTCTCTTGGTGTTTTTAGAGAAGAAGCATGCAATGTAATAGATAGTTGTATGAATAAATATTTTAGTGGTATTGTACAATTATCAAGTTGTCTCTATTTTGCATTCCAAATCATAGAGATTAAGGCATCAGGGGTGTTTTAGTTTTTTCCATTTCAGATATGCAATGGAGTTATTCATGGGATAACTGTCATTTGGGGTTTATTTTCAGATGTGTATGAGTTTGGGGTTTTAAGGATATTTCATGTTTGTCTTTCAGCAATATTTTGATTAATAGATTATCTATTCCAAGGTCTCTTCCAAGGGGAGGGTTAAATACTTTGAAAGGGTAGATGCATGTTTGAACACACTGGTGGATCCACAAGTAGAACTTGAATGATAGGGAATTTCAATGTAAGGCATTAGACATATCAGACTGTGTTGTTTTCTTTATTCATATTCTTTCTTTTGCATTGTTATGTTTGACTCTGCTGCCCATTGGATAAGGCACTGGTCTATGAGAGGTTTGGGGTGTTTTCAAGGGTCCATTAATCAAGTAAATCAAAGAATATATTTTCCCTTTCATGTTTGTAGGGAGTAAGAATAGGTCTAGTTTTCAAGCATACTTTATGCAAGTGGGACACTGCATAAGATTTGGTAGACACTAAGGTATTTGTTACCTATAGGTTTGAAAGCTATTCCAAAGTTATGTATCTATAGGAAGTTGTTTGTTAAAGGTTTATGTGAGCGCAGATTAAGTAATACCCACCTGAGTGATATGGAACTCAAAGTGTAGAAGGTTTATGAACCTTGTCAATGTTGGGATTTTCTTTTCCTCTTTTTGATAATGGTTATGAGTTTGTGTCCTAGGTTTCAAGTCCCACAATCTAGTCTCATACTCTCATTTAGGAAAGGAGGTAGGAAGAAAAAACACTAACAGAATTGGCAACTTACTAGGGAAAGAGGTTAAAAATTCATGTGGAATTTCTCACAAATCTCTGGTGATCTAATATATGTATTAGTTAACCCTTTTGAGTTAGCCCATCCGAGTCACAAACATAAATGGTGAATCAAAGGAATTTGTAGAATTTGAGAATTTGTTTCAAATATGAAAGTGTGGCTTGGAGAAAATCTTTGTTGCAGAACATTTAAAGTATTTTTGTGTGACTTTTCAGGTGAAAGAACCCAAAATAAATTCAAGGTTCATATAGCTCTTTGTTGTTTAAAATTTTTCCTCTGCAAGGAGGTGGTGACTCTATATAAAGTGAACCAGATGGAGATGTAAAGAAAGCTCCGAATCCACAAGGTCTTAGCAAAAGAAAGAAGTAAGAAACTATTGCAGTTTCCAGGTATTCATCATTTTCAAGTTTGAGGATCTTGCTCCCTTCAGGTGATTTCAGCACTAATTGAGGGAAATATTTATGTTAAAGTTATACATGCTTCATGTGCATGAATTGTATTTTTTGAACACTCTAGAAGTATGTAATTGTTGCAAGAGGTCATATTTTTTGGTATTTGTGAGATCTATTGTTATTAGGAGGGTGTTTGTAATGGCATGAGTGTTAAGGTGTCTCAATTTTTATATCCTAACATGGATCTAGGGGAAGCCATGTTTTTTAATCAATCTCATGTATGTGATTTTAAAAGTACTTTTATTAATCATAGGTATCAGGCTATAAACTTTAGTGGCACTGTTGGTTTCCCACATATGATTCCAAAGGAGATAACGGATAGGCTTCCAAGTTTCAGTGGTACTAGAGATGAGTCAGGAGATAGACACCTTCATAATTTTAGTGATTTGATTGATGACTATGAGGTTGATCCAGAAGATGTAGTTATCAGGTTATTTGTACGCTCTTTAAAGGATGATGTCAAGTTTTGGTTTTTCAATTTACTATCGTGTTCCATTAACACATGGTATGAGTTTAAATTAGTCTTCTTGGAACAATTTTCTACAAGAGTCTATGAGTTTTTAGTTATCAGTGATTTTATGGACATTCACATAAAAAATTGTGAACTAGTGCCTGAATTTAACTTGAGATTCATCAAGTCCTTAAAGAATATTCATGATAAATGTAGACCCCATGACGCTATGGCACTAGTTGTATACTTGGGTGCATTTGATCCTAAAATGAGTTATAAGTTGCGAAATGAAGACCCAGAAAGTTTGCATGAGGCCTTGGAAATAGCTATAAATATTGAAAAGGTTTATAAATATGGAATTATTAGGAAACTAAAGCCAAAGAGGAGAGAGTTATATGCAAGTAAAAAATGCACTGTGGGAGTTATAAATGATTCTCTAAATTCTTACCAGCTTCCTGCCCCAATTTTTGTTTCACTTAGTGATACTGATAATATTTTTTCAAAAGCATGGAATGAGCCACAAGGTAGAGGAGTGTACATGGATACAAGTGATGTATTTTATAATTTATATGCATCTTGCATGTCCCTCCAAGATCATGTGTATAGGATGTTTCCTGAGGTAGGTGTGCCTAAAAGTTTCACCTCAGCTGCAAATCAAGTCGTTGTCCATCAACAAGAAGTGTCTATAACTATGGAAAATCAGGTTGATCACCAAATTTTTTACCAACAATGTGCAGATGTAGTTGATTCAATGATTCATTTACAGGATTTTCTTGGCTCTCGAGAAAGAAAACTTGCAGATTATGATGAGGTTACATTAATAAAAACTCAAAGACAACTCTATGGTGATTGTAGCTTAAATAAAAGGCTCAAAGGTGCTGATGAGGATACTCATACATTTGAGAATGAACAAAACTTTAGTAATGATGATTATGCATGCACAAAGATGAATAGATTTGTTGACAATGTTGATTGTGTTGTTGATTCACCTTGTTTGTTTCTATCCTGTGATGTTCTAGGTGAAGTTTTTGATCCTAAGATTCATGAAGGTTTGTATGAATCAGAGTGTCAATTAGTGGTAGCTCATAGTGATTGTGAAATTCTTTCATGTGATGATAGTGGAGACACCTTCCATGGTCAACAAAGAGATTTATTGTGTGCAACTAAAGGAAGTCTCACAAAAATTTTGAGCCCTTTGTATGATGAGAATGTAGAAGGTCAAGTGATGTTGGGCCATGAAGTGGTTGAATGTGATTCTCATCATTTTATAAATCCAATATATGAGGATGAGGTATATTCAGTTGATGAAGGTACTCTCTTATCTTGTGAGGCTAACAATGATGTTGAAGAAATTGACATATCTAGTTTTCACTATTTGATGTTTCCACACATGAGTGCATTAATGAATCTAATTATGATCAACATGGTGGATATAAATTTGAAGGTTTTTAGAATGTGAGTGAGGAAAACTCATCTCATATAGTGGGGTTTCCTCTTGTTAATGAGGAAGAGGTTAGTGAAAAATTATGTAATATTGCAATTATGTAATTATGATTTCAATTTTTACACCATGTGAGGCACCATTGGAAAATTGTTCATCAGGTGAAAATGAGGTTAGTATGCAAATTTCTGGTGACATCGATTCATTCTCACATGAATCAGTTTTATGTAGTGACTTTTTTGAAGAGGAGAGTGACGATCATGACATAGGGTATTCATGTTATGTAGATTATAATGTTGAACATTGCTCTTGTTCATATTCTGATTTTTTTTCTCTTGAAGAAAGTGACTGTGACATAGATGTGGGTTGTGGTATAAATGAGTATTATAATGCTTTATTTGATGAAGGTATTGAAATGGATAAGCCATTTATTTTCCACAATGTTTATGACATAAATTTGCATTTGGTTTCTAATCCTTTATATGAAGAATATGTTGAGAAATCAAATGTCATAGGTGATGAGCCAACTTTTGAAAGTTTTCAGGAAGGTATCTCCTATGATATGAAAATTAAACCTAATTTGCGTTCATATGTGTCAGTTTATAAGGATTTTATTGAATGTTTTCTTGAAGTGTATGAAACTGAATATGATAATTTTTCATTTAGTATGCAAACTTTTGATATGAAGGGACCTGATGATGTTGATGCCAAAGTAGAGTATGAATGTTTTGCATTTTTAGATCAGCCAGTTGGAATTTTTACTGAGCATGGTAGTGAGATTAAGGGTGGATATCAACAGGTTGTTATTGAGTATCCCTCTTGTTATTCAAATGATATTTTCTTTCAAGGGTATGTTGTGTTTCAGTATGTACACCATTTCATTATACCAATGGACACTAAGCATGGAAAAATGATGAATGTTTCCAATTGTTTTGAGTATAACCAGGTATTATTCAATGTTTTTTTTCAGAATGGTCATGTTTCTAAATGATGAGAATCAGATGTATGATAGAGGTAGATATTGGTTTTACTTGTTTGGGGGCCTAGGGCCACCATTTGGAGTTTTTGTTTGGTTTGATCAACTCAGAGGTCTAGAATCTTGTGATGCCTATAAGGGGCATACGTCACCAAAAAGAGCCACTGTTGGTACTCGAGCATTATTTGAGAGTACTATGTTTAATTTTGCAGAGACATCCATGCATTTCCTTGGAAAACCAGAGTCCCAGAGATACAATGTTTTCATTTTGTGGGTGGAGGATGATTAGAATGGATGAATTATGGTTTTACCTTGCTCCAAGGGTTTTTCTACCCATCTGCAAAGTGAGTTTGAGTGACTAGTTTGAATGCCTTTCATGGCTTCCCTATTCTGTGTCATTTTTCTAAAAGAAATGCTTAAGGCATTAATCCCACATTGGCCGTGTTGGGGAATGCCTTAATGTTTTTAACCCCTAATGCAAAAAAGTTAAGTGCCAAAAGGCATGTGCCTTTCGGCAGTTAGCTGCATGAAGTGGACGGTTAGTGGCAGACAACTGGCAGTTAGTGAAAAAAAATTTGGTAGGTCTATGGTCAAGTCGGAGGATAGGTGTCGGTTCTCGCTGTCCCATAAAGAGATTGACTAGGATAGAGAAAGATTATGGGATTGAAAGGTTGTGATATATAATGGGATTGGCCAATTGGATAGGTGATGTGGCGGAGGTCCCAATGAATCAGGTGGTGCCACATGGCATAGGTGGTGAGGCAGGGAGTAGGGTCAGGGTGGATAGGTGGCATCTTCTTGTGATCCCATGATCCAAGTGACGATGAGTGAGAAAAAACCTAGGATTGCAAGAGTGTGACGTGTGTCCAAGACAGGGCGATGAAGGAAGTAATGCAGGTGGGACCAAGGTGGACAGGTGGTGCGAAGTTGCTATCCTGTGAAGAAGATGATGATGAAAGAGAAAGTGTGTGGTATAGCAAGGGTGCAACATGTGTCCAGGTTGAGGAAAAGAAGGAAATGAAGTGGTGGGCCCAAAGGGGACAGATGGGGGTGCCTCACAATCCTGCAATTAGATACAAGTGGAGAGAGAAACTTCACAGGATCATGAGAGGTTCATGCGTGGTGAAGGTGGTAAAGGTGAGAAAAGAATGAAGGGGTTAATAGGGTCCTAGATCTAGAATGGTTTTTTTGATCCCACTTAGAAAGTAGCAAGGTGGTTATGGGGTGTGGGATCACGTGATCTTGCCACGCGTCCTAGATCGACGGGAAGGAAAGTGGGGCCATGCGATTAAAGTAAAAAGAAGGGGGTCTTAGGGTCAAGTAAGATATTGCAACATGTCCCAAGGGTTTAGATCTCTTTTCCTTTTACCCGGTAGTGTAAAGGAAGATCTAAGATTGGGTTTTAAAGTGAATTTCATTTCAAATGGGGATCGTTGGATAGAGTTTTTTGTGCCATGGTGACCGTTGTAACAAGTGGTTTTTGAATATTCAAACCTTTCTAGAGGGTTTCCAATCTATGGCAATGTATTTTGGTTGCAGAGAAGAGGTTGGATTTTCTTTGTGAGGTGGATTTGCATTTATTGGTTGAGTTAATGATTTCAAACAAGTGGTGATGCAGATCAGATTGTTTTGTGATCTTTGGAGAAAGATCAATCAGTGGGTTGAAATGAAGAAGGTTGATGCAAATCTGATTTCATAGAAGGAAAGGTGTCAAATGGAATTGAATTCTAGGGTTTTCTTCTCCTATATATACCTTCTTTTTCTCTATTGTTAGGGTTCCAAATCTTTTGTAAAAAAAGAGGGCAGGTTCTAAGTGTGGTTCCTTTTTTAAAATCATCCCTTCTCTATGCATGGTGTTCTTTCTCTCTTGGTGTTTTCAGAGAAGGAGCATGCAATGTAATAAATAGTTGTATGAATGAATATTTCAATGGTGTTGTACTATTATCAAGTTGTCTCCATTTTGCATTCTGAATCATAGAGATTAAGGCATCAAGGGTGTTTTAGTTTTTTCCATTGTATATATGCAATAGAGTTATTCATAGGATAAATGCAATTCGGGTTTTGTTTTTAGATGTGTATGAGTTTGGGGTATTAAGGATATTTCAAGCCTATCTTTTAGTAGTATGTTGATTAATGGATTATCTATTCTAGGGTCTCTTCCAATGGGAGGTTTAAACACTTTGAATGGCTAGTTGCGTGTTTGAGCACACTAGTGGATCCACAAGTAGAACTTGAATGATAGGGTATGTCAATGTAAGGCATTAGATATATCATACTCTACTTTTTTCGTTGTTCATATTCTTTCTTTTGCATTGTAATGTTTGACTCTCTTTCCCATTGGATGAGGCACTGGTCTATGAGAGGTTTGGGGTGTTTTCAGAGATCCACTTAACAAGTAAATCAAAGAGAATCTTTTCCCTTTTATGTTTGTAGCAAGGAAATAAAATAGGTCTGGTTTTCAAGAATACTTTATGAAAGTGGGACACTATAAAATATTTGTTAGAAACTGAGGTATTTGTTACCTATAGGTTTAAAATTTATTCCACAGTTATGTATCTATAGGAAGTTGTTTTCTAAAAGGTTTATGTGAGTTTAGATTAGGTAATACCCACCCGAATGATGTGGAACTCAAAGTGTAGAAGGTTTATGAACCTTATCATTGTTGGGATTTTCTTGTCCTCTTTCTGACAATGGTGTTGAGTTTGTGTCCTAGGTTTCAAGTCCCACAAATTTGTCTCATACTCTCATCTAAGAAAGGAGGTAGCAAGAAAAAACACTAACATAAGCTACTCCAATGATCAACTTAGGAGTTTTATCTCCAAATATGATTACACCACCATCATATTTACTCAATTTAACAAATCTATCTTTATCACTAGTCATATGATGTGAACATCTACTATAAAGGATCTATTATGATTTATTTTCAACATGTGATACTAGGGATATTTCTTCATGAAAAGGTTCATCATCTTTAATAGGAATAAATCCAATTTCATCATCATCCACAATATCATCATCAGAAACACCTTCACTAGCATAGTAGAATTCCTTATCTTTTGAGTAATCAAGCCTATGAAACTTAGGATTGTACTTAGGAATCCTTGTAGGACATCTAGATGCAAAATGACCAATCTTATTACAAGAAAAACATTTTAGTGGTAACTTCCCTTCAAATTTACCCTTACCTTTCTTTACCCTTATTGTTATTAGAGCCACAAGTTCGTCCACTTTCCTTTCTTCTTCTTGAGTCTATGCACACTCATCAGCATATTCTCCAAGCTCTTCATGTCTATTGCTTATACTAGAGCTCTCAAGGCTTGATTATTGGAGTTGATGAAAACTATCAACCCATAGCTCCCAAGAATCACCTGCATGCAAACCTGTCACAGAAAGACAGAAGCAAAAAAGCTATGGAGGCCAAAAATCACAGATCGATGGAAGAGGAAACATATTGTGCAACAATGTAGAAAAACTCTTAATGCAATAACATCCTCAATTAACTAATAACCATCAAATTGAATAGTTTACAAAGAGGGAATCCTTATAAAAGGATACCAAAACCCTAAAGGGAAAATCTAGGTTGCATAATAATAATTAATAAAAGAATTAATTATTATATGCCTAAAGTTCAGCTTAAGTAAAAGAGAGATAATAAGTGACTTAATAACTAAATCAATATGATTTAATTAATAAGTGGAATCACTTTATTACTCTAACACCCCCCCCCCCTTAAGATAAACTTAGGGAGAAGCTAAAAACCTAGAAACAGCTACTGAAAGCAGGAAAAATGGGTCCCGGCAACAAGGCCTGATGAGGTACCCAATACAAAAAAAATCTCTGTAAAGAGGAAAAAAGGAGAAAACCCAGTTGGAAAAACTCCTCTCCAAAAAGAGATGAATCCTAGTGAAGGACAGAAGAAGCCTCCAAACTAGAGAAAGTCCCAGAAAATAGGAACAAAGAAAGAACATGTAGAACACCTCTGAAGCATGAAGCTGCAAACACTGTCAAAAAATGACTGTTGGAACCTCCACTGTAATAGAACATGATCAGGTAGATAATACTTTAAACAAAGCCTGAAGAGCTTATCAATCAAAGATAGAAGAATGCCCCCAAAAAAGGAATGAAAGAAGAGTGTCCACATGGTAAATGATCCATCTCACCAAAATGCATAGGTACCAGCCACTGCATCCGCCTAGTACATAGGAACAAATACTGAATACATAGATCACTCCATCGAACCAAGGAAGAATTAGAACCAACAGGAGATACCCCCGATAATGATGAACATGGAGAGGTCTGACAGGAACACTGAAATGCTAATGTCGTGGAAGAGACACTCACTTGACAAAGGTGGATGAGCACAAAAGGCAAAACATCATAACCCCCCATGACACTTTATAACTAAGTGCGAGTACAAACAAGCACAAGGTGTACAAGATCCCAGATATGCAACTGTAGGCACTTTATTTCAGTGCGTTTACAGAAGAAAGCTACAGAAAAAGGTGTATACAATGTTCAGAAAAGGAAACGATCCCAGGACCTAAAACATCCAAGATATCCATCAGAATGCCATAAATAAAAAAAACCAAATACATAGATATATGGATTAGAATCTGGGTGTGAGACCCATAGAATAAGAAAGAGAACAGAAGCAGCTTCCTGACCCCATGCGGAAGTAAAAAAAAGGAGTCTGTATGAACAAGATATGGCTCCCGGAGTGCAAAATAGATCGCTGACTTTGACAGGCAAAAAAACTTGCAAGATAGAA
Source organism: Thuja plicata (assembly GCA_018584345.1). Lineage (NCBI taxonomy): Eukaryota > Viridiplantae > Streptophyta > Pinopsida > Cupressales > Cupressaceae > Thuja > Thuja plicata. The sequence continues at coordinate 2,041,537 of MU228248.1, read as the reverse complement.
AAATAAAAAAATCTAATCTCCAAAAAGGCATCTGTCTCGGAAAGAGATTTTTGGCGATATAAGAAAGTCAAAAATCGGCCTCCGTTTGCTCCAGATATGAGCAAAAAACCACCGGGAGGTCAAAACAGAAGTGAACCTCATGAAACCTCAGCCAAAAATGGCAGAGCCCTACTAAACTGGCGATTCCTCCAAAAACAATACTGCCTCCAAATTTCCCAACAAAATGGCAGAAATTTTTATTTTTTTTTGAAATGAAAAAAAACAATAAAAAACATTATGCTTTTTTTAAAGAAAAAACGCATGCTTTTTTTATATAAAAAAAACACAAAAAATAAGATTTTTTTTTATTTTTAAAAAAATATTAAAAAATATTGGGGCCTGTGGCTGCTAAAATCAGCGGCATGGAAACCGAGGTGGATTTTTGCCTGAAAAAATGCACCAAGGTCATGCAAGCAAAAAAGAGGGCCCAAATTTCAACTGTGTCCAAATAAGATGTGCCGTATATGAAAATAGGGGTTTTGGGGGTATTCCGGACACAACCCAGATGTCATTTTTTTCTCAAAATGTTCCAAACAAAAAATTCTCTGAAAAACCACTAAAATATGAGACAAAAACCTCTCAAAGACACAGATTTAAAGAACAAGGTCAAATCTCTCATGAAGAGAACAGGGGCATGAAGATCTGGAGCTCTGATACCATGTTGGAGTTGATGAAAACTATCAACCCACAGCTCCCAAGAATCACCTGCATGCAAACCTGTCATAGAAAGAGAGAAGCAAAAAAGCTATGGAGGCCAAAAATCACAGATCGATGGCAGATGAAACATATTGTGCAAACAATGTAGAAAAAATCTTAATGTAATAACATCCTCAATTAATTAATAACCATCGAATTGAATAATTTACAAAGAGGGAATCCTTATAAAAGGATACCGAAACCCTAAAGGGAAAATCTAGGTTGCATAATAATAATTAATAAAAGAATTA
>MU228248.1:1982037-1993650 GCA_018584345.1 Thuja plicata | reverse complement strand
ATTAATCCAAATTGATACAAAGTAAATGCACATTCAGATAACACATTACACAACACATCAATTTGGTTATGGGGAAACCAAATGGTAAAAACCCCGGTGGGAATTAGTACCCACAAAGAACTATACTATTTATAGTTATCCCTGTTAAAAGATCTTTCAACCCTATTAGGAGTTGTTCATTACAATGCAATAGTATAGTGACCTGGTTAAGGGTCACACCCTGTTAGGAGTCTTTTACAATAACCCTGTTAGGGCTGGTGGACTCACTATCCAAGGACTCACTGTCCAAGTGGTGAAGGATACAACCTTCTGGTTATTTGATACACATTGTATCAACAAGGTGAACTGATGTTTGTGACACTGCTTGTCTGATCAGTTCCTTTTTGTGCGCCGATGCTTTGACCTCTTGTAAAGAATTACAACAATCTTCTCTATGTTATGAAAGCTTCTAGTTCAATATCTAGATTATCAACATATGATAAATATAGCTCTGCTACTTTAACACTTTGCTCTACTTTTCTTATCTCTAGCTTTCACAACTCTTCTTATCAAAAATGACCTTCTATAAGTATATACACCAAGCATGAGATCATGGGACCTGTAGGACAACTCTTCTTAACATCCTTGTCATCTCTACTTAGCACGCAAGAATAATTACAACCGTACAAGTATAAACTGAATAGACGCGTCGCTTCACTAAGTCGGCTTCACCAATTTAACCATAACTTTGCAATCTTCTTGAAATATGTTTGGCACATTTAGATTAATATCTATAACTCATAGCTCATCATGAATATACACACACATATCCTGAAGATAGGCACAACTCAATAAACATGTTACATACGTCGGCCTTAAACCATTATTCCTCCAGAACTGTAACCGTCAATAATAGAATTACATATCTTTACTGAAACATCATATCTAGGTCTGCGTGTATGAACATAGCATAATAAACATGTCAAAAACATGTATCTATCCATGCAAGTCTTCATGTCATCATATGGATAATTACATACAGAAGTGCTACTATGTATTATATGTTGTCATCAATGACAAACATACAATCAATCAACTGTTCAGAATCAAATCTCCAGCAGTGGACAAGGGTTATCAACTGAACTTCATAAATGGAAAATGTTCTATCAAGAGAAAAATAGGAGAATTTATAGCATCTAGTACTAAATACAGAGGTAATGTATTTGAATTGAACACATCTGAAGCTTCTTGTTTTGTTGCAAAGGTTGATGACAGTTGGTTATGGCACAAAAGATTTTGTCATGTTAATTTTGATAAAATTGTGAAGGCAAGTATGAAAAAAGTAGTAAGAGATCTACCTAAAATTGTAAAGCCACCTAGCACTATGTGTAGAGAATGTGTTATGGGGAAATAGACTCGAAGCACTTTCAAGAGAAAAACTTATTCAGTAAAAGGGAAGTTGGATCTGGTGCATACAGATCTATGTGGTCCTACAAGAACAAGATCATACTATGGTGAAAGGTATTTTATACTTTTTGTTGATGAATTTTCTAGAATGATGTGGGTTACATATTTGAGAGAGAAATCTGAAGCATTTGACAAGTTCAATTTGTTCAAAGAAAAAGTTGAGAATGAATCTGGTTTAAAGATGAAATGTTTGAGATCAGATAGAGGAGGAGAGTTTACATCAGAACTATTTAATACATACTGTGAAGAAAATGGAATACATAGATAGACTTCAACTCCTAGAACTCCATAATAGAATGGGATAGCAGAGCGAAGAAACATAACCATATTAGATGCTACAAGGACTATGTTGCTAGAAGGAAATATATCACATGTTCATTGGAGAGAAGCAATTGGCACTATTGTGTACACATTAAACATAATTTAGATTAGAGAAGGTACAAATAAAACACCTTATGAATTATGGTTTGATCATGCACCTAATGTGAAATATTTCAAAATATTTGGTAGTAAATGTTATATCAAAGGAGATGATGAAATAGGAAATTTTGATGCTAGAAGTGATGAAGGAATCTTTCTTGGTTATTCCACTAAGAGTAAAGCATATAAATGTTTCAATCTAAGACTGAGGAAACTAATTGAAAGCGCCAATGTGAGGATAGATGAGAAATTTCAAATTTAGGAAAGAATGTATGATTGTGGTCAGATAACAAAATCAAGAGAAGTTGTTGTTGAACCATAAGGACCCTTGATGATCGAGAATGAGATTGAAGAAGAAGAAGAACATGCCGAAGCTACTGAGACATTAAAGACACCAAGGTATGTAAAGAAAAACCACCTTGAAGACCAAATTATTGGTGATGAAAGCAAAGGCATGATGACTAGATCTAAAGTCAGAGATGAGAACTATTTGATTTCTCAAGTTGAACCAAAGACTACTGATGAAGCATGCAAAGATGAATCTTGGACTAAAGCCATGGAATAAGAACTAGAACAGATAAACAAGAACAATACTTGGGAATTGGTTCTAAGACCTAAGAACAAGAATGTGATTGGCACTAAGTGGGTTTTCAGAAAAAAAATGGATGAGGAAGGCACAGTGGTAAGAAACAAGGCTAGACTGGTATGTAAAGGATACTCACAACAAGAAGGTATAGACTATGAAGAAACATTTGTACATGTTTCTAGATTGGAAGTTGTGAGACTCTTCCTTGCTTATGCTGCACATAAATACTTCAAAGTGTATCAGATGGATGTAAAATCAGCATTCTTGAATGGTGATCTAGAAGAAGAAATGTACATTGAGAAACCTGATAGTTTTCCTCTGACAGATGATGAAAACATGGTTTGCAGACTGAAGAAGGCACTATATGGACTGAAACAAGCACCGAGGGCATGGTATGCAAGACTGGATAAACATCTACTTCATCTTGGTTTCAGAAAAGGTAATGCAGACAGTAATTTGTATTTAAGAACTAATGAAGTTGGAATCTTAATTATAGAAGTTTTTGTTGATGATATCATTTTTGGAGGAAATGATAAAATGAATAAGAAGTTTTCTAAAGAAATGGAGAATGAGTTTGAAATGTCAATGATTAGTGAGATGAAATTTTTTCTTGGTTTGCAAATTAATCAGAGTAAGAATGACATATTTATATCTCAGACCAAGTATCTTAAGTAAATGTTGAAGAAATTTGGAATGGAATATTGTAGACATGTTGGAACACCCATGGTGACAGGGAACAAACTAACTAAAATTGATGAGACTCAAAGTGTTGGGAAGACTAAGTACAGATCAATGATTGGAGGTCTACAATACTTGACACACACTAGACTAAATATTACCAATGCAGTTGGAATTGTGGCTAGATATCAGGCAAATCCTAAAGAGACACATTTTGTTGCTGTGAAAAGAATTTTTTAGATATTTGAAAGGAACAGTAGAGTATGGATTATGGTATGAAAAATCTGATGATTTTACATTGCAGGATTTTACTGATGCTGATTGGGCAGGTAATGTGAATGACAGGAACAGGACAAGTGGTGGTGCATTTTTCCTTGGAAAGAGGCTGGTTTCTTGGTTAAGCAAGAAGCAGAACTGTATTGCTCAATCTACTGCTGAGTCAGAGTATGTTGTTGTTGTAATAAACTATACACAAGTTGTTTGGATGATACAAATGTTGAAGGACATCGGAATAATTTTCAAAGAACTAGTGGTTATCCATTCTGATAACACCAGCACAGTGAATATTTCAAAGAATCCTACAATGTATTCAAAGACTAAACATATTTCCATAAAGTATCATTTCTTAAGGGAGAAGGTAGCAGATAGAGAAATTAAACTGGAGTATATTAGCACAAAGGAACAGATAGCAGATATATTTACTAAACCTTTGCCAAAATATGCTTTTGAATATCTCAAAGGCATGCTTGGGGTGATGGCCCCTCCCAGTGAAAACTAAATGATGCAGATGTGCATCAGTCCAGTGGATCTCAGAGCTATATCACTCTCTGGACTTGATGTATGGATCTACTCCTTAGGGGAGTGATCGCAGGAAAATACTATAGAGTACATTTGGGTGATCTTGCACCTAGCTGATTGGACATGAAGATTTGGAAAAGCTACATCTTACAAAAGACTACAGATGAATTATGGCACCCTTTTCCATTGCTGCGAAAGGGGGAAGAAATCTATGTGAAAATCCCTACTATTTTGGGGAGATTTGTGTTGAGGATATTGAGAAGATTGTATTGAGAGTGAGTACTTTTGGGTTGATGCATATGGATTTTCCCAAATGTTGCCATCAATGCCAAAAGGGGAGATTGTTGGATGATATTAGTTTTGGTTACTGATCATGTTGTTGATATTCATGTTTTGTCACTGATGTCAACATATATTTCTATGAAGAAGACAGACTGTCTACTTAACTAGATGGAGTGCACATACACTGTACGGATGATTCAGAACAATCAAAGTTGGACTTATGCAAAAGGATGTGTATTTACCTTATCCCTAAGGTCGCTTGACTTTATATTACCTACTGTGGATGTTACAGTTGATTTAGTGAAGACTAGTTTTCTGGACTGTAACTGTGATTCTGGATAGAGAAGATCTCTCTATTTCAGGTATATCTTTTTGATGAAAATATTTCAGAACTTTCAAGCTTACTGATGGAAAACTAACATATGATAGAGTAATGGGTTGATTTTGATTGTTGATTGGATATTGATGATGTCAGTTATGGCATGTATTCTGGAGAAGACCTATTTCCTGGCCAACTTCAGACATTTAGCATGTGAAATTAATTGAGAGCATGAATTGCGGATCTGAAAGTATATGTAATGAATTGTAAATGTTGTACACTTGTTATAGATACTGTGTGTATCTTAGATAGGGGCTATGTAATTATTTGTATGATGGAAAGCCTTAATTGGCTGACCTAGTTAATTATGTATTAAGAAAGCTTAACTGGCTGACTTAATGAATTATTGTAAGAGGTTATATATGAAAGATAAATTCTTGAGAAGAAGTGTGACAGAGAAAAGAAAGAGAAGTGTGGAAGCTGTGAAGCTTGTTAACTGTTGGATACAAAGTAGAGTTGATACATCATTGGAACTCACCAAGCAAAGATAGTTGCTATTAGACAGTTTGTTGGAATGTGTATTTTCCTTATACACTTGATTCAGATTGTAAATCCTTGAGGGTGGATTTAACCTTCTTTGGGAAGTGTGCCTTGGCAGTGAGACTACTATTTTCTTTGAATCCTAATAGGGTCTGTCTCCTAACAAGGACTGTGTATTGAAATATTGTAACAAGCTCCTAACAGGGACAATATCTTTTAACAGGGATACTATACTCCCAGTACTTTATTTGTGGGTATTAATTCCCACCGGGGTTTTACCTTTAACAGGGTTTCCTCGACAACAAATATTGTGTTATGGTGTTGTCTATTACTATGTTATCATTTACATTTGCATATTTGGTTTATAAAGTATAAAGTTTAATAATCTAGATTACAACTGATTCACCCCCCTCTCAGTTGTCTTGTGGACTGTTATTCCTAACAAAACCCTATTAGGGGTAATAAAATGAGGCTCGCTGCCCAAGCACACTGCTCAAATGTGAAGGTTAAACCCACCTTTTAGATCCACTATCCAAAAATAAAGTATAGAGATTTACTTATAACAATTAAATGAATGACAACAACTTTCTTTCCTTATACAATTCCAATGAAGTGCATTAAAACTACAATCAGTGAGCTATATCAGCAAAATTTGCATCCACATATTCTCAGCATTCCACCCACACATTACAACAATAGGGAATGACTTTTATACAAGTTACAACAAGCAATTAGGTCATCCTATTAAGACTTTCCCAATGCACAAATAAATACATGGACCCTTGCTAAGATACACAGGGTACCTTAAACAAGTAAACATTATATATAAATCATCAATTATGTACCAAGATCCATAATCCAAGCTCATCATCCTCTAAACACATTACACCACTGTAGTTGGACATAAATAGGTATATGCAAGACCACACGTCACAAGTGATGTCACCAAGAACCCAACAACCCAAGAATCACAAATAAAATTCTCCAACATGTCTTCTATCACACCTCAAGCTCGCATAACATAACACATGCTCACATCCAAGTTATCCCAAAAATATAGGGACTAACTCTGTCACAATCCTCTATAAGTATTTTGAAGCCAGTGGTCACCAAAATAGCTATAACTCATGCAAATAACCAAATACAATCCAGCGAACTTAGAATTAAGGTATACATACTTCCTTCTACTCAAATCTTTGCTCGCATACTCTAAAACATCGTACATTGTCCATACATCCCTGTCATACCTATGTGTTCCAATCATAACCAGTCTGTCTGAAACTCCTAATGAAACCAACTGAATCTTATGTTGACATCAATGACAAAACATGAATGTTAACACCTCAAACAACAACAATTCCAACAATAAGTTGGTTCGTGTAGGAATTACATGCTTAATGTGCAGAATTCTCTTATGTGGTCCTAAGGGTCAGTTGTACCCATGTATTTATCATATTTTGGGAATACACATTACGTAAAAATGTATCGTAACTAAACTCTTGTCGAAGGGAAAAGGACAAATTCCATGTATCGTGTATTGCTTTGGTTCATTTACCTTTTGTATATTATCCAATTGCGTTTGAAGGGATTGGATATATTTAGTTAAAACTCTTAGGGGGTTGACCTCATCCTCATCTTGTTTCAATTTGGATGTCATAATCATGAGGTAGTTTGACCCCTATTTGAGCTAATGTCATGAAATACCTCTCTTTATCTTTTTATATAACTTTCTCCAACATATTCATGAAATGGATAATTTGTTGTGCCTCCATGATGTTTTCATTCATGATCTCTTCATTATTGTTGTGGTTATTTGCGCTATCCCATTCATTATCCATGTTTGGTTGATTGGTTTGTATTTGATTAGTCTCAACTTGATGTGTTTGACGTGTGTCAGTTTGATTCTCATGTTGAGGTTGTGTCTCTTCTTCAAATGTTGTCCTTTTCAAAGTGACCTTGTTATTAACTATTTCAAAATGATAAAATCTTGTCCTTGTTCTTGGCATGAAAGTATTAACTCTTGGGTTACTTTTTGAATCAAGGTTTCCTCAATAGTTAAGGTTTACTCAAAAATCCTAGTTGATGTTACTATAAACAAGTGATAGGGTAAGATTCCAATGTTGTTTTGTTCAAACTGAAGTGTGTCCTAATGATGAAGTCTAATTGAGAAAGATTTATCTCTGTGATCAAGACTTTATGATAGATCCCCATTTTGTTGGTTCTAGGAAAAGGGCCTGTAATCCTTGTTAACAAACTTTTCAAAAGTTAGGGATTTGGATGTTTGGACAACACTTTTAATTTGATGTGATTTAATTGGAATTATATGAATGATCAACTTGTTTAGAGTTTTAATAATGACAAATTTTCTTAAAGAACTTGTTTCTATTAATGAACTTGAATTCAAAAATGTATCCAAAAGATAACAAACAACCACACTTAAGCACTCAATCTTAGCAAAAGAAAAATAGCTATAACTTCTGGTTTATGCTCTTGTACCATTTTCACAAGTTTTGTACAAATAAACCAATTCAAACAAGCTACCTAAGGACAATGTTGGTTTCCATGGATAAAGAGGTAAGCTTGCTACTTAACTAGGATTTATTCAACATTCGATTCAAAGAGATTTTGTTTTTACCTCTCTTTACGAGAGCTTCCCACCAAAACCAGGGAGGTTTTGTACAATCAGTGAGGACTACTTGAGGAAGGCTATTATACAATTGATCTTTGTCCTTCACCCTATTAAGGATGAAAGTATTTGTTTATAGTAGGTTGGATAACCGTGGCTAAGGAATTTTTGTATCCTACTTTGGGTCATCCCTCTCACCATCCTCGATAAGGTAAATCTCAGGAGGTGAGCCCACTATGGTTCAATTTAAAATGCACTACTTGATGAAAACCAAGACAAAAGGTAAGTTTAGGAGTTTGATCACCCTAAGAAGGATGAGATCATATCCTTGTTACCCTTATTCTCCGAACATAATAAGCACGGTGTTCATTTTTTGACCTTTATCTAATAGAACATAGGTATGCTTAGCATTTTGATCACCGTGAAAAGGTGAGAGAATAAGACAAATACTTTTGTTCACAAGTAAAATGAGGTCTTCCTATTTAGATTATGTGTTTCAACCTTGGAAATGTCTCAATTTAAGCAAAATACATGAAACCAAAGGCTTAAGAATCATACCTTGTTCGAAGCTTAATGTAAATGCTTGAGGTTTTTGATGATTTGTTATATGTTACCTCGACGATCGTTCCAGCTCCTTAGCATCCAAGTCTCTCATGAACGTTAGTCCAACACCAAACGAACAAAGTAAAGAATTTTTTTAAAAAAATCCACCTTAATTTACATCTTTGAAATAAGAAGTATTTAAGCTAAAGATGGAAAGTTAGCTTCATAAAACTTAAGTATTTTTACATAATGTTCATAAGCTTCAACTTCTTCTAAGTTTTCCAATACATTTGCATAATTGACCTTCTTTGCATATTTGTCTAACCTTTTAGACTCTTTTTCTTAATTATAATCAGGTATCTTGAATGTAGGTTTTTGGACTTTCTTAAATTGAACCATTTTCAAAGAGGAGAGTCATCTAGATGAATAAATGCGATATCATAAAAATCTTGATATAGATCAACAATCTTCCAATACCTGTTTCGAGCTTGAACCTTCTCTTCCACGATTTCTTGTTTGATGACTAATTGTGCCCTTTTTGTGTCTTTGTATAATATTTTCGCCTTTTCCTCTTGGAAATGGTTAGGTAATCGAAGGGCGGGCTTCTTTACCTTCTTAAATTTTGTCATTTGAAAACATTGTAAACAAAATCAAATTCATAAATTTTAGAATCTAAATGAAATTTAAAAGACACTATTCTATTTCTTAAAGGCGCTAAACTTTAACTCATAAGCGTTGAAATTTAACTTTCAGGCACTAAAAGTCAGAATACATGTGCTAAAAGTCAAAATACAAGTGCTAAAAAAAAAATCCCATGTGCTAAACTAGCAAGTGACGTTATTTTACTTCTATGCACTTTAAGACAGTAAATAAGCGCCAAAAAAAAGAAGACAGGCACTGAAAGAAGTTTTAAATTGCATTGTTTTATTTGCAGGCACTGAAATTTTGATCATAGACACTGGACTTTGGATTCTAGGTGTTGAAATAATGAGTAAAGGCGTTGAAATTTGCAGTATAGGTAGTAAAATTTGGTGTACAAGTGCTGGAATTTTTTGTAAATGCACTATTTGTGTTTCTTCAACCTGCAAATGTCAATTTTGCATTAAAAAATGTCAAATTAGTGAGGCGTGGGACCCACAATGGGTGCCATTTGTGTGTGTAAACCTGCAATTCACAAACCTACATAAAACATTAGCTTAACATAATTTTAAATCGAATTCAAAAGATCTATACTAGTTAATCAATTCAAAAATGAAAGCAAATCAAAAGCGTCTCATGGATATCTAGCTAGAAGCACTAAACAAATTCTCTCAGTTGTAAAACAATCCTAAAGTGACAACCTCTAGGTAAAAGTATGAGGTTGTGTCACACTTGAGGACCATTTTGGTAGTTTCAGCTGGAACATGTCCGGCCGTACATAAGTGGCGCACACGTGGCGCCATGTGGCGTCGATGTGGCAAATGGGTTCCGACCAAAACCGGTCTGACCGAAACAGGTCTGGTCAAAATTGTTGCAGTCGGAACCTATAAAACTTATATATACCCCAAAATTTGGTTTGATCGGCTCATTTGCACTGAGCGCCTTCCGAGAATTGCAAAGCGAAATAGGGGTACTTCGGCTGAAAATAGGTTAGTTTTTTTTGTTTTTTATTTTTTTAATGTTTTTTAAATGTTTTTAAGTTTTCTTTAGTTAAATTAATGTAGTTGCACTATTATTTGATGTTTTTTGTTTTAATTTTGTTATATTTAATTTTAGAAAATATAAAATATTGTTTTATGTAGATTTAATATTTTTTTCAGTTAAGATTATATGTTAGTTACTTAATTAATTTAGTTTTATTACAAATGTTTCAAAACAGTGGGAAAATATTACAAAACAGTAGGAAAATGTTACAAAACAGTAAGAAAGTGTTACAAAACATTAGGAAAATGTTACATTAGGAAAATGTTAAATTAGGAAAATCTTACATTAGGAAAATGCTACAAAACATTAGGAAAATGTTATTTAGTTAATTAATTTAGTTTTATTACATATGTTTCAAAACATTAGGAAAATGTTACAAAACATAAAACCAACATGAAACTGAAACATAAATCAACATAAACTCTAAAAAATTAACCCTAACATGAAACTGAAACATAAATCAACATAAACTCTAACAAATTAACCCTAACATGAAACTGAAACATAAATCAACTTAAAAACTCTAACATTAACCCTAACATGAAACCTTAACCATATCGAACCATAACATGAAACTTAACCATATTGAACCCTAACATGAACCCTAAGAAAACCTTAGCAAAATGTTACAAAAAATTAGGAAAATAAACTACAAGACATTAGAAAACATCAGTATTACAACATTCATGTATTAAACATAACATTGTACCCTAACATGTGAAACCCTAATATGAAACCAACATCTTGAACCCTAACATGAAATTGAAACATGAATTTTAACATAAACCTTAACATGAACCCTAACATGAAACTCTGACCATATTGATCCCTAACATGAAACCTAACATGAAACCAACACAAGAAACTGAAACATAAATCAACATAAACCTTAACGTGCTAAATTGAATTTTTATTTCGAACATACATGTATTCAAATGTTGTTTTATATATTTTATCTATCACGTGACATGGCATTAGCTAGAAACTAACATGAAACTAGAACATGTTAACCAACATAAACCCTAACACTAAACAAACATATATGAACCCTAACCATGCAAACCTAATTTAAAAGTAGATCCTTAAACCCAATTGAGAAATTAACCATAACATGTTCAACCAACATGAACCCTAACCTTCAACTAGAGCACTAGAAACCAACATAAACCCTAACATGTTCAACCAACACATGAACCCTGACCTTAAACTAGAACACTAGAAACCAACATGAACGGGCTAACCACGAACAAATTAACCCTAAACCTGATTGAGAAATAAACCAAGTTGATCCCTAAACCTAAACATGGAACATTAATTTACATTCAACTAGGCTAGTTGTAAACCTAGAGACAAAATTGATCCATAACTCAAAACCTCTTTTCGTTAGAAAATATGTGCACATGTATGTATGATGCAGGAGCATCTTGGGTGTAAGGGCACTCTTGCATCACTCAAAAATATGTGTTTTTCTATTCAATAAGGGCTATTTTGTACAAAGATGCTATTTTTGGAAACTTACTATTTTTAGTAAGTTGGTCGTTTGAACTCAGAATGATCTAATTTTTCAGGTGAAGGTTCATCTTAGTCATATAAGAATGCCAGTTGAATTTCATTGCCAGATCATCTATATTGGCGAAGTTATTAAGGATTTACTGTTGAGATTTTAGGGTGCAAAATCTTTGAGCTCAATTT